>CAUJNA010000761.1:0-157542 GCA_963377175.1 Effrenium voratum
AGTGCGCAGAATACGGCAACCTGTGATGGAATCCGCGCTCGGTCAGCCCGGAGGCTGGATGAAACCTTTCTGAAGAAAGCCTCGTACCCGAACTCGTGTAAAGAATGACAAAACCGCTATCTGTGCCTATCTTTGGCTGTCCTGAACCCTCCAAAACCCGGGTTTTGATTGTGGTTCAAAGCCCATCCTGGCACGTGCGACTATGTCAATCGCGACCGGGTGGACCCTCTTTTGGTGTCATTTTGGTGTCAAGTTGTTGGAATACTTGAAGGTTGCATTCTTACTATGCCGGGCTTGGCCAGCTCTCTGTGATTGGTCAGCGATGAAGCATCTTGTGCCTTCAGCCGCACAAGAGTTCCTGAACTGCCAAGACCCATGGAGCAACCCCCGCTTCCAACTACCGATCACGGCGCCTCGCTCTTCAAGTCCCGCAGCAGCGGGGAGAACTGGGACGAGGACGACCTGAGCAGCGGGTCTGCGGATCCGGTGGCTGGAATCCTCTTGCCACTTGAGTCAGTGGCGAACTGTGGCTAGGTTCTCCGGTTTGGGAAGCGAGGAAAAACCAACACCATCAAAACCGGGGGTTAAGAAAACGCCGCGTCGGATTTGCCGCCTCGCTGCTGGCTTCTTTGGTGCTGTAAAAATATGGACTGTGCAATTGTGAGTTGCGTCCCGGCTGACCATAGCTCATTTGAGAATAACTCCCTGCCCTGGTCCCTAACCCATGACCCGCTGGCATCAAAAGCCTGCTCGCATATTCGCAGGTTCGCTCATGCGATGCAATTGCAAACTCGGCGCGCTCAACCAAACAACTGGCTTTTGGGTGTCAAACCAACTGCCGGCCAAGCACAGTGAATCCTACAGTTGGACAACCCTTCAAGAATCCCCGCTCGCCATTCAAGGCCGCCACCGCGCAATCCGCAATGCTTCCATCAGAGCTGAACAAATGCAGGGAGCCTTCAACTCAGGCGATGTCATACTGCAACTTGCAGTATCCATTCGTGAATTCAAGCCTTGTAGACTTTGCTGGGCTTTGTGAGGCGCTACTTCTCGCCCCCTCTTCACTCAGCCGGCCATTGCAAAAAACAAAAACCGATGTCAGACTTCTTGCCATTGTGTGACATAACTCGACCCTCTGGCCCTCTGGGATCTAAACCACCCGGCATCGCCAATCAACCGCCTCCGGGCCAACGAGCCATCAATGAGGCGCCGCTGAGATCAAAGGTCCTTTGGGTGTGGGTCAAACACAGGTACCCGGAAGGGAACCCTGGTAACGGTAAATGGAAACCAGGCCTGAAAAACCTGCCGTCCCCTGGTGAAATGTCATTTTGCCCCCCAAAACAACCCGTAATAAAAATTTAAAAAAAAAAAAAAAAAAAAAAAAAAAAAAAAAAAAAAAAAAAAAAAAAAAAAAAAAAAAAAAAAAAAAAACGGATGGCCGAGGCCTTGGACCCCCTAAGCCGGGCAAGGCACGAGGAGGAGCCCAGGCCAAAGTGAAAGCCTGGCGGGGCGTTTTTCAGGCAGCCCTTCCCGTCTTCCCCGCGCCCCCAGTTTGCACAAAGAAAGCTCTACAGCAAGACTGCCAATGTCCAGACTTTTTCTCACATTTGCAGTCTACCCCAATCCCACCACATTTTGCAGCCTCCCCATCCACAAAAGAAAAACAAAACTCTGCCAAGCCATCCCCACCCCCTGCGCACCTGGCGAGGCCTCGCCCTCCATCTGGGCTCGCTTCATGAAGAAGCTGAAGGCGCCTTCGAGGCTGGAAGCCCACTGGCTTTGGCCCAGAAAACCGGAATTCCAAAATGGGTGGCCCGATCGGCCAGTGGAGACATGGGTACCAAGACCTGCCGTTGGCCCCTCCTGGCTTCAGTTTTGAGCCACGCCCAAATGGCGGGGTGGGCAAAGTTTCGGGACCTTTTGGTTGTTTGATTCTGGCCCACTTGTAGCACCCTCAAATTCTTGGAATAAGTGTGGAGACCGCAAAGGACCTCAGAAACCTAGATGGCCTCAAGCCTCGAGGTCTGCCAATGGCTTCAGGGACTGGAGTGCTCGTATGAGTCGCACGCGATGGGAGCCGCTGTACTTCAAGGGCCTTTCAGCGACGAAGATCGAGTGCCCTTAACATGGCCCAAAGAAGCGCCTGTGTCAAATCCCGGTGTCTCACAAAGCTTCACGAGGAACGCTTCCCTCAAAGCGAACAAAGCTCAGATTGCGCCAAGAACTCTCTCACCCTCCAGGCCAGCGCCCACTGCCAAACCGAGGGACGACTCAGAGTGTCCGCTCCTTGAAAAGACCTGGGTGTCTCATTTTTGGGTACAGTTCAGGTGGTTTTCCAGGGGAATCCGCTGGAAGACCGACGGGTCCAAGCTCTGGGCACCCCCGGCCCAGGTCGGAGCCACGGTGCCGCGACCTTGCAAAATCGGGCGGGTTCAATGCAACCTGGGTTTCCCTCAAACAGGGTCTTGGATGGCTGGAAGGGGTTCGAAGTTTTTGAGACACTCACCAAAGAAATAGAAATCCCAATGTGATCCATGAGCCTTGCGTGCGCAGGTCGTCAAGAGCAAAAAGCAGATGGGTCATAGGTTTGCCTTTAACTCAGCCTGCAAGCTTGGTCACTTCAGTTCGGGTCACCTACGACAGAAAAGCAAAACGAGCAATCAAAATCCCAACACCAGTACGAAGCTGAGCGTTGAGATGTTTATTTGTGTGGTGACGCTTGGTGATTCACGTGGCTCGTTCGCAACGAACATGTGGCGCAAGGCCTGTAAAATGTCGGCTATCACGCAGAATCCCCCAGCTACAGGAATCCCGCCATCTAGCACACGTTGGCTTGACATGTGCCACGTGTTTCTGTCTGCCTTCGGGCACAGGCCACGCTGGGCTTCCCAGCAACCCGCGGGCCATGCCTTGAGGTGTCTCGGCTTCCTGGCAGCGGAGAGGGAGACCTTTGTGCCCCATGCGGCCGTTGGGGAACGCTTCGTTTGGGTGGTCGTTCTTGGAGGATGGCTCGGCCGATGTGGAAACGGAGCGCTCTATAGGAGTCCCGAACTGGATATGCCGAATTGGAGGACACGCACACCTCCGAAAGTGAACGGGCCGGACATGTTTCGGCTTCCAGACTTTATTGTGCGCACCCAGTAGGCTTACATGTCAGACTTTGCAACCCGGTTCCGCCCAAAGCAACGAGAAAAGGAAGAACCCCTTACTTGGTCTTTCAATAGGCGCACTATGCGGTGGCAACCAGTATCTTGAGGGTCCCAATCTTCAGAACTCGAAGGTTCCGACAATCCCAGGGTGAACATAACCCCGCACTTTCAGGCGTCTCGACTCGGAGCCGCAGAGGGTGCCATTTTCGCACCGCATAGGCCCACAACCCAAGTTTCCCCAGGCCGCCTCGTGTCCGACCCTTCGGGTGCGGCACGCGCGACGCGCGACGCGCGCGGCGCGCGCGCGCGCCGGAACGCGAAGGCACCCACAGCGATCAAAGCGCACCAAAGGGAAGCCATCCACCTGCAGATCTCGGATGTTTCCATTCCGAGCCTTTCCTGCGCAGACGCTACTTGGATGACATCTTGATGTCCAAGGTATCTCTTCCTTTCTTGGCGATGTGACCCCTCAGCAGCTGGACAACCACTAAGGAGGCGCAGCCCCCCACCATGAAGCACAGGGAGGGCGAGATACCGTAGAGCACCCCCAGACCCAAGGGCGTGATCACCCGGCCCACGTTGTTGATCACTGAGTCCATGCCCAGCACCTGACGATGGCCAAGCACTGGTGCAAACCGAGGGGAAGAAGCCAATCGGTCAATGGCAGAGGAGCCTTATCCAACGGGGCAGCCAAAGCAACAAGACACCTCTACTTCTGTTTAAAAACCGCACCCTTTGGTGCCTCCACTGCGGCACGGAGGGGCGCCTCGCGTGACTGCCAGTTTGTTGGCGCACCTATCTGGTCTACTTGATCCTTACACATAGTGGCACATATTCAAGGTGAAGAACAGTCAAGAGAACATGTTGGCTCCTGATCATGAGACTTGCTTTGCACGGTTACTCGGTTCAAGAAACAAGCATGTGATTGCTCAACGTTGAAGTTCGGTCCAATACAAACAGGCGCTCACGCGAAAAGCATTCAACGGCCCCCAAAATACCAAATGCTCAAGGTCGGCAACCTCTGCACCTCCCCATCCCCCCCGGACCCCCCTCGCACCGCCAACCGCCACCTCCCCGCCCAGGGGCCTTGCCCCGGTTGCCCTTGGACACGCTCTTCGCCAGCAGCGTGGGCACCGTGGCCGGGAAGGTCGCGGACCCGAAGGCGTACAAGGCCGCCGCGAGCGGCAGCAGCTGCGGCCGCAGGCTCAGCGTCACCAGGCCTGCCAGCTGCCAGGTCTCACCGCGCCGGAGCAACCCATCACCCCCATTTTCGTCTTCCCCCCCCAAGTTGTGCATGGTGAAAAGGTTTGTTGGGTTTGAACATAGTGTTACACTGGCTACCCGAGGAGTCCCCACCGAAAAAAGATCAACCTCACGTCACTGTCCTGTGTGAGCGAATTCTTTCAAGACTAGACTTCCAGGGTTGGACCTGGTTTGAGGAGGTCTCCTGGAGATCGACCCGTCCAACACCGGAGCCGAGCCCACGGCCATCGGGTTTCCCAGGCGCTGCACTCGGCCAACCTGTATTTGGAAGCAGCTGGTGTGCCCTTGAGAGGAATTGTTGTAGCTCAGACAACTTTCCATGTTGCCGGCGCCCAGAGTCTGCTTCCAGCACGGAACTGATTCGCAAGAGGGGGGTTGACGTTAGGTGACCCGCACCCGACTGAATGTAGACACGTGGTTCAAGCGCAAGGTGGCAATAATTGGACATACCAGCCAAAAAAAAACTAAACCTCACTCGCAAAAAAAAAAACTAACCTCAAAAAACAAATAAAAAAAAAAAAAAAAAAAAAAAAAAACTAAACCTCACTCACTCCCACTTCAGGTTCTTCCTCTTCCACCCAAAACTGACCACCACAAACCACGCACCCCGACTCTCGCTCGCCACTTGTCTTGCCTAGAAAGATGGCCGCGGCGCCCAGCGCGCCGGTCACCTCCAGGCCGAAGCGCTTCTCCAGCCTCTTATAGACCACCACCTGCATCACGACTCATCGCTCGCTTCCCTCAAACCCAACACCTGGTCTTTTGGAAACCCTAAAGCCTTACATGGTCGGTCATGGAAAACTCATTGGTCATGGCTCCCTCCAAGCCCAAGCAACACCTCGTCAGTTCGGCCATGGTTCGGTCCAAACTCATCTTCCATTTGGTCTTTCGACCCCTGGAAAAAATGAGAAACTATGTCCAGCTTTAAGACCAACAGGGGAAATATAAAGAATACTCTTAAGCAAATGGAAGTCATTGGTCATGGTTCCCTCCGAGCCGAAACACCTCGTCAGTTCCTGGTTCCCTCAAGCCCAATGAACCGCTGGTTGGCGTGTGGGAACCTGCCTTGTACCGCAAAGATGCCGAATCAAACCACTATGCAACAACGAGGAGGAGCCACAGAAATCAAGCCAAGAAGGAAAAGGGCGAGAAAGCATTGGTTGTATTTCCTGTTTCATTCCTTCCTCCTGCCCCACGGTGATCGGGTGCCCTGCCCACATGTTGCAAGAAATCCGGCGGCTGCCCCATGCTCGAAATCCAGGAACGCGTCACTAGGGAGCTCTCCAAAGGTTTTTGCACTTGTCCACTTCTCCACTCACAAGCAAGTTGGGTTGCGTGTCCACTGCCCGGCTGGCAGCCAGAGTCGCGCCTGGCAGAAGAACACTACGAGGCTGGTGCCGGTGAGGAAGGCTCCGATGGTCTGGGGCTGGGAACCGAAAAGGTCGTGCAGCAGCAAAGGCATGAAGAAGGAGAAGCAGGTCTGGCTCACCACGTAGAAGAAGGAGATGGCAAAGACCTGGCCATGTCACGCCATGTCACTGCAATTGTGTTGGTTCATGGGAACCGCTCGCACAATCTGGCCAGCTTCCAGACATGGTCTGGCTTCGGCGTGGATAACAGCTGCTGCGTAGTATCCAGAAAGGAGGGGATGATGACACAGTGAATCCAAAGCTCTGCGGGCGAAGGAGAACTGCCCCAGTTTGTATTTATTGCCAGCTGCTTTCAGACAAACAGCCCCATGGACCTCCGCCCCACATCGAGCGTGGTCCTAACACTCCAAATACTCACACCGCTAAACTGATTTCTTCAAACAGAATCTTTGTTTGCTCACAAATTCAACCATCAAAGGCAAGGTCATCTGTGCTTCAGTCGACGAGAATGTTGAATGGGAGGGAAAATAGCACTTCTCTACATCCAGATGCAAGGGTACTCAATCCTCTCCATGTGACTGGGAGCACATCGTCAAGTGATAAACCAACAAGAAGACAGCAAGCCAGGCATGGTAGCCGCAGAGTCTGTGGCAAGCTGTCACCACAAACCCTGCCAAGATCTGGCTGGTGCTGGCTGGGGCTTGGAACTGAATCCGCTGACATCGGATTTGGGATTTCATCTCATCAGCTCTTCCATCCTCTCTACCCCGCCTTGCGCGCGAGAGGCCAGTCCTCCTCCTGCGCATCTTCCTCCGGCGCCTTGCCCTGCACACCCGTAGCTTTGCTGAGACGCTTAGCACGAAGCATGACCAAACAGCATGCAAGCCTTTCCTGATGGGATGGTTTGTGTGTTAGCCGGTTAAAGGATCAACAAAACGCCAGCATGTTGCACATGTGGTTCCATCAGAGGGTCCATGAGACTTTACCTCCAATCACCGCTGCACAGCCTGCCCCCAAACACAACTCTCCAACTTTGTCTAACCTTAACTCCCTGAAGCACCTCGGCCTCCGACCAATAACCCCACACCGCGAGTTAGGGCGACGAAACCTCCCACCGGACCCCAGTCCGCCTCATCCACAGGCGGTATGCTCGGCGCTTCCTCCACGAAGCCCAGCAAAAGCAGCGCCCCCGCCAGGTGCGCCAAGATCGTGGCGAAGAAGGGGCCCTGCAGCCCACGGTCCTCCAAGGCGCCGCTTGCAGCTTCCGACCCAAGGCATGGGTTATTTGTTACTGGGCAATGGCTCTGGGTTCTTGATCCCTAGAGCCTGAAAGCCTTGGAAGCACAGAATTCCATTCAAACTGCGAAAGGGTTTGAAACAGAGTTTCGGGATGGATAAAACAGGCCCTAACCCACCAACAAGAAGAGACCACCTTATCCCCCCAGTCCCAAGGGCAAAGCGGTTGCCCTCGGCTGGCCAAACACGAACCAAAACAGGGTGCCAGTTGTAACAAGGTAAAGAAGCCCAGCAAGGGCAGAGACAACCGATAGCAAGCACAAAGCAGCAAACCAAGCAGGCAAACAATGCAGCGAAGCAAGCAAAGCAAACCAGTGCGCACCAACCCCAACCAATACCCCCGACCAACCTCCGCCAAGGACACCACCACAGGCGCACGGCAACAGCACAACGTGCTGATGAAGTGCACCACGTGCCGCGATGTTTTGGCGCCGAAATTGCGGGTGCGAGTCGACGGGTTGAAAAGCTTGAGCCGAATGTCGCATTGGACATCGGCATGAAATGACATACGCTATGATAAAAGTACATGCCCCCAAAAACACCCCCCTCGCCTGTACAAAGAGAGGAAGTGAATTTGGAAGGGCGCATTGGCCATGTTGAAGTTGAAAAGCAATGAACAAGAAAACCAAAGCCGATTAGGCTACCAGGGTTCGCGACCCCATACCCGGGCACTCTTTGGTGCCCGGATCCCGCCACCACCCCGAATTACGGGTATGGGGCGGATTCGCGCCGGTAGCCAAATCAAACGAGAGAAAGCAAAAAGAAACAGAAACAAAGATTCAACTCCAGAATGGCAGGCATGAAATAAAAATACATTTGCAATGCAACCACAACGAACCGTAAGGTTCAGGTGGATTTAGTTCCTGAATTCATTATTCAGGCGCATTGGCCCATTGGTTGAAACATGGTGCTTCGACCACAAGACCCTGGTCTTTAAAGTAGCACCGTCTAGGCGCGCGATCACGCAACGACCTTCGGTAGGAGTACCACCAGCTGCAATCAGCGGTTCAGGTCCGAGTAGGACCTCACCGGCAGCGGTTCGGCGCATCCGTGATCCTCACCACAGCACCTTGATGGGTTCCATCACCAGCAGCAGCAGCGGTGCTGGATGATGCCGACCACCAGCAGCCGTAGACGCCGGCGAGGGTAACTGCCTTGCTGTGACGACGCACACCTGACGGGTCATCGCAGCTTGCGCGAATAGCGCACAGCCACGCATGCAATTAAATTCTGGAGTGGCGAATAGCCGAATCATTGAAATATGGCAAGGAGCATAGTCCTCCCGGAAAAATCACCGGAATAAAGGCATGCGCGCGTTGGCGCAGTCGCGCAATTAAAAAACGCATGGGCAGACTTCAGTTATCACCGATGTCGCCCACCGCCGTGCCGCCCCTTCCCCTTGCTGGCATTCCAGTCCCCAGGGGGAGGAGGCACAGTCTCGGCCAACTCGTCACCGTCACCCCAGGTAGGGGTATGCGGCGAGCTCGGATTCTCGAACTCGCGAAAAAAACCCTGCATGTGCGATTGCCAACCCTGCGGCATTGCGCCAGGCCACATTTGTGGCATCATGCCAGCCATGGGCTGTTGCATGTACCCTCCCATTGGGAAAGTGGGATACATTGGACGGGTAAGGGGCAGCCTGTGCACCCTTGAATCCCGACCCGCGAGCATCAGGCTGATACCCGCCAGTGGGAGTTCTCGATCTGGCGGATCCGCCACGACCGAACTGTCCTTGTTGGTAGCCGTACTGGCCACCCTTGCCTTTGTACTGGTCACCCTTGTGACCCTTTCCTGGAAACTGGTCACCCTTGTGACCTCCACCCTTGGGCCAGGACTGCGCAGGGGCTTTGCCCTTTTGCTGATCCCCCTTTGACCTGGATTCAGGTCGCGGGGTAGCAGACCGTTGGTCTCCCCTAGGAGTGGCTGCCCGCCTGTGGTGTTTCCCAGCCGGCGGGTCAGCAAAAACAATGGCGCATTGGCCGTCGTGCCGTGCAGCGGGGACCATGTCAACCTTGTTGTCCTCGACATAAATGTATGCCTCAGCATACTCAATTGGGGCCGTGATGGATCCACCACTGGCCCGCAGAGAGTCGATACTCCAATCAAGAACAGTGGAGGCATCGAAACTCGGATCCTCACTATTGAAGTCCGCGAGGCGTCGCTCGGCCTGTACCAATGACATAATGATGTCCGCTCGTGAGGCGCCTAGGCCATACAGCGGAACCAAATACCCGTCCTCAATTCCGATGCGGTAGGCATCAAAAATATGCACAGAGAGGTAAAGGGCAAATGCTGAATTTAGACTGCCCTTTCTCGTCATATGACGACCCCATTGCGCCGCCTGCTGCGGGTGCTCGATCAAATATGTCATGACAGACATATTGTCTGGAATCGAGACGCCAGTATTGCTCTCCTCGATGAGCAGCTGTTTCGCTACCCACCGCTCGAGAGCCTCATCACTCGCACGCACACAAGCGTGAGTGTCCTTTGAGGTGACCTTTGCAACCTCCTGAAACGCGACTTGCACAATATCCGCATTGGGAGTGTGCACAAGGTGCGGCGCACAGCGCAAACCGGAGATCATACAGCTGACCACCTCGCGGATCGGGTTTACCGATGCCATGAGAGGAGCCCACGCGTCGGTCTCCCCTTCGTACCAGCTACTGGCACGGACTGCTTTGAGTCCCTCTAGCCAGACTGGCTGCCCATTCTTAACCAGGGAGCGGACGGTGCCTGGCACCCATTCACGATAGAAAATCGGCAGATGGCAACCATTGCATAGAATGGTGCCATACATGTTCAAGTGCGCGCACCGAGGGCACCAGTAGTCATGCATGGGAGCTTTGTCCCATGAAAATGACACCCCTCTCCGCGGTCCCTGAACATTCAACTCACGGACCGCCCAGGGACGGATGTATATTACATCCCCTTCCTGGTGCAGATAGCATGCGCGCCAGAAGGGTGCATGTATCTCTTCCCGCACGGCAATCAAACCGCGTCGGGTTTTATAGATGCCGGCGGCTTCCTCGATGGCCATCCACTTTAGGTCAATGGCCACAACGACATGGCGCTTGTCCATGTATTTGACTCGATCGTCAACATAAAATTCGCCCTCATTATTGGGGCTGGGCAACTTGAGGAGAGGCACCTTTGCGCCTTCCATCCCAATCATGATCTCCCCCCTGCAGACCTGCTCAGGCCGCATGGGGAAAACTGTGATGGCGAATTTGCCAGGCCTCCGAATGCACCTCGTTTTGAGGGCGGACCGATACTCGGCCATCGTCAGCAGCACGTATCCCGTATAAGGGGCTTCAGCTGCTCCCATCGGCCTAAGCAATGGCCCGATAGGCGTTCGGTCACGCAGCGCCCAACGCTTGAAAACTTGAACGGCACGTCCCTCCCGATTAGGGTGGACCGCGCAAAAAGCACCTCATTCGGGCGCACAGTCGTGCCATCTGTCCTCCAGACTGTCCGTATTAGGAGCTCGACTGGAGGGTATGTTGGGCTCTCTTTCGCGAGAGCGCCCGCCCAGGTCGCCACCTCGACACTCGTGCACTTATGGATCCCGTATAGGGCCTCAAAGAGCGTTGAGATTAGAGTCATCGACATCCAACCTCCCAGAACCGTCCCACATAAGAAGGGGGGCTGCTCACCGGGCTTCACATTCAGCCGCGTTGGGTCAGTGTTGCCCGACAAAATTTCCAACAGCATTTGCGACTCTCTGGAGCTTCGTCCAGCCATCGCCGACACATCCTGAATTTCGGGGAAAAAATGGAAGATGTCGTTACCGGCAGGACAGGCGATTCTGCCTGCTATCCCGCTCTGCGCATCAATCACAACCTCCTCACCCTCGTATGTGAGGTTGTAGGTGCTCGAAATCGGGCACACACCGGGCTTTGCCATTAGTGCCTCTTCCAACGACGCACCTGTAGGGAGGACGCCCTGTACGTGCGACTTGGTACCTATGGGACCAGTACTCGCGGACATAAGCCGATAATTTTCGGCACGAAAGTATGGAAAAAGGTTCTTCATCCTTTCAATTTCCTCATCAGTGGTACGCCACGCCTTTGCCTCATAGTAAGGCGGCTCCTGCTTCGAGGGCACTAGGTCGCGGTCGCCCATTGATGAGAATTTGTCCACATATGGGCCCATCCCATCATCATCTACGTGACTCTCGTGATCTTCATCCGAGACGTACTCCTTGGGCGGTTCGCCCAGAGCGTCCAGATCGATCTTACCAAGGTCGACCAGCGCCGGAGAATCCAGGACTCTCTGGATCCTCACGAGCTCGTTCCTAAACTGCTCAAAGCCTCCGGCCTTGTTAATCACGGAGGTCGGCATTGCGCCCTCCCATGATTCTGGAAACATGCACACGTTCGTAGGGGAAAACTCGTCATCGGAAATATCCCGATCACGCTCCCGTACGTCACTGATTAGTGTCACGTCCAACGAGCCGCCTAGGGCCTCGGGACGCGACGCTTTCGCCGGATGCGGCTTTGCGCTCTTTGACGCTACAGCAGCCTCATCGGCCGCTTTGTCCTTCTTCTCGTCACCCTTACTCCCCTCTTTATCCACATCCATTGCGGACGGCTGTGCGCTCCCCCCTGCTCCGCCCATTGGCGGTTCAGAGGGTTGAACAGGGGATTCCTTTGTACGGGCTTTGCCGTAATAATGCCCTGGGATCTGCACGCTCCCAGTGGAGCCACCGCCAGCCTCTCTTGGACGCTTGGCGGTGTGAGCCGACCCAGTATGTACAGCAGGAGCCGATCGCCTAGGAAGGCCCTTACTGGCCGACAGAGATGGAGGAGGTGGCTTCATTTTGGGAGCCGGCTCCGCCTTGGGCGCCGGTTCCGGGTCAATTACACAAGACCTGAGGTCGAAACTTTCTGACCTCAACAGGCCCGCGCAATAGGAACGGAAGACGTCCTCAACTTCCCGAGCAAGGAACTCGGGATGGTCGTCTTCCCTCGGAGGAGTTCTCCAGCCGTCATACCCATCGAGCAGATTCCTGCCCACGATTTCATTGAATCGATACGTGCCCAAACCGGCATAGCGGTTGGCAGCCCGAAGAACGTTACAAAATCTTTCGACCTTTTCGGTCGCCGCAATGGCCGCAGCCATCTGAGGGTGAATATACCCAGTTTCAATCATGCATCCTGCGGCTTCGCGCAAGCATGACCTCGCACGCCACAGATTCGCGGCGGCCTTGTAAAAGTCGCAGTACTCAACGTTCCACGTTGCGTCCTGCGCGCTGAGCTCATCATCTCCGCTTTGGGAGTCGGGCAGAGTGAGCCCCAAACGGATCTCCCGACCGCGGAATACGTCGGCGGAGATCTGGTTCGAGTTCGGCTGATCCTCCAGCGGAGGACGGGGAACATATTGTTTCCCTGGGCCGACACTTGACTCATTTGCCGATTCCCTGTTTGGATGCCCTCTCTCGGTCTGCATTTGGTTAAACCGTGCGACCAGGTCCGACCGAGGGCCAATCGACAATGGCCCGAGGTTTTCCTCAGCCCAGTCAGCAAGCGCTTTGGCTCCTGCGTGATGAATGTCATCAGCATTCATCGTGTCAGACAGAATGGCCTTTGACAGGAAATCCCAGTCGTATTCGCCGAAACGACGGTCAGTTGCTGAAGCATTGTCCAGCAGCTGGAAAAACTGATCCTCCGACAGGCCTTGCCACAGAGTAAGAGCAAGGGCATCCTCAATGAGGTCAGCCTGATCGGGGTAAAGAAGGCGCCTTGGCCAGGCCCCGTTCCTCCACGCCGCCAACGCTGGCGGGTAACCTGCTCTTCGGAACAGGTAATGCACAACGATGCAAGCATCCGCGCTTTCAGCTGGCGCATAATATTCCGAGTCCGGGCCAGATTCATGGTCCCCGGGTTCAGACGGATCATCATCGCCATCAGGTGGATTGGGTTCACCACCCCCACCAGTCCCGCTCCCATCCATAGGATCGTCGCGGCCCGGTAGCTCATCGGCAGGGGAGGTAGGGGAATCTCCCTCCGCCCCATTGCCGTCCCCATCATTGTCTCCACCCGCAGCGCCTTGGCTGGGCGAAGCCCTGTTGGCCCCACCTGCATCCGCAGGTTCGGGCTGTACATCCTGACCAGCGGGTTTGGATACTTCGGGATGGGAAGCCATCCCCATTGACGCATCGGTCGACAGGGACGGGGTGCTGTCCCCTGGCGGAGGATTATCCCCTCCAGCGACATCTGGAACACTGTCCCCACGCTTAGGTGGCGGCTCCGTCTGGCTAGGTTTCGCCGGCTCAGACAGACTAGCCGGCGGGCTTTTGACTGCCTTCCGCGGCGGAACCTCGGGCCGAGGGTGCGTGATCTCACTATTCGCGGGAGCGCATCCCCCCGAACCCCCATCATTCGGTGCGTCAGCACCTGCCGCTTTAGGCACGGGTGCGCCCGTGACCTCAGGTGCTTTGACCTCGGGTCCTTTGGCACAAGGAGCGGCACCCTTTGGCGGAGGGCCAGCGGCCGAAGATAGGCATGGCATCGATCCTCCCACCTTAGGTGGCACACAGCTGGGACCTCTTGTGGCCCCACCTCTCCATCTGTTAGCGGCTTCGCGCTTGGACAGGGATGGAAAATCATCGGCGTACGCATCCTTGGGAAGCTCGGGAGGATCAGGCTTAACCTTCAACAACTGCTTCCCGGTGGCAGGCTTCAAATCGATCCTGTGGCCGCCAGTCTTCGACGGGCCACCAGTCGTAGTCGGGCTATACCCGCACGCCTGCGCTGGCTTTGCAGGTATCGTTCCTCTCTGATTGCCACAAACTGCCGGCGAGAGGCCGCGACTTGCGGCCGACTGGCCGAAATCTGCCATTGCTTGGCCCAGCCTCTGCCTGCCCGTTGCGGGCGGCGTCGAGGACCGGACGCGCTGAGCCATTGTCTGTGGCCCTTTTCCCGCGTAGGGGCAAGGCGCAGACCGCTGCTCAGAAGCCCTTGCACCGGCCTCGGCAGGCGCATTGGCCGATGACGTGTGACTTGTGGCGCATTGGCCACTCGACATCGTCCTAGGAGCAGAGATTACCTCCGCCCATGGCGCATCCTCGGATGAGGACCACCGGTCGACCGGTGTGAGGCCTGCTCTGACTCCGCACCGCTTCGCAGCGCTCAGATATGACTCCGACGGTTTCATCAGGTAATCATGTTCTACCAAGAAATCCAGAGCGATGGCCAGGGCTTCCCGGACCTCATCACTCATCGAGTACTCACGCCTCAGCAAACATACCAGGTCGGTAAACGCCGAGACAAGACCCACAAACTGGTGTCCGCCTCTTTCGAGACCGACAACGCCGCCGTTTAGGCTCTTCTTTGAGCAGCCGAACCACATCGCGTTGGATGGGTAGGCTGGGAAACCGGCGTCGCGGCACTTCATGAAAAACGTGGTTGCGACCTCCTGCATGGCTGTTCCATGCCAAACGATACCCGGACCCGACAAGATTATCGTCGGTGCCTGGCTCCGGCCGCCCTTATTGGCGAACGCCTTCATGGCATCGATGTTTTCATCGATGATCCTACCCGCATCGGGGCTGGGACCATACGTGTTTTCGGACTTGCGCCATTCGGTCAGCCACAGGCATTTGGTAAAGATGATGAATATATCATCTTTAGCGCCCGCAGGGGCACCTGCATGTACCGGGTCAGCCAGCTTCTTGCTAACCACTGTACGGAGAAGCTCAGCCACCGAGGTCTCCTCCTCAATCTCCACGATCCAGCGCGTATTCGCCGGTTTTGGCCGGGAGCTTTGTCCTAATGGTCGTCCACTGCTCCTGAAGCTTTGCCCCAGCAATGGACTGACCCGAGCTGCCGGTAACCCAGTGTGAGGGTCCAACCAGCACCACAACGCGAGATCCCTCTACACCAATGTATGAGACCTTGTTTGGCTTGCATCCGCTTAGCAGCTCGGCGCATAGGCCAGCCGTAGCGGAGGGGTTGACGTATCCCAGCATTGTGAGAACGAACCCCAAATTGTCCGGCTCCTCGCAGCCGGCGTATTCCATCGCCGTTACGGGCCAAATCATGGAAATAATGTACGCCCGGACATTGAACGCCCATGATTCCCACATCTCCCGCACAAGCTCATACGGTTGGCGGTCCTGACGATCAGGGTAGATGTTACCGCTGATCGCGCTCATGAACTCACTGCATTGAGTGGCTGCGTTGGCCAGCGCCGCTACCGCGTGCCCTGGCACATGGTACATGAGCTTTGCAGCCCCTGAAAAGGGAAGGCCGCCAGCCAATGGAAAGAATTTTCCTTCCGATGCGGGAACATAGTGCTCCCAGGTTTCGAATAGCGGGCAGCATCGTACCTCGCCGACTTCGCGGACCTCCTGGGGAAAGAACTTAAAATCCACCTCACCGCCGGGCTTTGCCGGGGGAACCGACGCCTCACGTGCCACCGACCCGGCGGGAATTTCCGCCCCAATGGTCAGCGCTACGCGGTTGGCGCCGTGACGTATCCATCCGACCTCTGCCGAGTGAGGGTTTACCTCAAGCACAGGATTCCAAAGATGCGTGGCAGGGTTATGCGATAGCAAATTCCCCGCCACAGCAGACGTCCCTTCACCAATCGTCTCTTCTTTGAGAGCGATTGCCTCAACACGAACGCGGAATTGCCTTATCACGCGTTGGTGTGCAGGGCCCTTCTCAGCATGCTTGTACGCCTCGTGGGCGTTCCTACCGAGAGGGCGTAGCAAGAGTGCCAGTCGGACGGTTACGCCCAGGCCAATATGGCTGAGGCACGAGTAATAACTTTCAAGACAAACGGGCTTCGTCGATGTCCATACGCCTGTTAGCGTCTCGGCATCTCCGAGCGATGCAACAGCATTCCCATGGCCCAAAATGTTCCATAGGGAAGAGAATTGTGTTCCATGAACCCATCTCTCGTGCATGCTGGCTGCATTGAGCTCTGTGCAGTGCCGCATCGGGAACACTAGATACCCGTCGCGTTCAAGCACGGGTTCACCGGCGTGCCAATCCCCGATTTCCTTGCTCGGCATGGTAAGCGGCTTAGCGCGTTTCCAGTCAATCAGGTGAAATATGGTGGGGGGAATCCCTATTTCTTCCGTGATGAAATCCACAAAATCATCATAGGAGCACCACAAGGCCTCAATCTCCTTGCACATGGATCCTACTTCAAAAGCATGTGCATTGACCGTTTGCATCTTTGTCAGCGCATCGGCCGAGATGCAATAAATTGCCTTCATATACCCGACCACCGCCTTGGGTGGGGTACAAAGGGCAGTTGGGCGCTGGTATGCCCAGGCCTTGAATGCCTCCTCGGCTCCTGCCGGCTGTACATTCGAGGGCAAATCTCTCCTACCCTTTACAACGGCCGCCTGCATGGCGCGAATAACATTTTTATTCGCCGCTTGGAAAAAGGTCTGCCAGCGTGAGTCGACCTTCGCCATCTCGTACAGCCAGTTCCCGCCTCGGGGAACCAGTGAAGGGGAAACGGCGGTAGACAATGTCATTTCGATCAGCGAGTTCCGAGTTGGCTCGCAGTGGAGCTCGGGCTCGCGCGGCATTGCCTCGCAGATGATTATGGCAGCCGTGTAGACGCTTTGGTCACTCAGCTCCACTTCACCTAGAAGCATGGCCTGGAGAATACCAGCCACGCGTAGGCGACGGTATTTCTTGATGGCCGGGACGAAAGACTTGTCCTCAATCATGCCCGTGTCAAATCCCTCCAGTAGGTTGAAAATGCCGGAAAAGGCACCGACAACCTGAGGGTCCTTGACACCGTCCTTGACTTGCACCAACTGCGTCTCAGCAGTGGTGCGATAACCGTACTGATCGGACTTTGCCGTCAAGTGCGGGTAGCAAATTCTAAGATTTTCCGATAGCCGAGTAGGCCTCTCATCTGACAGCGCATTGGCTGCGTGCTTCGCTTCCGCTGGAAGCGGACCCAAGGTGCAGGCGCAGTTCGGGTTCATATAGTCCGCCTGCTGCCGCGCCGCCAAAGATGACCCTCTCGAGCGCGGGGCAGCGCCCGCCACTCCGCCGGCCGCGGATGCAGCCGCTGCCATGGCGCGAGTTTGCGCCCGGGAAGCGGTAGGGTACCACTAAAACAAAGAATACCACGGAAGATACCCCGAGAACAGGGAAACCTTCCACATCCAAAGGTGTGTAAACCTTGGGTGCCATCTCTATCGGTACGAAGGGGCAATTTCCCCTGGTATAAGACCGAATATGGTCGTGCCTATGATAAACAGTCGTGCATTGACAACAACCCTGCTACATCACTACACATGAAACTGCAAAGCTACCCTATGGACATGCCCACCCGGGCGGAAAATGACACAAACACAAACCATCTAATCGAGGCGAATGTGCCTGAACTAATGTCGCGAATTTGCGTTAGTTATTGCAGCATGACTAATGCTGTTGTGAATGATGTCCATCAAGCCTACTCAGTTCAAGGCTGTTTGAAGAGCAGCGCGGGTCGCATATTTTACAACTAAGTCATGCACAAGAGGATCAACACGTGTAGTGCGATACATCCTGTTGCATTTGAAAACTGGGAAAGAGTTCACATGTCGTGAAATGCAAATTAATGTCAATGCATGCACATGATCTTTATTTACAAGACATGAGCAGTAGTGTACAACACGGCTATAGCGGTTTACGCCAAGCTTGACAAGAATATCGCGATTAGCAATCCAGGTATTCGGCTGTATGAAAATGCCTACGGAAAACTTCGTGTTCAGCGCGTGCTCAATTAAGTCGTTCAGACATGATTGGCACTGCTCTACCTGGTCACGTGCGCGCCTGATCTTGCTCCAATTCCCTCGCGTGGATGCATCGATCAAACTGCTATATCTGCACAACAAAATGTTAGGCCTAGAGCCTTCAATTGTACCCCGTCTAGGGATAACAGGGCATAGATTGGCCGGTCTAACAAAGTAGGTAAGCCATCTACCAAACTGAGGTTCAGGCGTTATGCCAAGCTCAGAATCGACAAAAATGTTTCGCGCATCGCAAACATTCGATCGATCCTCAACTATGTCAAAAACCATATAGCTGGATTCAGCTAGCTGGATGAACTTGTTGAAAAATGAATTTTGATCGGTTTCCATGCGTACCCCCCTAATTGGGGGGAGAACAGGTGCAGCAGGCTTTACGACAGGGAGGGTGGGATGGCTAATGAATTTCTCCAGGAATCCTGGATTAAACATTCCTAAAGTCTGCAAATTCCTACCCCATGTCACCTTGTCTACGCACGCTTTGGTGAGAATGTCCGCGCCTTGATAATGCGATGGACATGCTACGAAACGAAAAATCTGTTCATTGTAGACTTCATTGAGCCAACTAATGTCGATTCGCTGAGTACGCGACATATATCGCATATTTGGGTTGTTCCCAGTGATAATGATGCGGCATGCGGCCTCATTATCTTCCATACAATTCACCGTGACAGGCTTACCGGTGCCTTGACCGATAGCAAACTGCCAAAGCTGCGCAAGTGGCACGCCTTCCTTGGCCACGCCATGATCTAGTGCAACGATCTCCGCTTCGGGAGTCGATTTGGATACCGATGTTTGCTTCTTGCTAACTGCGGTGATGGGAACATATGTCCTTGGGCCGACTAGGCAAATAAGGACACCAGATGTGCTCTTGGAATCGGTACGATCCCCAGCGAGATCGGCATCGCAGTAAGCGACGATTTCAATGTCACTTGGCTTATCACAGACCCACCCGCAGAGGTGGAGGTCTAGCGTCGAGTTGATATAGGAAACAATCCTATGAAGCTTCTTATCGCACAGTCGATTCCACTTAGTGATTCGACTGGCCAAAGCCTGTACAGGTCTAATTAGGTCGTATCGACCCATTCTAGCACCATATAAGATTTTCATGAGAACTGCAGCTGCAGCGTCGCCTAGGACACCGGGCTGTTCAGCAATCACGTCTGTTGGGCAAGGAGATGGCTGCCCAAACAGCTGATCTACTTCCGGGTTGATGGGATTCTCATCAAATTCCGGTTTACTTTCATCCAGAAAAGGCGTCTCAGCCTTCACCAGAGGTCTAGGGTACTTAGGGAGGCATAGCTCCTTGTACCTATCAACGCATGCTTCCATGAAGCACGCCTCGTTATACTTGATGATCTTCACCCGAGCCGGGTCGAATTTGACCTCGTCAGCTCGAAGTCGTTTCTCTCCGAAACGAATGTCAGGGATCTCCTTGGATGGTGGATGACCCACGGTCCAAGCAGTGCGAGGATCGAAGAAACCCTGTACATCCGCCGCAGCAAACTCATGTTCGCAACCCAGATACCGCTTCAGGGTACCCGGCGGTTCCATCGTAATTACCCGACTAATGAGGTCCCATCCGATTGAAAGGCTGGCGGATGGGCCACTCATCTTGAAGTCATCAACATACACCACAAGAAAAAGCTTATACTTAGGGTGATAAACACACTCGGCCATTCCGGGACACGGATAAATCCGACCTCAATAAGCCTTGCTTCGCAATGCTTTTCCCAGAACGTGCCGGCATCAGGATGCCCGTATAGGGCAAGAATCAACGGACAGACCGGATCGTCATAGCCAGCATCAACCCATGCTTGCGGCCATTGATCCTTAGGAAGACGCACCCATGTCGTGGGACCCAGTAGCTTAGCTTGGGTATAGGCGGATTCGCCATCACTGACTTGTAGTGCGTGACCAGGCAACATGCCATATGCATCACACATCTTGCCTGCGGCCATTGTTGCCGGGCATGAGGTAGCTTCGGAAAACATGGCCCAGTGATTTGACTGGTCCCTCACAAAGCATCCCTCAAACACTACTCTCCCTTTGTACTTCCTATTAGGATCATCCTCAGGGAGTTCATGATTCTTTTCCACACATATGTCAAAAATTCTTCCTACATGGACTGTCCTGCCATTTGCTCGCGCTTCGGCGGCAACTTTCTTCCATTCTCTAACTTTCAGTTCATCCCAACATCCCAACTTTCGGAGCTTTGTCCACTCCTTGAGGAGAGCTGCACGAGCCTTGTCGTTACCAGCTTGCTCCTTCTTCGTCACAGGCCTTGCTACACAGGCGTAAAAAGTTGGTATGCCCTGTAAGTTGGGTTGATGCCCCGAAGCCTTGTTCGATCTGGGCATCGGCGGAACAGGATCTCCATTTAATCCTATGGCGGGACCAGCAGGGTACCCGCCGGTACTGCCAAAGCCGTTAACCCCCCTGACGGTTACGTCGGGTTGTTCGACGGTGATTTTGGCATCAACAATCATGACTTTCTCGAGTATGAGCTGAGCGATCCTGTCTCCAGGTCGAACTCGAAACTCATAGTCAGAGTGATTAAAGAGCATCACCCTCACTTCTCCTGAGAAATCAGGGTCAATTACTCCTGCACCTACGTCTATCATGTGCTTGACTGCCAGACCTGATCTCGGTGCGATGCGGCCGTAAACTCCGCTCGGGAACGTAAAGGCGCATCCAGTTTGCACAAGAGCACTTCCCTTGGCGGGAACGATGATTTCATCGCACGAGCTTAAATCTAATCCCGCAGAGCCAGGCGTCAGCCGAGTAGGGAGAGTTGCATAATTGTTTAACATGTGGACGAGCAAGGCATCCTTGTCTCGTCTCCATGCACACGGATCAGCCTCCGTAACCTCAACAGGCGCAGCAGGAGCGTCGTCCTCCTTGTTCAAGGTAGCAGGGGCAGCCGCATAGGGCTTATGCCCGTAAAGACCTTTAATTACGGCTTTACACATCCCAATAGGATATCGCGCGGTCAAGGGCGTAAGGCTTCCCTCGATCCTGGCGTGAGGGTAGCCTATTTCGTGGCTGCACGTGCGCCCTCGTAGCTCGTTGGCTAGTTCAGGGCAAGAAGTGGCGATCCGCCACTGCTTCCTGATGGGAACACCATCGGACGTTTGCATTCCAAAGTCGCAACCATCAACATCGACACACCTGATGTCAGGATCGTCGATTAGATGCCTCATAAATGGCTGTTTCCAACCAAGGCAATGCCTCGGCCACTCGAATGCAACTCTACCTCCCTTAAAATGCACGCGTTTGGCGACACGAAGGAAAGCGGCAAACATGACCATCGACGTTCGTCTAGCTTCGTTGAGCTCTACTGCGAACTCGGGACCGTACTGAGACAAATTAACATACTGCCAAGTACTCCACGGTCCGCACGGGATCGAGCCCCATAAGTCACAACCAGGATTCTGATCGACGATCTCAATCAATCTGGTCATATCCTTATTCTTTAAAATGTCGAACGACTCTTTGTGTACGCGAATCGCGTCACCCCCCTGTTCCAGCATAGTGGCGGAGAGCTTAGAGTCAGGTTCGCATGCAAATTCTATCAACAATCTCCGCTTTATCAAAGCGGGTCCAGCTGGTTTGGAGGGTGCGGCTTCGCCAGCACGCGCTCGTCTCAGAGCTTCCTCCCTTTCAGCCTCGATGTATATCCTTCGCATACCGACGGACATACCTTTCCAGTCAGTAGAAGAAATGGAGTTGGGTTTACCAGATCCAGAATAGGACCTCTCCTTTCTTTCCTCCTTCTGCTCATAATCAAGCTCATCACCGTGTAAGGTGTGGGCTTTAGGCTCACCTGCATCGAGGTCTTTGACTTTGTCTAGCCTATCTTTGAACTTGGCCAGAGTGACCCTCGGAGCCCTGGAAGGAGCATGCCCTTTATCATACAGAATGGTCACGCCAGTCCAGAACTTTTGAGTTCTGACTCGATGTCCAGGGTTCAGGATTCTCCTGTCATCGCGGATACACTGCTGCGTAGAGTCAATGTACTTCAGATGAGTTACACGAAAATCATCCACATCCGCTTGAGACGGGCCTCCAGGAGGCAGTGAAGATCTATCATCCCCGAAAAAGGCTTGCCTAGCATCGACATGGTGTCTGTGCCATGATTTGGACTCCTCATCACGCACCCAGTGGTCCCTTTCAGGAACATCAGCATGTGCTTCAGAGTCAACAGCAGGATCACTACTGTCATCGTTAGGATGATCAGAACCCGGACCATCGGCATTGAGCTGGTTGTCCGGTTCGATTGGAGCATCCGCTTTGGGAAGACCCTTTCCTTCTCCAGTATCTAGGAGCTGGACCTCCCTAGTCAAACGCTCATAGGCGGCCAACATGGGAAAGACGTATCCCTCTTCGGGGTTCCGCCAAATTCTTTTAACTTGATGAACACTGGGTCGGGAAAATCCGTTCCTAAAGTGTTCAAGATCGGCAACGTAGTAGTCGCCCTTCCACTGACCACCGGGCTCTAATCTATAACCCAGGAAAATCCCAGGTTTCGACACTGGCCCGAATTTGGGCGCTTTAGATGCAGGGTCAATCTTCTGTGCCGGCATAGCGGGCACGTTGCTGTACTCGTCCTCTCCGTGATCGGACGGCCCTGAATCATCAGCTAGTTCATCATCTCCTTCGGGCTCGTAATCAGAGTCCTCAAGAGGGTCAAATTCTTTTGGCTTTACAGTGAAATACGTCTCGCCAGTCCACGGGGCTTTTAGCTCCTTGGTGGAATCTGGACCGTATCTCCAGTCTACGGAGTGCATCATTTCTCCATTTTCCTCATCATACTGAACCCATGTGTCACGGTCAGCGGTGAGACGAATATGTTCGATTGGAGCATCAACGCTGTCAGCTTTGAATAGCTTAGTCCTTGGTTCAACGTGCACTCTGACGAGTTTGCCAGATTCTTCATCGAAGATCCAGTGATCTTTTGTAGGAATTTCATCAGCTTTGTGATGTTCGTCCCGTTCGGAGGCGTTTTTGAGCCCCCCCTTTTCGAGCCTACGCGGTTTTGGTGCGATTGGCTTGAAATCAACAAGACATCCGAATGGGATGAGTTGACCGGGAAAGTCCCTGTCATCGTTTCTCTTTCCCCATGCGGTTCCTTCACCTCGATTTTCGAGATTTCTGGCCGCGCAAAATGCGCGAACGGCAAATGGCCACCATTTGGGCGATAAGCCGGCTTGTCTGAGGAGTACTCTTGCTCCATGCAGAACTAGCTTCACTTTGTTTTCAATGATGCCATTTGTCTTTGGCATACCGGGTGTGGACATGTGGTGCACCCAAGCCATTCGGCGAGTAGCCGCAAGAAATTCTCTGGCTTGGTCCGAGTATAACAGACCAATCTTGGGTTCGGGACCCATAAACTTGTGAAAGGCTTCTACCGTATTAGGTACAGAGCGACTGAAAACAGGAAGTACATCTATGTACTTGGTCGCAAGATCGTA
The DNA here is from genome assembly GCA_963377175.1 of Effrenium voratum. Lineage (NCBI taxonomy): Eukaryota > Dinophyceae > Suessiales > Symbiodiniaceae > Effrenium > Effrenium voratum. The sequence goes on from CAUJNA010000761.1 coordinate 23,318, forward strand.
AAACACGACTGCGTCTGTTTCACCATTCACACCAAGGTCCTTTAAACCGTGTAACACCATCGTGTCGACAGTGACAATATCACCGAATTTCGTGCATTCATGCGCGTCGGCACCGCCCCGGCGGTGCAAACGCACGTTTTCCATCTTTGCGCGTTGGCAATGTGGGCAAAAAGGATTCTTTGGCAAATGAGACATCATGTGTTGAAGCGTTTTAGCTTCAGCACGTAACTGGGCCTCGGTCCTGTAGCCCTCAGGGTGTTTGATTTCAACAACTTCACCCCCCTCGTCAGGCGCGTCGGCCTCAGAGGGAGCTGCAGGGTACAGTGAATCGTTCATGGCAATTACTGGACCGGGCATTGCCGGTATCGCAGGACATGCATCTAAGTTCGGGGCTCCAAACATAACCGGCCCTTTAGGCAGGTATGGGACGTTGTTTATAACGTCGAGCCTAACAGTTCTCCCGGATGGGCAGATGAGAACGGGCGTCTCAAAAGCATCCCACCGGAAACTGTATCCAAAATCCACGCATCTACGTCCTATCGATACAATCGAGGGTGTATTACCCATGACGAAGGCTTCAATATCCTCGTCAAGTGACTCAACAGTTGCATCAACTCTACCTTGAGTCCCAGCAACACCATTCGCGGTTTGCAAGGAATGTTGAGTTCGCCCATTCCTGATGTGGCGATGATCCTGCGCGGGAATGTCGTGCATCCCAACCAAGTCGAAAGGACACCCAGTGTCAGCAAGCCACCGGATTTCGATTTGTGGGCCAGGCATAGCAGGCATCTGATCAGGAACATTTTCCCTGATCATTCGAGGGCGACGAGCCCACCTATTATCGGGCACATACTCACCTAATTGTAGCTGTACAATCTGTCTAGTGGTGGCAGCTAGGATTCTAGCATTTTCCTCGGACATCGCAATCACCTCAGGAGGTTGACGCAACCTATCCGGGTGAATGGGGTGAGAATGCGACCGCCGATTCATGATCGGCCTAGGCTCGCCACGTGTTCTTATATTTTCAACATGCTGAATTTCAGCATTGTCATTGAAACTCAGCCTGCGAGCAGTGAGCTTAACCCTCACTGCCTTCGCGAGCTCAGAGTTATACTGGCCGCACTTACCGGGTAGGTAATAGAAATCCGTCCTAATGTCAATTGGCCCAGGAATCCGTCTGAATAAGACGGATTTACGAGTTGGTACACTCAAATCGACATCATCAATCAGAGCGTTGTCCGAGAGACGAATCGTTCGTCTGCGAATTACAGCTCTGATATTCGGGCCGCCCGGACACGTACCTTGCAGTGTACGAGCGCCAATAGTGGTCACTGACCACTCCATTGTCCCTTCAGGGCGTTGAAACCGAGCTCTATACTCTTCAAATGCCTTGGCTATGGGATGAGCAGGGCAGGCAACAAGCCCTATAGCCTGAGGGTGACGGCCCGCCCCTCTCAAAAACCCGCTGACAAATCAGGGGCAGGACTATATGTCCTGTCGTCAGCAGTGGTAGTAGGTTCAGCAGACTCGGGTTGCGCATCGGCAGACTCGGTCGCTGGGGCCGCAGTGTGTTGCTTCGCTTCTTTCAGCAAATGCTCAGGTGGCTTTGCATGCTTGTAATCACACTTATCCCTCATGCACTTTCCATAGGAAACCCATTGGGCGCAATACCCTGGAATCAGGGGAGGACGCTCCTTGCGTTTCGCATCGGAACTCCCAGTTCTTGTGTGTGCGAATTTGCACTCTTGTCCGCGCGAACAGTATCCACGCGCGAAGTCCCTGCACGCATCAATCGCAGGAGCACCGGGCGACGTAGACCTGGGCCTCCTTGGAGGCTCGCCCCTAGGGCTAGGCGTACGCCGCTTGTCCTGCTCCCGATTCCTGGGAGAGTACCTGTCCCTTCGATGAGGACTTGGGGTATTACCGGTCCTCTTCCTCGGATCGCTAGGAGGCCGACTCGGCCTATGGGAATCTCCAAACGGAGATCGTCTCCGGACGGGAGGACCAGGAGCACCAGGTTTCTGGGCTCTGTCCCTGGACTGAGATCGTTCGTAAAAGTCTTTGTGCATATTGACCTGATTCTTACGAACCCTCCAGCGGTCAATTTCGTTCTTACAACGAGCACGAAGCCATTCATAGCTACAAACATCAGGGTTGGATATGTTCCTATCCCATTCCCTGATATCATGAGCCAAACAGTTGAGGTGTCTAACCTTCTCACTGAATAGCGACCGCTTTACTTGCTCGGTCAGCGGTTCATCGAGACCCGCAAGGATGTGATCCCACTTCGCGATGAACCTTTCAAGTCGCTCCTCTTCAGTATAGAAAGATGAAACACTGCATCGCAAGTTTGAGAGCTCAATTATCCTGAATGATTGCTCTCCGATATTTGCAGTCCTTAAGTGGTCGTATAAGAGCCACAGGATCTGCCTACTCTTGATGCGATTGTTGGAACGTTGAGCGGCTTCGGTGAGACGATTAATCTTATCGATAATTGCAACAGTCTTGATGCACTTCCGAATGGCTGCATTGAACCTGGCTTCAAGGATGTGGTATTTACATTCCCCATCCAGTTCATCAAAGGTCTTTGCCTTCTCGACTTCAGTTAGCCAATTGATGACGTAAAGTCCATCATAGCTGTAGGCATTGCTAACAGCTTCCTTCATATTGGCTATCCATACCCTCAGCCCAGCCGCGTCGGGCTCTGGCGGGAGGTCTATGGGAATGCACTTAGTCGCAGCTGTACAGTTCGGATCATGGTGGCTACTGTACCCGCCACCACCACCAGTTCCGAAAAGATGCTGTGGAACCTGAGAACTACCGATTGATAGTGCACATACAGGACAAAGGCGAGTAGCCTTCGGAATGCAAATCTCACATGCCCTTTTCATGCATATCTTACATTCCTCAATTTTGCTGGGGTCAGGAATATCCCGATCACACATCCGACATTTCTTATCAGGAGGATCGGGGCCACGCATGGTCGGCGGTTCAAGGCCTGAAGGATCCTTCGGCCTTGCACCGTTAGGATCAAAACCTGGATAATATCCGGTTTCACGTTTATCCAGGGGCACGGATTGCGTTGCCTTCGGAGGACTCTGAAGGTCAGCCGCGTTAGGTTGAACCCCGGTTGGAGTGTCATGGAATCTGTCAACGGGTGGCCGCAGAGGCGGCGAGAACGACCGCGTCGGGTTCGTCTCAGGTACGCCTCCAGGCGATCTATTCCTAACACGGTCACCAGGATCCCTTCTTCTCCTAGTTTCGTCCCTAAGGCACGCAAGACAACAGGGACCCTGGACAAATCCAAATCTCCTGTAGTCGCCCTGCCCAGCAGAATGTCTGGTGCAGTAGTAGGTCTTACAAAACTGACATTCAATCCCCTTGGTCAGGAACGAGCTCTCCCTACAGACTCCGCATCGGGGTCCGTTACGGGAACATTCTTCACACAGGTTCTCTTTAAACGAGAAGCAATACTCACAAATATCACCTCTACATCCCTTGCAGTGAAACTCAGCCACGAGATGATTATATCCATCACCTACATATTTACATCTGGGTTTACCAGGGTTGCCAGGGTTCCCACCGGCGGCACTCTTCTTCCCCCCTCCTCCTGGGCTTTGCCAATCTGGAGGAGGAGGCGGTGGAGGATCATCATCAGGAGGGCCAGGAGGAGGTGGCCGCTTATCCGGAGTACGGGACGCGGCACGCCTTCCTCCTGTGTGATCGTTCAATCCACTACTTGAGGCCTGGTTCGAGTGCATTGATTCGAGGGAGTTAATTTTCTGGGCCGTATTACCCAGCACCTCGAGCATTTGCTCGAGCTTACTGTTGAGCGTAGTCGAAACGGCCATGTTATGAGTATTTTGCTTGTCCGTGTAGGATTTGCAGTCCCTTGACTTTATCTCAAGGTTGGCTTGTGTCTCATAAAGTTGGTCTTTAACCCACCTTATGCCGTCCCTATCATTGGTCCAGCGTTGTTCGACATCTTGCATCATCCTATCAATCTGACATACCCTAGTGGACAGGTCCTCGATTTTGAGGTTTACTCCACCAATCGCAGGATGGTTGGATTGGCTCTCCACTAGAGATCTCTCGATCATATCAGCACGAGCTATAAGCCCGGTTACTCGATCAGAAAGAGATTCAAAAACAGTTTGAACCTGGGTGACGGAGCGAGCAACATCATCGTAGCTGGCTCGCTCGTTTAGGGCATCGCCTATGCTTATCATGCGATCGGCAACGATCTTTACGCGTTGGCCAAGCTCGGTCACGATGTCCTTAGTCCCTTGTGACAGCTGCATGGCCGCGTTCGCAGCCTGTGTACACGTGCTACTCACATGGACGCATTGATCGTACTTGGCCCTCCACGAGTTGACCTCAGAGGAGAGCTGCTTGATGCATTGATCACTTCTATCATTCCTACGCCCAAGGTCTTCGACCTTAGCAACCAGGCGATGAATAATCGCACTTACCGAAGAATCCACTCTCCCTCTTTCAAGGGCTGTTACAAGATCAGCAACCTCGTTGGGTTGCTCCTCACTCGCAGGACCAAATCCTGATCCGCGATCTCGAGGAGTGGACAAATCAACCATGATTGGATTAGATCTCGGAGGAGTTCTGAAAACATCCTGGACGGCCGTTGATGGCCGTGGGAACTCACTCCGATTAGGAGATTGACTCTGATACGGAGCAGATCTCCTAGCATCACGAACCGCAGAGGGTTGTGTCATGCCCAGGCCTTTGGCAACGGATAGTTTAGGAATAACAGGCCTATCCGTTCGCATAGGAACATCAGGTCTCGAGTCAGCAATAACAATGTCATTCAAGTCGGTCGCATTGGACACTCTAGACTCAGACATCGATTCAATATCAGTCGCATTACTGATGGTATGATTGCGACTAGAACTTGATGCCATCATGGACTCAGATTCTATCGGAACATTAGCCCCGTCCATGTTGTCCAGAGCGAAAATGGAAGCCGCGTTGGGCGTAGGGCGAGCACCTTGCGCGTTCAAGCCACTCGACCTATTAAATTCCTCCTGGAATGCTTCGATCTCATCAAGCACGTTAACAAGTGTATCCGCGTTTAACGGGTCTCTACCAATGATCGATGCTGGATCACCTGATCGACCGCGTCCTGAGTCCCGCGTATTGGGGTTACCCCTGTGGGCAGTTTCTCGATCCATCCCCCTTGCCCTATGCGATCCAGTCGAATTTGACCTTGATCGTTTGCTTGGGGTTGGACTGGGATGCAAATCCAATCTATCTACGATATTACGCTCCCTAGGGCTCTCAAATCCTGAAAGTCCTGGGGGAGGGGACATGTTCCTCATGGTCGGGTTTACCGACGGTCTTGGCCTGACGTTACGGCTGGTCACGTCAGGATTGAGATTCTCAATCGACAAAGGTAGCATGAATTCATCGCTTCCAGCAGCCCGTTTTGGGCTTTGGAATTGCGGGAAAGATGACGGGGCGGGCAGCCCTGGCATCCATGCGGCAAAATCCATACCAAAAACGTTTCCGTCGTTGGGCCATGAGGCTCTCCAATCGAGCCCACCGGATTCGGTCGGCAGATGAACGTCAAATGCAACTCCACTGGATGTACCAGGTCCGGGATTACCGAGCGCTTGAAAAACTATACTGCTGGTTGGCACAGGTCTACTGCTACTTCGAGAGTCACGAAACTCGGACTGACCAATATTCATCAGCTCCGGGAAAGATGAGGATTGAGCTCCAGGTGCAATACCGGGCTCGTCATCATCACGTCCTGAGACGGAATCATCATGGTCAGGACGATTAGCCCCATGACCCTGAGAGCGATTAGCTCTTGAGGCATTAGACGATAGGTCATCAGTGCGAGTAGCACTGGACCTTCCTGAAGGCATTGCTTCTGAAAAAGTGTGGTCCGACAAAAAGTCAGGACCGGAAAACATCGGCTGTCCGGGCACTTGGTCGTCATTCACAACGTCCAAGATTCCGGCCTGGCCGAGAACCCATTCGTCGGTCACCACATGAGGTCCGTCCTCAGTGATTCCCGCCATGACGCCTACAGAGACCTACGGTACCTGCAGGGTTATTATTAAAAGGGGTTCGCGGTGCCAACCGAGGACGAATCCTACGGCTGATAACCTGCGAAAGGGTTTGAAACAGAGTTTCGGGATGGATAAAACAGGCCCTAACCCACCAACAAGAAGAGACCACCTTATCCCCCCAGTCCCAAGGGCAAAGCGGTTGCCCTCGGCTGGCCAAACACGAACCAAAACAGGGTGCCAGTTGTAACAAGGTAAAGAAGCCCAGCAAGGGCAGAGACAACCGATAGCAAGCACAAAGCAGCAAACCAAGCAGGCAAACAATGCAGCGAAGCAAGCAAAGCAAACCAGTGCGCACCAACCCCAACCAATACCCCCGACCAACCTCCGCCAAGGACACCACCACAGGCGCACGGCAACAGCACAACGTGCTGATGAAGTGCACCACGTGCCGCGATGTTTTGGCGCCGAAATTGCGGGTGCGAGTCGACGGGTTGAAAAGCTTGAGCCGAATGTCGCATTGGACATCGGCATGAAATGACATACGCTATGATAAAAGTACATGCCCCCAAAAACACAAACAAATGTTTCTTTGTTATTTGTTTTTTGACCAGAAACACTGACAATGAAGGCGCATGCAAGTGTCAAGTGCTGCGGGGCTCCGAACCCTGCTCCGCACGCTGCATTGTTGCATGCTTTTGGTGTCAAGGCCACCGCTGGGGTTCTCCTGGAAGTACCATAATATACATATCGTGCGTAACGTTTGGCGGTTGTCGGAAATTCCGTTCCGGAAATAAACGCCATCTTAGCGGAACTCAAACAGCTTTCGCGACCTTCATCGCTGAGCTTTTGTAGGGCTATTTTCACAACATTTATCACAGAAGTAGCACTCTGGCTGGGAAGTTGCTCTCAACTGGACCCGAAAGCTTCAACACAGCAACAAGCTGCTGTCTGTTGGGGCTGCCTTTGCCGCGATTTTGGGACAATCCTCAGGCCGCGCTTTCCTCCGACCAACTTTAGACTGTGTGCATTCTGCGCACACTGCCGACAAACACAGTTCATCATTCCGTCTTCCTCTTGCAAACCACTCTTACACAAAACTTTCGCGAGGAAGCAAAAGACAACATCGCGACCTCCCATTGTGAAGCTTTCGTGGAGGGCAACACCAAGAACTGAAACAAGGACTTTTCGGACAACTCTCATATGTACAAATCATGTGCAGCCTTGTACATATGAGTCCAACCACAAACCAGCAGCCAACAGCCCAACAGTTCAACAGCCCGATACCCCAACAACCCAACAATGCGACAACCCAACAAACCGAACAACTTCCGCCCACCCCAGCAGACCAATTACAGACCGATCAACTTCCCACTGCAGCAACTCACACTCCAGACTTCCCCAACCCAAAAACTCCACAACCCCCCCCCCCTTCCCACTGCAGCAACTCACACTCCAGACTTCCCCAACCCAAAAACTCCACAACCCCCCCCCTTCCCACTGCAGCAACTCACACTCCAGACCCCCTCCACCAGCTGAAACTCCACAACCCCCCCCCTTCCCACTGCAGCAACTCACACTCCAGACTTCCACAACCCCCCCCCCTTCCCACTGCAGCAACTCACACTCCAGACTTCCCCAACCCAAAAACTCCACAACCCCCCCCCCCTTCCCACTGCAGCAACTCACACTCCAGACTTCCCCAACCCAAAAACTCCACAACCCCCCCCCCTTCCCACTGCAGCAACTCACACTCCAGACTTCCCCAACCCAAAAACTCCACAACCCCCCCCCCCTTCCCACTGCAGCAACTCACACTCCAGACTTCCCCAACCCAAAAACTCCACAACCCCCCCCCCTTCCCACTGCAGCAACTCACACTCCAGACTTCCCCAGCTTTCCCCCCACTCGCGGCTCAGCTTCCCCCCACCGCGCATGCGCACGGATCACGCTCGCATCATGCTCGCATCTGCACTCGCTCGCGCGGATCGCGGACTTCGCGGACTTCGCGGATTTCGCGCGGGTCCATGCAGAGGAAGCCGCCCAGCGCGGGGCCGATGATGAAGGCCAGCGTGGCCGAGGCCTCCCGGAAGACCATGAACCGCGGCAGCTGCTCGGAGGGCACCACGTCCGCCAGGTAGGCCTCGCGGGAGAAACCAAAACAAAAACCGAGGGAGTCGAGTCCAAGGGAAGTGCCCCCCAACAAAAAACACGTCCACGGGCGACCTGGGGAAAGGTGGGGGCCGAAACAAAAACATGATGGTGGTTTCGGACCTCACCAAAGGAACGGGGATCCAGAGAATGCTCCGAACAGGGTTCTACGGGTCCGAGGTCGCGAAGCGGGTTGAGGCGTCCTTTGAGGCCTCCTTTGAGGCGGCCAACCAAGCTGAAAGAGAAGCCCAGCCCGGGAGAGAAGGCTGGGAGATGTTGGTCTGACAAATCCAGGACAACCGCCTTCTTCACCACCCGGAGACCAGCTGTATCCCCACTCAAACACCCAAAGTCAACAACCCAGTCGCACAAGCAGGCAGATGGATTGGCCATGCACTGCAAAGACTGCAAGGTACCCGAGTTGAAGGAAACTCTTCGAGTCTGAGGTGCAGTTCGCCTGCGCGCACGTGCCACTTACCAGGGGGACAAGATTGCCCAACAAGAGCGGAGTTGTCATGACAAACGCAGATAGTCAAGGCCTGGCAACTAGCCTCTAGCTACATTGGGGGGGCCAGATAAGTTCCAAGGCCTCCCATCCATTCTAGGAATCCAATTCAAGGGCTATCCCTGTGCCAACATGTTCCCGCAAAAGATGAATGGCTTGCACACAGCCCCTCTTCACGTCCGTGTTCCTGTTTCAGCGTGATCCCTTCACCACATCCGCACCCTTGCCTATAGCTTCTGCAAAAAACTACGTCCCAAAGAAAAGATGAGCGCCGCGACGCGCCTTGAAGATGGGGTTGCACCCCGCGAAAAGCCCCGTGAGGAATCGCATCAGCAGGAACTCCTGAAAACTGCTGCCCGGCTTCAGCTTCATGACCTGCAAGTCTTGAGACTTGAGAGAGCCACCTCCCGTGGTGGCATGTTGACATCACCAAGAACGTTGAGTGGGGTTCCCTACAAGGGCATTCCCTTTCTACAGAAAGTGGCCCCAAAACCGCATTTTCGCAACCATGCGAGGTGGCCAGGCAAAGACAATGGCCGGAGAAGCGATGGCATGTGCACGTCAAGCGTGGCGGGGGATTGGATTCCGACTGACTTGCCAAGAGAGGTATGACCCACACCAAGCCTTAGCACGAAGTTCCCAATATGATATGTCCCCCTTAAAACCGCAGGAACTATAGGCCAACCAGCCCCCCCCCGGCGCCTGGCCACAAAACAGCCCCGCGGTGCAGAAGAGCGACAGCGTCAGCACCTGCTCTCGTGACCCATGGGTGGTTTTTTGGGCGCGATTTCATATGGTGGGTCAAAACCCAAATCCTTAGCCCCCAGTGAACGGGACCCAATCCAACCACTAAGATAGGTTCTAAAATGGGTGGTGCACCCATCCCAAAGTGGTACCATTGGCTTTGAACCATGGCCATATCGCTACACACGTGATTGTCCTATCCAGGCGATCGGAACCCGTTGGTTAGGACTCGGGAGGCAATGAACTGCTGTTCGCGAATCGTTGTGCAGAAATTCCCCGGAAGCAAGCGACCCCAACGGCTCTGCCAACCATTTTTCCGGTGTGATGCCGGGGAAATCTCTGGGGCCAGTTTGGATTTTGGCCTTGTTTGCAGAAAGTTGGCGAGGAGTGTTTATTTGACCTCGACCTCGGCTGTCCAACATGTTTGCCTCTTCAATTGATGTGTGATCAAACCAGTGGGATACGAGCGAAACAGCTAACCTCTTGGAAGGCAGCTCATTTGCTCCGCAAAGCACATGCTGCATATCTGGTGACAGGCCTAGCCTGGTTCCGAGACAACCCACGGCAATTGGCAATGCACATCACCTCCAAGTCTGTTGTGTTTCGCTTTGGGCAACAAACACCGTGGGCAAAAAAATGCGGGACCTGGCGTTTTCCCTTCTGGACACCTACACTGTCCAGCGCCTTCTTGCGGCCCAGGGTGTCTGAGTAGCTGGGCCACACGGCCACCGCCGCCAGCATGCCGAGGGACCTGGGAGCTTCAAACTGGGACCCAACGGCCTGGCACTCGCTGCCGCCGCCCGGGAAGCGCTTTGTCGGCGTGTGGGTCGCGCATGGGCTGAAAGCAGCAGGCGGCCGACACTCAGAGAAAAGCATTGCGTGGCTTGTGGCTCTTGCCCCTCCCATCAGCTCCCATGATTGCTGAAAAGAGAGCCCCACATCCACACAAGCATCATACTTTTTGCGGGAACCATTGGGCTTTCTTTTTAAAGGCAACCAAAGAACCACCGAATTTTCAGGATCCACATGAGCCACCTCCCGCCTCCCACCTCCCTCCACCTCGGCTCCCCGGCATGCACGAGGACACCAGCCCCGTCTGCCAGTCCACCAGCCCAAAGTGGCTCCGGATCAGCGGCAGCGCCGGCGAGGGCATCGTCAGCCCTGCGCGCGGCTCGCGCGGAACTCGAGCGGAACGCGAGCGGAACTCGAGCGCTCGCTGCTTTTTTGGTTTGGGGGGGAAAGCTCACGTCCCCCCCCTTGACCCCAAAAGGGTGTCCCTCTGTCCAATGGAAGACAGGAGGGTTTGTAAGGCTCAGCCTGTACCATCCTCTTGAAAGTGTCTCTTGTCCACTTCCATCGTTGGAGGAAAGGGCTGCTTGCTGGTTGAAAGGGAAATGAAGGAAGGGTTATTCATGCCTGGCAATGAAACGGCCAAATTGCGTGCAATAATCGAGAGCTCGACGTGTTTTGGTGAAAGCTTGGTGCTCTACAACATCTGGGTGGAATAAAGAATTCGCGAACCCAAAATAGGGGTTTCCTATGAAAGAAAGAGCCTTCAGCATGAGTGAGGTCACCATGCAGTTTGCCAACAGGGAAGAATCCTGTTCAGGACCCTCGCAATCAATTGGGTGGGCTATCCGCCTTTTGGGGACCCTTTTTGCCAGTCTCTTCGCGTGAGCGAGCCTAGTGTCAGCCAACCAGTGCGATCCAACCACTTGCCGATCCAACCGCTCGTGGTTGCAAGTCGCAACGCAGCTCTGCAGTCGACTTATGTGCCAACAACATACCTTCGGGCAATCCTGTCTCCGTGTGAGTCAGTTCTCCATCATACACTTTCGGCCGGGGATCTGATCACCCAACAGTCGTCAGCAAAATTCATGTCATGTCTCGACTGAACACTCCCATCCGTCGGCCAAAACAATTCGAAAATCCGTCCCTCCCGGGCCTAGGAGGCTCAAGCAGGACACGATCAACAGGACGTAGATGCTCCGGTTGCTCACCTGGTTGATATCGAGGGCGCTGGGCTGGCCGTATGAACAAGGATACGGGTGTTGTGTTTCTGTTGAGGGTACCCTATTCTGTTCGGTTTAAGAGGGAAATCGGAATTGTAGGGTTCACCTATTGTGACACGTACCCATATGTTCGGAGGAACCTTGAGTTGATGTTTGAACGACACCAAAACGAAATTGTGGCGCCAATTCAAAAGCCTGTTAGGCGTCCCCTTTCAGATGTGCGAAAGGAAACAAAGGCGGGAACCCCGTGTAGGCATAAACCTTGGATTTGGGGGGACCCTTTTGTGAGCGTCTTTCCCTTGTTGATTCCGTGCACCAGTCATTTGTAAGAATTTTGCAACCACTAAGATTGCCATCTCTGAATACCCCAAAATGGCCGGATGCCCTTTGACTTCCCTGTTTGCAACATCCCAAAATGAAGCACCCTTCGGCTGGGTCCACCACGGCCAGTTCCTCCTTGACTTCCATTTCACACCTCCCGCAAAAAAAGTCGGCCAGCCACAAACCTTTTTTTGTGCCAACTTCCCCGCCCTTTGCACAACATTTTGGGTATCAACTTCCCTTGGGGCATTCCCAAGACACAACTCCGAAACTGAAAAATGGAGGAAAAAAGAAGAGGAGGAAGAAAAAAAAGAAAGAAACAAAGGACAAGAAAAAGAAAAGAAAATAGAAAAGGATTAAAAAACTAGAGGACGATTGGCCCGAAAGCATTTTTCCACAGGCGCTCATCCAGCCGCGGAGACACCTTTTTACATCGCTGCGGCGAGCGTGTCTGCGCGCGGCGATGCTCAGTGTGTATGGTCACATGAGAGCTCCATCTCATCATCCTACCTTCCTCTCGAACTGCGCCGCGCAATTTCTCACGAAAGTGGTCTGCGCGAGCTGCATTGTTCCAGGCTGCTGCGCGCAATTTGCTCTCTGCAAGCTGCTGCACGCTGCTGCACGCAAGTGCTCAAAGTGCTCTGAGCAAGTTGCTCTGCGCAAGTGCTCTGCGCCAGTTGCTCCGCGCAAGCGCTTTGCGCATGTGCTCTGTGCAAGTTGGTCTGTGCAAGTTGCTCTGCGCCAGTTGCTCCGTGCAAGCGCTTTGCGCATGTGCTCTGTGCAAGTTGCTCTGCGCAAGTGCTCTGAGCAAGTTGCTCTGCGCAAGTGCTCTGCGCCAGTTGCTCCGTGCAAGCGCTTTGCGCATGTGCTCTGTGCAAGTTGCTCTGCGCAAGTGCTTTGTGCAATTGCCCTGTGCAAGTTGCTCTGCGCAAGTTGCTCTGCGCAAGTGACTCTGCGCAAGTTGCTCTGCGCAAGTGCTGCCGGAGCTGTGGGAATGTACTTGTACTATAAAAAGTTGCGATTTTCCAGCCGGAGCTGCAGAGGGTCCGCGTACTACGTTGCGATTTTCAAGCCGGAGCTGCGGGGGTGTGGTCCGCGTACTACGTTTGTACTTAAAAGTTGCGATTTTCCAGCCTGAGCTGCGGGAGCACGCTCCGCACACTACGTCTGTACTTAAAAGTTACGATTTTCCAGCCGGAGCTGCAGGAGCACGCTCCGCGTACTACGTTTGTACTTAAAAGCTGCGATTTTCAAGCCGGAGCTGCCGCGGACCAGGGGGGAATCGAACCCGCGACTGCGGGATTGCGAAAGCAGGCGCGCAAACCACGAGACAATTTCCAAAGGCCGTTTCGCGAGCAAGAAAATTGCCACAGCGAGAGCGCTTCGACACGCACAATCTCCGCAGGGTTCGCCGAGACTAAGACAAATTCGCACGGCGCCACAGCGAGAGCGCTTCGACGCGCACGATCTCCGCAGAGTCCCGCGCGGACCGCAGAAATCGTAACAAGTCCTCAGTTTTTGAACCTCGACCACGCGAATCTCCGCAGAGGGTCGCGCGCGGACCGCAGAAATCGTAAAAAGTCCTCAGTTGTTGAGAATCTCCGCAGAGGGTCGCGCGCGCATGCTAAAAACCGTAAAAAGTCCTCAGTTTTTGAACCTCGACCATGCGAATCTCCTTAGAGGGTCGCGCGCGGCCAGCAGAAATCGTAAAAGTCCCCAGTTTTTGAACTAAAAATCGTAAAAAGCCCTCAGTTTTTGAACCTCGACCACGCGAACCTCCGCAGAGGGTCGCAATCCCGAGCGACGATCAAACTCCCGCCCCGGCGCCTTAGAAACCTAAACTAACTTACATAGCTGCTTACGCCGAAGCTCTACGCAAGCTCTACCTAACCTTGGCCCTGTGCCACCTGGCTCTGTGTCACTTGGCTCTGTGCCACTTGGCTCTATGCAACTTGGCTCTATGTAACTTGGCTCTATGTAACTTAGCTCTATGTAACTTGGCTCTATGTAACTTGGCTCTATGTAACTTGGCTCTATGTAACTTGGCTCTATGTAACTTGGCTCTATGTAACTTGGCTCTATGTAACTTGGCTCTATGTAACTTGGCTCTATGTAACTTGGCTCTATGTAACTTGGCTCTATGTAACTTGGCTCTATGTAACTTGGCTCTATGTAACTTGGCTCTATGTAACTTGGCTCTATGTAACTTGGCTCTATGTAACTTGGCTCTATGTAACTTGGCTCTATGTAACTTGGCTCTATGTAACTTGGCTCTATGTAACTTGGCTCTATGTAACTTGGCTCTATGTAACTTGGCTCTATGTAACTTGGCTCTATGTAACTTGGCTCTATGTAACTTGGCTCTATGTAACTTGGCTCTATGTAACTTGGCTCTATGTAACTTGGCTCTATGTAACTTGGCTCTATGTAACTTGGCTCTATGTAACTTGGCTCTATGTAACTTGGCTCTATGTAACTTGGCTCTATGTAACTTGGCTCTATGTAACTTGGCTCTATGTAACTTGGCTCTATGTAACTTGGCTCTATGTAACTTGGCTCTATGTAACTTGGCTCTATGTAACTTGGCTCTATGTAACTTGGCTCTATGTAACTTGGCTCTATGTAACTTGGCTCTATGTAACTTGGCTCTATGTAACTTGGCTCTATGTAACTTGGCTCTGTGCCTCTGTGCAACTTGGCTCTGTGTAACTTGTCCAAGGGCTCCGCACGGAAGAACCCTTCGCGATGCTTTCGGGAAAAAGGAAAGAAAATGAAAAAAAAACGGCTCCGCTTCCGCCTGCAGCTCCGAGCTGGGCGCTGAACTCGGGGACGAGGACAAAGAGGCCGCCGAGGCCAGGCGCACCAGCGCCCCCGGCACGGCCCAGCGCTTCCTTGAGGGGAGACGGGGTCTTGGCTTTTAGGGTGTGCTTAGGCTTGTGCCACGAAAGGGAGCAGGAGTTCCACCCACCATCACAGAAAAAAGAATGGAACTCATAAAATTCGGATTGCGTTTAAGCTCTCTGTTCTCATGGTGGTTACACACATCATAAGCCTTTGCACTTGGTGTGCCTTTTCAGGCAAGCACTGCCTCCCTCCACCCACGTGTGGCAAGGACAACAATCGCTCTTGGACAGGTCCCTATTTCGAGGATTGTCATTACTATGCAGGCTTGCCAGGAATGCCCTCTTAACCAGCATGCATCACTGGTCCGTGTCGCCAGATTGTGTCCAAGTTATGTTCGCCAGCCATTGTTTTTGAGAAATGTCATGTTCCCTCCCCCAGAAAACCTGAAAAGCTGCCCTGACCTCCATCGACCTCCATCGGCCCCTCGACCCCCCAACCCCTCGACCCGTCGACTCCCCACCTGAGGCCCCTATTTCTGATGAACAGCATGGCCGCAAGGCCCGTGATGCCGCTCGCTGTCCTGCGAACGCCGTCAGCATTAGTTTCTCCCAGGAGCCAAGTGACCGGGTTCCATGCCAACGTTTGCCCGGTTTTGCCCCCTGTCCCTTGTGAAGACAGGCATGATTGGGAGTCTCCGGTTGTAGCTGCCTCTCTTGTCCTTGGTACTCACGCAGCTGTCACACAGGCAGTGAAACAAAGCTATGATCATTTCAGCAGTTTGTGGCAGCACGAGCGCTGCCAGCGTATGAAACAGACCTTGCATGGCATGAGAGCTTTCTGCGGCTTTTTGACACTCCAGCAACCAGCGGCATGCGATGCAAAGCACTCGCGCTTTTGCCAAGCTGGGTCAGAGATGAAAGGGTAGTGTCACTTTGGGGGGGCAGAGCCACTTTTCAGGACATTGCCGACTTTGTTCCTTGAGTTGGGGTTTCCAATTGTGTTCTTTCTTTCTTTCTTTTGTGGGAGGGAAAACGATGTTCGACATTGGACTGAAGGGTTTTGTGAATCTCGCCCTTTTCGCATCACTGTTGTCGGTGTTGACATTCTCACTGACGCTACTCAGTTTGACATTCTCAACTCAGCAGTTGTTGACACTTGGACAGGACACATTCGATCTGGACGGGTTTTAGCTGCTCTCATTTCCGCCCCTTCTCAAAGCCGGGCTCCAGCTCTTGTTGATGTTCAGACGAAGGCAGAGCACGATCCTCTTAACTCCCAGCTGTGCAACATGTCTAGGGGCTTCTCTGGTTTGAGTGCTCGACAACTAAGGCTTCTCTGGATTTTTTCCGGATTCCGCAGTGGCTTGTACAGGCTTCTCTCACACCGTTTTCCAACGTTGGCTTCAAGGCTCGCCGAAGGACAGTTGCCAACAGGTGCCCGTTTGCAAAAGCAAACGCTGAAAGGTGAGGATTCCCAACAACAGTTCACGACCTGTGCAGCTTGCGTGTTTTCTTGCTCTTCGTTGTGTCGGTGTTTTTTTGCTTTGACTCTTGTTGTTTCTGCACAGGGAAAGGTTGACAGATTGAGGGAGTTGATGAAGAGTTTCTTCATCAGATCGCCCAGATTCAGTATAGCACTGAGTTGTCTGAGGGAGAGCGGAGGCAGTGATTTCAAGACTGGAGCTCAAGTAGCCCAGCAATTCGTTGTCGAACAGCATGCGGCGCGGATTGATCCTCCCTCTTAAACGTGCCGAAGAAAGAGCAAGTGACAGTTTGGAGTCGCAAGTGCAAGGAAGTTCTGCAGTAGTGGATTGCTCAGATAGCATGTAGGCACGAACATAGCAATGCTCCCAGCCCTAGATCAATTTCGAGCTTTAACTAGGGTTGCTTGAACCCGTCGAGGTTGCGGTAGGTTGAGTCCCTTGACTCAGGTGGAACCACCAACATGGTTGGGGTTTCATCCTGGCTTTCCTTTATCACAAACAGGCGCCCAGGTCTCTTGCCCCCCCCCCCGTCTTGGCAGCGCGCTGCCGCCATGTCGTCCCCGCCGCATGCTGCACCGCATGCGGCGGCAAGGTGGTCTTGTGGAACCGCAGCTGCGGCCATGGGGTTTCCGGCTCCATGGGTCCAAAATGCAAAAAGCGGGGGGCCGGACGCCCCTGGGGCCCAACCACGCACCCTGGGAGAGGTACCTCTGGGTATCTGCCAAGTACGTTTTGCGTGCATGCGGGCTGTGATTTCAGTGGTACGCACCTACCCAGGGCTACGTGGTTGGACCCTCAGACCCTGACGAGCCATACCAAGCGGCGCTGGCGCAAGGCTGCCATGATTTGGGTCAAGTGACCAAACGGAACATCCCTGGAGCTCGAGTCTCGAACTGTTTGTGCTTCTCACGTAGTGAGTGGGATCTGCTCGTCAAATACAAAGAAGCCCGCAAGGGGCGCACTACCATCTTTGCCAGGGTCAAAGCGGACCGGTCGCCAGCCATGCACATCCACATTGTTTCTGTCAGGTCAATGGTAATTAGCATATTTAACCCACAGGGTGCCCCATGCTTCCAGAGCCTGGGGTCGACGCAGAGAGGATCAGGGGTTGAAGCACGAAAGCAGTACACAGGATGCTAGTCAGCAAATCTCCCACAGCTGCCAAGTGCTCAGTGATGTTGACAAAAGCCTCCGTATCGGCATACTGGGTGATCAAACAGGTCGACCCTGCTTTGGACCCCTTCAAAGGCGGGCCAGCATGACACCAGAACTAATGGAAACCCAAGATGAATACGGTTGACTAATCATGTTCGTCTCCTTTAAGGGCGAATCCTTGGCTTTTGGGCGGAACACTCCCTATTTCCCCAGGTTGATTGCCGTCTTGGGGTCCGGCACCCCCCAAGTCCCCTCTTTGGCACGAGGTCGGAAGTCTCAGCCCAGCCTCGCTGGGGGAGTTGGATGCAGATTCACCAGCTCCTGACAGACGCAATGCACGGAGTTCACCCGGCTGCTCAGGGTGTTTCTTTTTTGTGTTGAGGGGGCTCCCTTGATTGGTTGGATGAATGGAAGTGATGCTGTTCGGTGGATAGGACGCTTGACACTTGGACCTGACATGCAAATAAACCGCATAGAAGCTTGGGCCCAGCAACACGCAAGGTCAGACCCGCTGCATATAGTTGCAAGTTTGCATGTTCATAAGTCGGCGGCACTTGGGAAGTGAAGCGGACGGCTAGATTTTAGATGGATGCAGTGGGTCCCGAAATAAAACAAAGAGGCATCACACATGCAGTTGATTATGCCACGAATTGATTCTAACACGAACCCATAAACATTGCTATTCATTTGCAAATTGACTTTCGTTTGTCTTGAAACATCTCCCTGATAGATTGGCTTGTATGCGTTTGGGTCCGTCTTGAAGTACGCTTTCAAGGGCGTCACATTTCTTGTACCATCTTGAAATCGCATGTCATGGCCTGCGTGTTCAACATAGGAGACCCCCCAAAATGGAGTCTTTCCTTTTCCTTTGACCCGACCAAAGAATTGTAAACGGAAGCCTCTCGCAGCAAGAAACAAAACCAAAGCGCCATTGACAAACCCAATGACTGAAAGAGATCCCTGCGAAAGTCACCTTGTTGCCAAGGTCATGCGGAGGATTGTCAAAATCATTGGCCCTTTTCGGTACAAGTCTCCCCTTTAAAAGGCGGCACCTTGGGCGGCAGGAGCCATATGCTTGTTCCTCTCCATCTCCTTGGTTGACGTTGGAAGGGTAGCAAAAAAATATGTTTTAGCAACAAAGTGGGGATTTGCCCACTAAACCACAATAAGCAAAAATGTAACATGTTTCCCAACAACAACCATGTCTCTGTCCTCTGTTCCGAAATCGAATGCCGACACGGAAAACAGCATCAAACTCCCGCGCACACGCCTGCCCGCGACATGGCCGCAGCCTGGCAGGGCATGAGCGAAATGGTTGGGTAGGGGGAGAGGAACCCAACAAGTTCTGTGTTCCTTGTGGTTTCCCTTTCAAAACAGGGTACCCTCAAAACCAACACACCCGAGGGTCTTGAAGCTGGGATTCCCAATGCCACTCCGGGCCGCTTTGCGCGAACTTTCAACTTAAGCCACCTACGATCAAACACAGTCCAAGTACAAAGCGCCCGCTCGCAACTTCAGCAAATTGCAGATCCTCGATATGCATGGAAGTGCTTCATTGGGTGAATTGACGTGCTGTTGCTTCAAGTTAGTGCGTGCACTTGAGCTTGCTTCGGCACGACGCTGTAAGCCCAAGTGTTTGATGAGCCATGCGCAACAGTTTCTCCGAATCACACACCACCTTGCTGCTCAAAAATGGTGCGGGGTCTCTCTCACAGCGATCTGTTCTACAGCAAAAAGATGGTGTCAAGATTAACTGTTCACATTTGGCTATGGGTCAAAACCCGAATCGTACCTTCAGTGAACATCAACCAATCCAACCACTAAAATGGGAAACCTAAAATGGGTGGTGAATTCACCGAAAACCCCAAAATGGGATCCCAAAACGGCTTTGACAACCACAGCCATTTGCCAACCTCGGAGGGGCCGAAAGGAATGGCAAATGCTCCCTCTCCGCCTCCCGGCGAGGGGCCTTGGATCTGCCTGGCGCCGGAGCCCCAAAGGGTGAGTCACTTTCCTGTCGAGTCCCTGTTGAAAAAGCGGGTCCAGATCCCTTCTACACAAACACAAACCTATGTGTGCTACGAAACCTCACTCTGAATCGGAGATTGTCATGTATTCTGGAAGGGAAGACTGAAGTGTTTCGAAAGGAGAAAGGAACCTCTTTGGTCTCCAGCCGTTGCACCATGGGCTTGCTTGTGTTGACGCTCACCAAAATCTTCTCCACCCACGTCTGCGCTCTGGGTGCACGTTCTTCGGCTCATCATCCAGCCAACCAACTCACTGAACAGAATGCAAGACAACAACGACCCTCGCAAACCTCACAAACACATCACAATATGGTGCCTCGGCTCCCCCAACAGCACGGTGTGTGTGTGACTCTGGCATGAATGTTGCGCCTGGGGACATGTTCACAAGCAAATGGGCAAGCAGATAGTGCGGCACGTCTTTCGAACCTGCAGAAAAGCCGCTGAAACGATGCAATGAGGGAAGCCCTTTCAATGGCAATATAACGTCATGTAGGAGACTGCCAATCATGTCTCTGGTGAATTATGTTAGAACAGTTCTCCAACAATACGCAAGAACAT
Organism: Effrenium voratum; assembly: GCA_963377175.1. Lineage (NCBI taxonomy): Eukaryota > Dinophyceae > Suessiales > Symbiodiniaceae > Effrenium > Effrenium voratum. The sequence continues at coordinate 43,147 of CAUJNA010000761.1, forward strand.
CGTGCCTGAACCTCGTCCTCGGGAACCGACCACCCCCTTGCGGGCCAAGGACAACCTGCCCTTCCGAGCCGCGCCTGGCGCAGACTCGGTCTGTCGCCTGGCCGAGCGATGGAGCTACCACGTTGAATCCTTGCAGGTCCTTGCCTGTGAAAGGTTCGGGACAAATGTTTCACGAAACTGAAAACAAGGTGAGACACAGACCTGCTGGAATAGCGCTTGCTCTTGGCAACCAACGTCAGGCAGTTCACCTGTTGATGTGTGCTGCCGCGCATTTAAAAAGCTGGCCTTCTTCACAGGTAACACAGATTGCTCCTGTTTTGCCAGTGTCTTACCAAAGCCAACTGACTACAAATAATGGTATTGGTGTGTAAGGCTTCACTTGAGCAATGCAATCACAGAAACAGAATATACCTCTGGCCAAAGGAACCTGCATGTGCAGGCGACAACACACACCTCGCACTGTCGCTTTGCTGATCCATCCCCTCCGTCTTGGGAGATGGTTGCTTAGAGCATTGCGTGGAAATGCAAGCCCTTGGACCAATCGAACCTGGATGCCTGCTATCTCTCAGCCTCGCATGAACTCTAAATCCGATGCCCTCGCCTCAGGTTCCGAAATCGCACGAGACTGAAGTTGAATGATGTGCAAATACCCTTGTCATAGAAGTTTAGATGCCCCACCTGGTTGATTGGCGCTGCGAAAGTCGATCCACGTCCACTCAGTATGTTACCACCAACGTTCTCGCGGCTTTGGGCTGGTGAACATCCGCTCAACCGGCTCAGCCTCGCCTCTTGGTAGGGCCTGGGCCCCGACCTAAGAGTCCGACAGTCAGAACCACCGGTTCGCATCTTACTCGTTACTCCACGTTCCGACTTCAACAGAGCCTGAAACCATTGCTGTGCCAGACTGGCCATAACCCCAGACCACAAAGGTCGGCAAAGTTATGTAGCAAAATAATGCGAATTGAACACATTGCGCAAATTGAAATGCACACCAACAAAGGCCCACGATATTCACACTAAGATCAATGGCAGGCAACCTCGGCGTTGCAAGGTGTCACTGGCGGCTATGAATCGATGCCTGCTGTGGATTTGGCCTTTTACAAGTCCAGAAAGTCCCGCACCCGCGGGATTGCTCTGGGGCCATCCTCTTCTCCAGGAGGGGAGGGGGGCAACCACAATACTGGCCACCGCTCGCAAAACTCAGAGATCCGCATCCGAAAGATGCGGTTGACCAAGAATTTCCATTGACATCAGCCTGCACCCTGGACACGAGTGTTGAGGCAGAGGTCTACGTAGTCTGCAAACACCTTGGTAACGAAGTGGTGGCAACCCTGATTTCTTTCTATACAATCACTAGGCAATGCGAAATGAAGGATTCTCCAATGGCCTCAGCTGAATGCTCACACTAAGGACGAGTTAGGAGAACCCTCGGCTCGCAGCTGGCCGCTCCAATTCTCGCAGCTCTTCCTCTTTCACTTTTGGTCTGTGACGACCCAAAGAACACATCCTCAGCCCAAGCCTCCCGTAAAACATGGGACTGCGCAACCCTCAGACACCTCTCTCAGGAAGTTTTCCCCCTCCTAAGTCCTGCCCGAAACCGCGCGGCCCTGTCGCGCAAGCTTTTTACCAAAGCGAGGACGGACGAGGCTCGCTGAGCTCAGCTCGTACGATCCAAAATACCCCTGGGCAGGGGCACGGCCAACCGCCGACAACAAGTTGCCATCTCGAAAGCTGCAGATGGGTCAACAAATCCAGCCACCTTTGAAAGCCTCTGAAGGACCCTTAATGAGCCCTCATTTTTTTCTGGCAGGCTGATTCTTTGCTATACCAAGTCTGCCAAGTTCTTTTGCTTTGTTGGGCATGCAGTGGACGAACACGGAAGCCGATATACGGCCAGTTGCAATAGGCGCCTTTGGAAATGGGCTTGAAGGCAAAACATAGTTGCACCAGATTTGGGAACACAAAGAATTCTCCTGCAGGGCCAACTGCATAGGCATTGACACCTGTCTCAAAACCCAAATCTCAATTTGCCCCCAGGCAGGTCCAGGCATAAAACTAAGAGCTACAGCCAATAGTGGGGAACTTGCGAAAACGTCAACTGAGTCACAATCAAAACCCGGTACTAAAATGGTCTACCCAGAACCATGCGGATATCCGCAGCTATTCATGGGGGGATCGTCCTTTACTAAGCTTCATCTACCCGAATCGGCAAAACGAGCACGTGGCTCAACCGCCTGGGCTGTCAGACCTGCTCCTGTTGTGAGGCTTGAACAAACCAGCCTGCCATGGAATACAAGTTGTGGTATAGAGCACGAACACCGAGAGCGTATGACAATGTGCAGTTTTTCAAACATGAACGGCATCGCGTGAAATCCTTTTGTGCAAGTCAGGCGGGGCCGAATCCCTGATTTGAGGAGCTCGATCGTCCGTCTGTTGAGGCCTTGGTTTCCACAACTGCTATCCGCCGGCTTCAGCCCCGGCTACATTCACCATTGATCTCCTCATATCGAGTGCCCATGCCAAAGCGATCTGCTTGGCACCGCCAATGCTCGCGCACTCAGTAGAAGTAGCGGTGCATGCTGCCGAACTTGAACTTGTGCTTCTGACCTTGGCGACAGAGCGCGACACAAATGAAGCTTCTAGTTCGCAGCTATCTGATAGGGAACAAACACACGGTGCCTGAAAAGGAACCTCAGCTACAGCAACTTCTGTGGACTTTGAATGCTATCGACAGCAGGCGAGGACCAGCCATCTGGAAGGCTCTGGCTTGGGGATTAAAACAGATCTACGCCAACCTGCCTGTGGTCCACAGAAACTGTGCGCAAGAATGGGCTGGTCTTCGGCCTGCGGAACCTTTTGGACAAAACTCGGATGGCAACCTGTGATGTCCGAGATGAAGGTGGCGTGTATTGAAAAGTGCTTGTGTTTGTGTTTGTGTTTCTGTGTTTCTGTGTGTGTGTGTGTGTGTGTGTGTGTGTGTGTGTGTGTGTGTGTGTGTGTGTGTGTGTGTGTGTGTGTGTGTGTGTGTGTGTGTGTGTGTGTGTGTGTGTGTGTGTGTGTGTGTGTGTGTGTGTGTGTGTGTGTGTGTGTGTGTGTGTGTGTGTGTGTGTGTGTGTGTGTGTGTGTGTGTGTGTGTGTGTGTGTGTGTGTGTGTGTGTGTGTGTGTGTGTGTGTGTGTGTGTGTGTGTGTGTGTGTGTGTGTGTGTGTGTGTGTGTGTGTGTGTGTGTGTGTGTGTGTGTGTGTGTGTGTGTGTGTGTGTGTGTGTGTGTGTGTGTGTGTGTGTGTGTGTGTGTGTGTGTGTGTGTGTGTGTGTGTGTGTGTGTGTGTGTGTGTGTGTGTGTGTGTGTGTGTGTGTGTGTGTGTGTGTGTGTGTGTGTGTGTGTGTGTGTGTGTCTGTGTGTGTGTCTGTGTGTGTGTGTCTGTGTGTGTGTCTGTGTGTGTGTCTGTGTGTGTGTCTGTGTGTGTGTCTGTGTGTGTGTCTGTGTGTGTCTGTGTGTGTGTCTGTGTGTGTGTCTGTGTGTGTGTCTGTGTGTGTGTCTGTGTGTGTGTCTGTGTGTGTGTCTGTGTGTGTGTCTGTGTGTGTGTCTGTGTGTGTGTCTGTGTGTGTGTCTGTGTGTGTCTGTGTGTGTGTCTGTGTGTGTGTGTGTGTGTGTGTGTGTCTGTGTGTGTGTGTTGTGTGTCTGTGTGTGTGTGTGTGTGTGTGTGTGTGTGTGTCTGTGTGTGTCTGTGTGTGTCTGTGTGTGTGTGTGTGTGTGTGTGTGTGTGTGTGTGTGTGTGTGTGTGTGTGTGTGTGTGTGTGTGTGTGTGTGTGTGTGTGTGTGTGTGTGTGTGTGTGTGTGTGTGTGTGTGTGTGTGTGTGTGTGTGTGTGTGTGTGTGTGTGTGTGTGTGTGTGTGTGTGTGTGTGTGTGTGTGTGTGTGTGTGTGTGTGTGTGTGTGTGTGTGTGTGTGTGTGTGTGTGTGTGTGTGTGTGTGTGTGTGTCGTGTGTGCGTGCGTGCGTGCGTGCGTGCGTGCGTGCGTGCGTGCGTGCGTGGGTGGGTGGGTGGGTGTGTGTGTGTGTGTGTGTGTGTGTGTGTGTGTGTGTGTGTGTGTGTGTGTGTGTGTGTGTGTGTGTGTGTGTGTGTGTGTGTGTGTGTGTGTGTGTGTGTGTGTGTGTGTGTGTGTGTGTGTGTGTGTGTGTGTGTGTGTGTGTGTGTGTGTGTGTGTGTGTGTGTGTGTGTGTGTGTGTGTGTGTGTGTGTGTGTGTGTGTGTGTGTGTGTGTGTGTGTGTGTGTGTGTGTGTGTGTGTGTGTGTGTGTGTGTGTGTGTGTGTGTGTGTGTGTGTGTGTGTGTGTGTGTGTGTGTGTGTGTGTGTGTGTGTGTGTGTGTGTGTGTGTGTGTGTGTGTGTGTGTGTGTGTGTGTGTGTGTGTGTGTGTGTGTGTGTGTGTGTGTGTGTGTGTGTGTGTGTGTGTGTGTGTGTGTGTGTGTGTGTGTGTGTGTGTGTGTGTGTGTGTGTGTGTGTGTGTGTGTGTGTGTGTGTGTGTGTGTGTGTGTGTGTGTGTGTGTGTGTGTGTGTGTGTGTGTGTGTGTGTGTGTGTGTGTGTGTGTGTGTGTGTGTGTGTGTGTGTGTGTGTGTGTGTGTGTGTGTGTGTGTGTGTGTGTGTGTGTGTGTGTGTGTGTGTGTGTGTGTGTGTGTGTGTGTGTGTGTGTGTGTGTGTGTGTGTGTGTGTGTGTGTGTGTGTGTGTGTGTGTGTGTGTGTGTGTGTGTGTGTGTGTGTGTGTGTGTGTGTGTGTGTGTGTGTGTGTGTGTGTGTGTGTGTGTGTGTGTGTTTGTGTGTTGTGTGTGTTGTGTTTGTGGTCGAACTAATTACCAAGCATTTTGGGGGGGGAAAGATGCTCGTAAACATGGCAATCATGCGAAACCCGGATCTCTAGCGTCTCATTCGGCCAAACAAACACCTGGTGCTCGAATTTGCGGTCTCTGGCTTACCAAGGCACGCAGGATGGCGAGGCCGTGTCCAATGGTCTGCTCAATCTTCGGCTTGAAGTCAGGATACTTCGCAAGGATCCTTGGCCCAGAATGGCGGCAACTTGCGACCTATCAACTGGTGCAGTGCAATGCGAGCCCCTGGTATCTCCAACGCACAAGGCGCAGTCGCTGTTTCTTCGGCTGGCCACATCCCAGTTGGGGCGAAGCAGCAGGGCAAGAAATCAGCGTATACATTTCAGAAAGTGGGAATAACCTCAATCTGTTCACTCAAGATAGCCCTGAAGTTAAGCAAACTGCAAACGCTCGTCTCAATGAGCATTTCTTCTGAGAAAGGATTGGGAAATCGGACAAGAGATGGAAAACAACAAGGATCCCCATTTGCCTCCAATTCGATTCTCTCCAAATATTGTCATTGTTCAACAGGACACTTGTCAATTGCCGTGGCTGAAGGTGCCATTGCAAGTTGAAGCAAAAAGCATTTCCATTGCTTTCCTTGGTGCCCTCAGCCTTCAAATGGAATCTGAGTGAACCAGAAAACTGCAAAGTCATCGGGCAGAAATGTCTTTTGTTTGACTCTAGCTTAGAAGGGAAGTTCCTGTCTCTTGTCCGCAAACCACGCTCGCGACTACAAGCCGCCCGACTTGAAAGGAAGAGAAGCAAACCGCTGTATATTGCGTTTGGAATGCTGTTCAATCCGCTTTCCTCCCGCTGAGATTCCAATGTGCAGAGTACGCCCAATTGCTCGAAACTACCGGTGGAAGCATCTGCGTTCTGGTGACCCCCATCCGCTTTGTAGGGATCGTTTACAAACCTAACACTGTCTTAAGGGTGCCAAACCACGACAATTCAACAAGACAAACACATCAGAAGATCTGCCAAAACAAGAAATTCTCCACATGGGCTGCGCCCCATCTCCGGAAGGGGCCTATCTGTCAATCCCGAATGTCTGCCCTGGTGCTTGTCGTAGGCCTCGGATGCAACCTGGGCCTCAGTCATGAAGCGCAAGAAGACGACAAGCCCGGAAAAGAAGCTCAGTTCGTACAAAAGTGGTGGAGGATTTTTGTCCGTAGGAATCATGTGATTGTTTGGCTTTGACGAGGAAGCCGGAGGGATCATTTGGCAAAAGGAATAAAACCAACGCCGATGTTCTGTTTCGAGAGCGGCCACGTCCCATCTGGGCTCCCAGCGTGGTCATCCAGGTTCTCAACCTTCTCCTGGCCCAGGACGGGTTTGGATCAGGTTGAGGTGACCCCTATTTGGGGCTGGGCTTAACGGAAAACTGAGGTCGCACGTTCGCCTCCCCAAGAAACCCCAAAAACCATGGGGACAATGCATGGGGCTCAGCGTGAGCGAAGAAAAGTGGCGAATGCGGCCCAAAGCCACCAGCCAAAAGAAGGTGTCAAAGAAACCTCCGATTCCCGGATTCGCTGGTTTGCTGGCCCTTTGCTTGAAAATCCTAGATGAGAGAACTGGCATGTTGGGATTTTTGTTTGAGAAAGTGGCCTCCAGCCTTCTTGTCTCCCCCACACCAACAGACCATGATACTAAGGAAACCATTGGACCCGTGTTTTTTCCTTTCTCAGCTTGCTTGTGCCCATAAAAACCAGTTGCAACAAACTGTGGTCCAAAAACCCGGGACGAAATTTAAGAAAAACGAAGCTGCCCACCCCCCCCCCCCCCGTTCTCCGCGCCTCCGCCTGGAAGCCCGTGCCCATGAAGCCCGAGGCGCGAGTGCACAGCTCCGCCAGCTCGTTCAGGTGGTCGCGCACGTCCTGTCAGATATCGAGTCGAGAAAGCGAAAAATATCGAGCGACCGAGACAAAGGAGACCCCGCTTTGCAACGAAAGTGCAAAGAGAATGGTTTGGAAAATAGGAGAAAAAAGAGCTCCTGTCCACTTCCGTGACTGTTGAATAGAGGGTTGGGAACTTTCATGGCGGAGAAGGTGCTTTTCATCTGCCCGCGCAAAAGGAGGGCAATGACGTATGGCAAGTTGGTTTGCGACTGTGCAAACAAGATTTGGCGAAACCAATGCTTCGCCCAATCAGCCTTCGGCTTGCTTGTGCCGATGCTGAAGTTGCATCTCACTCACAAGTTGGACCTGGATTGAGGCACAGACATAAACTTGCAATCCCATGCGTGCAGGTTCCCAATGTAAGCGGTTCGCAGCATTGTTCATCCAGTCGTTTTGAAAAACCTTAGAGGCTTAACGTGCAGAAGGGGAGGAGGGGACGGCTTGAAGCTGTTAAGTGCTTCTTCCCCAGGACTCCTCGCAGGCGTAGAAGACGTCCATCCTTGGTCCCATACCAAAAAGGATCTGGGTGTGGGGCTCACTTTCAGGCTGGCAAGTGCGGAACGAGCATGCGCCCGCATTCCGCATACCATGGCCAGCTGACTTGTGCTGGAAAAAGCAACAGCTTGACGGACTGGATGACCAGCCATCAATGTCCACCAGAGATTCCAGGGAAATTGCAGGTTGTGAATACGGGAAGAATCAACCCTGGCACATGAAGCAATAGGACGCACCCCCAAAGCTTGGCGTATTTGTGCAGAAATCGGCTGAAAAAGCGCATACACCGTTTCGTGCCTCCGTTCGCCGCAATCCGACCATAGGCATCCCCGGGGCACGTCCAAAGGCGTGCGACGGCCGAGCGGCATGTCCTGGACCTCCTTGAACTTGGCGCCTCCCGAATCCCCTCAATCCGATGCGAAGAGTTGGCCGTGAAACCGATGTGCAAGGCACACTGGCCATCCCAGGGGAATCTATCGGAAACCGAATGGAGCTTGGAAGTATGGAGCCGATGCATGCTTCTCTCTAAATATGCTGCTCTGAGAAGAAGTACCTCATCACAGCCTGAAAATGACAAGTCATGTGCGTGTTTGTTGACATTCAACAATGCGACAGGATCAAACCAAAGAAATACACAAGCCGCCAGGAACCTGGTCAGAAACCGATTGCTATGGGCAAGATCTTGCAGCCTGCCCTTTCAGAAACCAAGTCAAACATCTGACGTCCAGGTTGGCGCAATCACCTACATGCCTTGGCCATAAACCTGGTGGAACAAACAAGAGACGGCCAAGAGTTGTGTCATCTTCAGGGCAATGACAAGCTGTACAAGGTACCAACACAATCAGCACCTTTTGCCTGAAACCTTTTGCTCAATGCCAACCGCCATAGTAACTGCCCTTGACCCTTCCCCTCAGCCTACTTCCGGCTCGTGCAGGTAAGGCTGCACCACACTGGTCAGCTTCCTCAGACGGAAAGCGTGGGGATGACACATGTGAAACACGCGGCGCCGAAAGCTGAGATACACCAAGCCCCGAAAGCTTCTTGTTGACCACGCGCGGATCCTATGGAAATCACCCAAGCACAAGGGCGAAAGGGTAGCTCTCCATCTTCAAATGTGCTCATGGACACGTGGATCGGCATTCTCCGAAACCCCTGGATTGCATGTCAGCGGGTTCAGAAATTCACTGTCAAGAAAACAACAGCTGCCCAGACCAAACAACACCACTGCCATCTTCGATGCGGTCAACGATATGTTGGGGCCCAATCTGGCTGGCCGGTGGTTTCTCGGCTCCTGCTGAAGTTTCCGCGGACATCTACCTGCTTGCCGCTTTTGGGAACGTGGGCTCCTTGTGAGATTAACAGACTGTTTGCCAGGGGAACCAACGTCTCTTGGATTAAATTATTGGGCTTGCAAAGAGTGAGCGGTCGCCTTGGAATGGGTGTTTGCGCGTTTGCGTTGACACCTTCCTTGTGGTGGCTTTCAATTGAAGCACAAAGTAAGTCAACCAATTCGTCGTGGACAGGACCACGTCTGGCTTGATGCAGGTTTTCTCTCCTGCTGCAAGCGCTCTCTCTTCTCTGTCTCTCGCTGGCAATTGTAATTGCTTCGTGTGTAGTGCTTCCAGACTCTTGCCTCATGTCGTCCACCATGAATACGATCAAAGTGAATGGGCTGTGGTTGGCAAAACGAATGGGACTCGTTCAAGTGGAGAAACCGTTGGTAAACGACTGACGGGTCTTCACCAGAAGCTCACCAGAAGCCCGCCCGCGCCAACTCCCTGCTAACCAGGCGCTCCATCTCGGCCTGCCGGGTCCCGGAGGCTGAACACTGAAAAGGAAGGCAACTCCTTCCAATTTGATCTCCATCTTTTCTGAATCTTGATATCTTGAATCTGAATCTTCAGTGAACAAGGCAAGGAACAAGGCAACTGCATGTTTTCTGAATCTTGATATCTTCTCAAATGATTCTTTCATTCCATGTTCAGATTGTCTTCTCACACGCCCTGCTGTCATGGAAGCAAAAAAAAAGATGCGCCTCCCAGAAGGGGACGCTGTAGACCAAGTTCAGGTAGTCAGCCCAGTTGGTGCTCAGCACCTTTGGACCGTGAGAGATTCCCATCCATAGGCGTCCTTTTGGGGGAAATAGATGGCCCTGGAAGATGAGTAGACCACCTGGTAAACCAGGGCCATCTATTCTTTTGCCAAAACAACCAAAAAGGACACCTATGTTCCCATCGCAACCAGGGGTGGCTCTGCCCAGATGTATTGTCCGTTGCTGTGGCAGGTGCGTGGCCTGAAAGAGGGAATTGTCGAAAGAGGACAGCGAAAAGAGCAAGTCTTCCAGGTTTTGATCACAAAGGAAAGGGTACACTGACGGACACCAGCAGAAGCTGCTTCCCTATCAGGCCATACCAGGCATGCCCACTCTGAGCTTCATTCATTCGTGCGACGTCCATTCAAGATTGTTGGCGTTTGTTATTACCATGAAGGCCGTAGACAGATGTCATTGTCCCTCTGGGCAAGTATGCTCTCCACAAGAAACAGCAAGGAGCGGCAAGGCTTCAACCGGGACAATTGAACGGGTGGTAGGACTAGTAGCAGTAGTAACGGCAGCAGGAGTAGCAGAAGCTGAAGCAACAGCAGCAGCTTCCAAGTTGGTTTGGACAACATGGAAAGCAGATACACCTTGCCAAACAGAAGCTGGATGAGAGGCCAGCTCACGCATATGTTCGAACAGGACAACCAACTTAGCTTCTCTGCTTTGCCTGTTCACAGCTGTTGCATCACGCGCTTGCCACGCAATGCTGCTCATACTGCTCTCTGTCCCGCATATTCTGCACCCATCTGCTCAAGTCCAAGGACGGCATGTCTCCACCCAGGTTCCCCCAAGCGGACTCGGAGACTCGGGGCCAGGCTGTGGCATGGTACCTCAGCTTTGCGTCTACAGCGGGCGCTGAACCTCTCAAGCCGAAAAGCTCCGCCACCTTTAAAACGAAACGCGGGCGAAAGGTGGCAGACCCTGGCGCGTCGAAAGAAAACAGCCCCACTGCTGATGAGGCCTCAATAAATTGCAAACCAATCGTAAGCAAAACACTTCATCAGGCTTTAACAAGATGAAACCTGCTAGACTTTCTAGACTGTCACACGCAAAGATTTCATCTTCTGGCCAACACCTTCCTTGGTCATTCCTGGGCAATTGGGAATAAATCACAGTCCCAATGCCCCAAACCTGTTGCCCTGTCGACTGGCTCTGCTTCTTGGCTTTTGGGGAACGGGGGAAGGCGCAAGTTCCCCATCAAGTGGTTTAACCATCGAGCAGAGACCCAAAACACCAGCAAACCTGGCTGCGCGTCCGACTAACGCCGGGCGGCTCGTTGAGAAGCGTCATCACATCGTCCCTGCTGTACTTCTGAACCTGAGCAAAACAAGTCGCATGCAAGCAAAGAAGAGCCCTGAGCAAAAAGAAAGATCCAACTGCGCCACTCTAGATTGGAAAGGGAGAGAGGCCTCCTGAAAAAAAAGCAATGAATACCGTCTGCGGCATCGCTTCTCCCAACCGGTCGGCAAAAGTTTGTATCCTTGGCGGGGAATTTGAGGCAACAAATTGGCAAGGTGCTTGGCAGTGCTGAGCTGATTGCTCAGCAACACTCGCTCAGCCCCACTCGTTGCTGAACCTTGCCCATCTCCGTCCAATGGCTCGAATGTCGGTCATTCCGCAGCATCACCGGCGCTGCTTTTTCCATCAAAGCCGTCTTACGCAAGCAACAAACATGCGAATACAGCAAGATCAAGCCACCGATAGAAAGCCAAAAAAGTTCCCAACGGGAAGTAACATAGTCGTCCGCAATTCCGATTTGAGGTTCAAGTCCTCCCCCAAATGCCTGCCCACGCAGTGAGGCATATCAAAACAGGTTCAACTTTCTCAATGAGATGAATATAATAACACAAGAGAGGAAGCTGACACAGGCTCTGCTCGCAGGTCTATCTCTCAGCAACATGCTGCAAAGTAACGGATACCCCAGATGCTACCTTAAGGCACCAGAAATATTATTTGCTCCCCACCTTGGTGACTAGCAAGAAGAGATAATATGTGTGTGTGTGTCTTCTGGTGACGGTACTCCTTTTAGGGGTCATGACTCATGCATCATGCTGGAACCAAACGGAATATGCCCGGGTTAGTTTCCTGTACGGAGCGCGCCCAGCGATTCCGCCGCGTGGCTGTGATGTAAGGGCGCACGGAGACCTCGGCCAAAACGCAGGAAGGATTCACGGTGAACAATGGAGTGAGCAGAACCCAAAGCCCATTGACTTCTGGTTCGACTAGAATGGTCATAAAGGTTTTATATCATAGGTACTATGGTCCAAACTAAACCAGGTAGTAGAACCAAGCGGAGTTTGGGCGCTGTTCAAGTTCTAGCATACTACTCACTACTCCTATCAGGAACACGGACAAGAAACGCTGGGCCAGAGATGTGTGAAAAATGTGACTTGGTGGAAAGCAGAGAGTTTGGTTGTGGAAGGTGTAGCCGAGCTTGTTTCCTTTAGCTGACTGGCTTCGAAGGATTCTAAGTGATTGAAAGAACATGCTATGTTAAGTTGATTAGAAAAATATAGTCTCAACAGCATCTTTTCACAACCTGTCCACACCTGAATGATATGTCCTTTCATCCCAGCTGTGTCCTTGATCAATCAGCTGCGTTCGATTCAACCTGGCCAGCTGAACCTTTGGCAGATTTATTCAGGAAGGCCCATCCCTGAATACGCCAACCCTCCTGCAATTCTCCAAAGAGGACCCGTGGGTGAGGTTGTCAAGAATCAACCTATTGTGAAAGCCTGCGGGGTTCATACACTGGTTTTGATCTTGGTTCATTCAGCTGGCTACACAAAGAAACTGAAATGCCGAGACTGCCAGAAAACAAACAACCAAACACAGTGCTGCCATCCAAAGAGCGCCTTCGACAGCCACCCTCCAGCAAGCAATAGCAACACCTCATGCTGCCTGGGACCAGTCAGCCACAAGCAACAGCCGAGCCATTGCCCCCGCACCCACAAGGTTCCTGCAAAGAAACATCCAGAAACCACCTGTTTCACAAAGGAAAAGCATCAGCTAGAAATGGTTTGTCAAGCTTGTCAAAAAGGGCGCCCTTCCACTCCAGATCCTCTCTGCGCCCCGCCACCCCGCCCCACCCGGGTTGGGGTGCCTGGAAAGGAGCAGGCGGCCGTGCCAGCGGCAGCCGCGCTGCTGGCAGCGCAGAAACGCGAGCCAGCCTTCCACGGTTGCGGTTGACTTCTTTCCATTTAGGCGTAGAAAAGAACCACTCGGCTGCCAAAGGCTTGCATGCCAGTTGGATGACAAGTGTGTTCTGAACCCTGCGGTCTAGCTCACAACTCCCTCCTTGCACAGATTTCTTGATTATTCACAACCCAAACAACTGCGGCACCTGGGAGCTGTCAAATAACCCCCGCCTGGCTGCCCGTTGGGCAGTGGACCTGGCGATTCCCGGGAGCCAAACTCGGCAGATGCCTTCCTCCTTCACCCAGTTGCATCTGCGCGCTTTGAGGGCGGCATGTTGTAATAGTGCCCTTTCCGTGTTGCTGGCTTGTTTGTGAACCTGCGAAAGATGGCGCAGGACTGGCTTGTCCTTCCGTGGAGAATCGGCAGGGGTAGACATGCGAGTACATGCCAAACTGCTCGCCTTTTCGTGAGTCATGGGCAAGGGCACATCAGCGCAGCATTTTGCATGATGCTATTTGTCGGTGGTGTTTCTGTTCGACCTATACACTTCGCTTACCAAATAGACAAAGCTTCGTCGATTGCGAATCTACGGATACAGCTCTGACGCATCCTCATAACCCTCCAAGTATCAGGATTGCTCCGAAAACAGGTTGATGCAAACTGGCCACTTCTTGCCTTGCGGCATTGGTGCCCACAATTCTTGGGCCTGGACCTAAAAAATCCGCCCAAAAAAAACCAGCAGGCATGGAAATCGTTTGGGGTCGGTCCCGAGAATCCAGAATCATCGCCGAGCCACGCCAGGCGCAGTGCGGCCAGAGCCATCGCCAGTGACCTCGTCAGAGTTTGGTGGCGCAGTGGTGATGGGCACCGGGTCGAACGGAAAGGCGGAGCAGATGGCCGAGGCAAAAAAAAAACGGGCGGGATCCAGCCAAGCTGTAAAGGAAACAAAACAAAGAAAGCTGTTGCTCGAGCGGGTCAGTATTTGCTGAACAGGTCGGCGCAGATTCGAAAACTCGAAAACAACTGCCGACCATGTCCAACCCCTGCGCTCCTCTGGCTCGAAACTCTCGATCCAAACCAACAAACATGCAACAATAAACCCAGTCACCACAAAAGGCGTCGCGACTTCTTGTGAGCAGGAGACACCCCAGCCCACCTCTTCGGTCTGCATACTCCGCCAGCGTACTATTCCACCAAGCCGGGACCGCTAGTGCTCGAATCCACAAGCCCCCCACCGCAAAGAAGTGAATCTTGCCGGCGCTTCGAATGGCCTGCATGTTTTTTTTGTATTGGCGCGGGAAAGCCTTGCTCAGTCAAGAACTTCAGGTGGACCACCGGAACTTCAAGCTGTTCTCTTGCCAATGAATCGCAGGCTTGTCATCCCAGCCAGCTTGTATTCTTGGAGCAATGCGAGCGTGCAAGCAACATGCCGGCCCCCACATGTTGGATTGGACTGCTTCGAAAGGAAACCTGGTCCTTGCACAAACTTGATAGGAACGTAACCCTCCGTGACACTGCCAAGCAGCGGAAGGTAATGCAGGGCGCGTCAAAGACAAGGCCGGAGGCGCTGCGAGCCAAAACGCGCGTGCCCGAGGCTGTACCCAACCCGTGTGGCCTTCATGACGAATCAAACAAAACCGCCAATGCAAAAGGATTCCCCGGACGTAGTGCCATGACTTGCCCGCCCATCTCCAGGGAACTGCTCTCCAGCCAGGTTCGACCTTTTCCTGGCCTGGTCGGTGGCAAGCTCTTTGCAGACAGATTTCTTGAAATGGGTACGGTACTGTTTTGAGGGAACCCAGTTTTGGGGCCGTTTTGGGGTCCCACCAATTTTTGGGGTCTTCAAGTGGGGGGGGTGAAAGGTGCAAATCGGCTCAGGGCCTTTGGATTGAAGGGAGTTCCACAAGACCCAAGTGAATATTCTGAGCCTATGCCCTGCCCTCAGCCCTTGTCCAAACCCGACAGGTCTAACCGTTCAACCAGCGGACCCTCCAAACCAAACATCTCGCGTTTGTTCCCAACACACGCAAGGAACCTGCCCAACCGTCCCCTGCCAGAGACAAATGGACACTGAAAGGGGACTTTGGTGCTCGGAAAGGTCACTGTTACACAGAATCGCCCTGGGCGCTTCAAAAAAAACAGAAGCTCATGGTGAATGGAGCAAACTCTTTCGCCGCCCCAAGATCCTGCTCCGGGGATCCGGGCTGGCTCGTGCCCGCTTGGGCTTGGCCTGAAAGTGGGAGGCATTCGGATCACACGAAAGTGGTCGTGAATCAGACCCAGTTCACCCAAGCTCGCTTCGAGCTAACTTCTCTCACACACTCAGAAAACCATGCAGGATCCATCTACAAGGAGCAAGCAAACTCCGCACCGGAGTCTACTTTTTACCAGCTCTTCTTGGTGTACGGTGTATGTTGAAGTTCAAACTGGTTGTTGAGCACGTTGCAGAAGTTTTGAGTGGAGCAGCCCAGCTGGAAAAACTGTGTACACATATATCATGGAAAGGTACATCTTCATGAACTTGCTTTTGCTTCGAATTGGAAAGGCCACCGTAAGATGGCAACCTGAGAGAAGAACACAGAGCGCAGAAGAGCACAGAGCGCCTGAGCAATGAGCAATGTCTGAAAGGAATCCGAGCGAGAGCGTAGCGTCAAGGCGAAGCTATCGTCCAGGCTCCCAAAAAAACGCCCAAGCGTAGGGAAGGTTTCAAAACCATCCGTCCTTTCTGCTTGAAAGGACACCCCAGGACCCCGAGGTTTGGAAGCCCAAGTTCCTCCGACTCCGACTCCCCTAGGCGACCAGCAACCTCAGCAGCCGGACGCTTGTGAGGCGGCGTGCACCTGAGCGGCGAGAAATGGTAAGGCATCCCCGCAAGTCCCCAGTCGCCGCGCGGATTCTGTTCAGAAGCACTGCCCTGGTTCGAAAAGGCAGTAAACTGCTCCTCAACATTCATGGCCCTGAAACCTGGTTGTCCAAAATTGTCGTGGAATAACGACTAGAATAACGACTAGAATAACGACTAGAATAACGACTAGATGACGACTGGATATCGATTAGAGAAAGCGTCAGAATCAAAGAAGAGCTCAAAAAAGAACGAGAGCGAGAACTGACAATGGGGGCGAAGATGAGCTTTCGTGCGTTGTTGGCGCGTCTTGAGGCGCTGTGGCAAGCGAGGGTGGTTGAAATCAAAGAGCTGATGACCATCCGAATCAGACAAGTCGGACACGGAACTGTGGTCATCAGGGCGCAGCCACTAGCCCGGGACAGCTCAATCCACAGGTACTGCTCACCTCAAGAACGTCCAACGAATTAATGAACCTAGTATTTGCGCCTGCCAAATGCAGGAACTCCTTGATCCAAACAAAGCCGAACTAAGAGCACGAAGAGTCTTAAATCACAACCATCCCTTCCGACCCAAACAAACCTGAACCACATCCCCTGCCTAGATCCGGCCATGCACGCCCCAGGTCATAGGGGTGAAGCCTGGCGTGAAAACCGGAAGTGACTTCTTGGAGATGGCACACGTGCGGAAGCCAGAACCAAAACGCACAATTCGCGGGGCTTTCAAGATGCTGGCAACTGCTTGGGAAGAGGGAGGATGAATGTGAGACACCATGCTATGGACACGTGACCCAGTGCCCGGATCTCGAAAAGCATGGAAGAACAAAGACATGGGGAACGTTCCTTTCCAGCGAATTCGACAAGGCTTGGCAACTGCCCTTTTGAGGGCAAAGGTGCGGTACCTCGTTGTGATGTTTGCTTCTGGTTTCTTGACTTAAATTAGCTCCCTGCAGCTACTTGTAGCGCCCTGAAACTTGAATCAGACTCATGCCCATCCCACATCCAAGCAGAAATCTTGAAGTAGGGAGCAGCTCACCGCACCCCAGACAAGCAACTGCTTGATGTGCAAAGGTCGTGCGCAAGTCCAACAGAACGGTCCTTCGTGTGGTCCTCGGGAAAACCCAGATTTGCTCCATCCGGGCGTTCAATTAACGCAATCCCGACGTCTCTGGGCTGCAGTTCTAGTGCAACAATCACCGTCATCTATCATTGACCCTGTCAGCTCAGTCGCTGACAAAGTGGCAAAAGGTCAATGGTCAATTGGAGGATGGCCGATCCTCAAACATGCCCCATCTCCCCAACCAGCGCCGCCTGCCACTCCCGAGGGCATCGCCAGGGCCGTGCGGTGGCAAGCTTGCAAAAAGGCCGCGAAGTGTGGACCCATCGATCCGACCCACCCAGTTTTGGTTGAACCCAAGGACACCAAGCACCTTGGTGTATGGTCGATTTCCAGGGAAGCGTCCCATCAAACATGCTCCCTGCAGCCCTTATCCCCAACAAGGCCGATGGCCGCGTCAAATCAGTTTGGCTTGTTACGAAGTCTGGATGCTCAAGAAAGCGTATATTCTTGCAATGTCGGCAAACATCTCACCAGTTGGAGATCTGCAGCCCGCGCCAATCGCCCAATACGCTGGTGTTTTGCGCAGTCTACAGGCGCATGCCTGGCCAGCTGATCCTTAGGATCGGCTGCACCTTGGCTTCATGAAACTCGACCAACAACTCACTGAAGAATAGACCGGTGAGCCATGGGCTTCATGGCCGGTTTGCGTCTATGTTCAGCTTGTCTTAGCAATTTGGTGCTTGGGGGTTCACCAAGTCTGCCAGTTTTATTTGTGTCCGATGGAGCATGATCCACCCGAACTCGCAAACCACCAGTGGATGGCTGGCTGACGCTTGAACATTGTGCAGGTGGATCGGAATGACCAAGAAGCACCAAGTTCGCCTTCTTTTCTCGGAGCAGCTCGTTTGTTTCAAGCCAGAACTTCAAGGCCCATCATCCACATCCTCATACTCATCCTCCTCATCTGAGCCCTCCTCCATCTCGCCATCCTCCTCAATGGGCGCTGTGCCCACCGGGCAAACGCTGACGTTCGTGAAGTAGTGCACCCAATCCTCGAAACACATGAAGAAGGCGCCATCTGCTCCTGGCAACACGGCAGCCCCGAGCCCCCTTGGCGAACCTTGATGCCACGCAATAGGAAGGCAAACCATCCACCACAAAGACTGAGGATGTGCTGCAAGTGTGCTGGCATGTATGTGGGATTGCTGGCACTGCCCGTCATACTAACACTGGAAAAAGAAGAAAAAAAAGTCGAACAGCTGCAAGCGCTTGCCTTTCGAGAAAAGCCTTCAGGCTACGCCTGAGCCATGGCTTTGCCAAGCGGCCCGTCAACATCAGATCCCAGTTCTGGGACCCCACGCTCGTTTTTCCCAACCCTCTGACCATCTGACCATGTCATCCTTTGGCAAAGCGGGAGGCTCGAAAACACTTCCGGGCCAGGTGGGTAAACTCAAGCTCACACCTGCAGGTGTGACGCCAGCTTCTCGAGCTAGAGCTCCCTAAATGAGGGGACTTATCAAAGTCCGCCCGACAAGCCACCCACCACTGGGCCTAGAATAGCCGCCCACCATTAGTGTATCCCATGGCTGGCCGCGCCTCCTTTGCCGAGCACGCGCTCCCGCAGCTGTGGGTTCTCCGCCCACTTCCCCGACTCGCCCTTCTTGCTGCCGCTGTCGCACCAGTCGCCCTTCCACTCGCCCCAGGCCCATGGATTTCGCGCCTCGACGAGCCTGCGGCAAAAGAAATGCATCTCCCTTGGCGTCAGTTGAGCAAAACTGCCATCCTGTTCCCTGCGACAACTTGGGAGATCAGAACAGCTCTGCTTGGACTTCCATGCTTCTGAGAAATGATGCAGTCCCAGGAAAGCAAAGACTCTGCGAACAAAGTCTCTGAATCGCATCACTTGTTCTTGTTTGCGCACGTGGCGACATGAAATCAAAGGCATCCCACAAGTTGGGGAAAATTGCAAGTGGAGCTGCCTGATGGGGGTCCCATCGTCCAGTTTCTCCTTCAGCACCCGCAGGATGGAGTAGATGTGGTAGGTCACCAGCCCCTTCTCCTTCCACTCCGACTTGTTTCGGCCCTTCTTCACCTGAAATGCTGAGAATGTGCATGATCTGTGCTCCAAGATACACGTAAAGCAGAAAAGCAGAGCGATGAACGCAAGGGGACGACTCAACACATTGATTGCGTTGGGCATCAATACAAAGATGCAAGCCGAACCTGGCAAGCAGGCCTGCTTCGCTCACGGAAACGTTTGACTGCCTTCTTATGCGGGAAAACAAAAAGAGTAAACCTTACCCAAAATGTGTCAGGACTCGTTGACGCGGCACCTTGTCCCATGGATCAAATGGCCTGCCCATGTCATCGTGCGTTTTCTTTGACATGCTGCAGCCTTTTCTGAATTCAACAAGGTTTACCCCTCAGAAGCGCCACGGCGCAACCCCAAGCCATCTCCCCCGAAAGGCTACCGCTCCCTAAACGTCTGCGCCGAGCGGCTGCCGCGCTGCAGGTGAGCACATGCTTGTTGCTCGCATGCTCGCAGAGCGACTCAAAAAACTCCTCCGGTGACCTCGCTGCCGGTGCTGGGCCAAAAATGGCAAGGGCACGGGGAAAGCCTAAAGCTCAGCATGGTTTCGAAAGGAAATCAAAAGAACCAACCAAGTTCTCATGCCAATGCACCAGCAGACTGGATGGTTTGGTTCTGACACTGCGGCCAATGAGTGAGACCTCCATGCGCTTCACCGCGGACGACTTGGACCCAAGGTGCATGGCGGCCGCAGAAAAGAAAACACTTGGGTACTCTAGTTGACCGGCAGCATGCCGCACAGAACATTGATTCCCACAACATGCACAGGCTGACGGACTTCATTCCTCTCAAAACAATGTGATGCGTCCCCGGTGCAAGCCAAGGATCAAGAACTTTCCTTTCCGCCAAATCCACTTCGGCCTGGGGCGGTAGGGGTTCTCCTTGGGGTTCATGCGGCGCCGCCGGAAGGTGCCGTCATCCTGGGAGGCAGAACGACCTCCAAAAACCCCCAAATATGAGGTGGCGCGATTTCACGGGCGTGAGTCTCAGTAAGAGACCGACCCCTTGGTGCATTTCAGGCGATTCACCTCCGCCGCTTTGAGAACCCCGGAAAAAAAGAGAGACTCGTGGCCAGGCGTACCGATGCGTCCACCCGCCCGTCCCGCATCACGTAGGAGATGCCCTGCTCCCCGGTGAAGAGGCGGAAGGCAAAGGCGGGCTGGCCCCCCACCAGGTGGCGGTAGCCCCCGCAGTACTTGGCCACAGCCTTCTCCAGCAGCGAGACCCAGACCTCGAGGCGATGTGTAGAAGCCAAATGGATGCTGGTTCCCAAGCTGAAAAACCAAAGAGCTCCCTTTCAATAGCAAAGCACCCGGAATATAAAACTGGGTCGATGCGAGAGTGGCATCTTCAATCATTGCCCTAGTGGTTTTAGGGCTAAACCACTGCGACCCAACAGTTTTGTGAGAGCCCTTCCAAATGTTCACTTTGAGGAGCCAGTATTTCGCCCGCGAGCCATTGCCGCCTCAGTGGATGATTGCATTTTGCCACTAAAAGATGGCGGTGTCCCTTGTTGTGTTCATTGTAAACTTACCTAGAATGGGTACCCTCAAAAGAAACACACACTCCGTCGCACCCACGCACACACGCACACACGCACGCACACACACACATACACATTCCATCCCTTCTGGACTTTCTGGGATGCGAACCGCGTCTCTTCATGTAAATGTGAAGTTGGGCCAATTCTAAGCTGCCAATGCGCACCACTCGCAGCGCTCGGTCTTTCTTGGGCTGGGGACATGGCAACAACAATGAATTGTGCTCTATCTAGCAAGACCGCAGCTTCAGAGTTCGCATTTTTTTCTGGGCTCAGTCCTCCTCAATATGCACGGGTTGGTGGCCTCACCATGCATTTTTAGAAGGTCAACCTCTGACTTGAAGTTTGAAAAGGATGGATCTTAATCTTTCTTCGCAACCAAGTCGGACAATAGGGAAGGTTCAGCTTCCCCCCCCAGGTATCAATTGATTGAGCTTGCCCCAAAAGGATGATTGATGCCTCAAAGGAAAACAGGCATTTCGACTGGAAGCTCTTGCTTGGTCAGTACGAGGGAAACAAGGGAGTAACTCTTGAGTCTATGGGAAAGTCCGCTTGATGGAGGCATGCTAACGGCACGCATCCCCGCAGCTGAGCTGCTTCATTGGCCAGCGGCCGCGCAAAGGTGACGATGGGAAACCCGTCCCTGTCTTTGTAGCATGGCAAGAGCTCGTCGATCAGATACTTCGTCCACTTGTCCGTGGCCAAGTCAAAGAGCCACACCTAGCACAGAAAGCGCAGCCCAAACTCCAAAGTCCGGCATGCATCACGCAGCAAGCGCGAAACCTTCAGCACTTCCTGAGCCCCGGAGCTTCTGTTTCCGAGATGTGGTTATGGGTCCAAATTAATGCGCCATGGGGACCGCTGGTTTTTGTCCTTGGTTCTATTTACTAGGGTTCCAAAATGGATGCCCATTTTTGACCCACATGTCAATCCAATCAATCCAGGTCACGCCATACTTCCCATCTTCCGTCAGTTGGTTGGTGTCGAAGAGGCTCTTAATCCGCTGAGGATATTGCGCCAGAGCGCCCAGGGATCCCATGAGCCAGCAGTCTCCGAGCTTTCCCTGCTTGACCTCTGTTGCACGAACAGTTGAACAGCACGCAAGCCTACCAGAAGATGCTCATGCAAATGGCTAGAAATGAGCCATGCTGCGACTTTGATGGCTTTTTTGAAACACCGAAAGGTTTTCCCAGATACGTTGAAGCTCGATTCGAGCTCTTGAATTCAGCACTCCATTCCCTCCAGGAACTTCTGATGCGCAAGGAGCGAACACAGATCAGAACCTGGACAGTAGAATCCAACAGCTCATATGCTCTGAAGCAACAATCGGACAAATGTTCATGGCAAGCCAGCCGAGCAAGGAATTCTTTGCTGGTATCAATATTGTCTGCGAGATGTCCCAAGATTATATCAACATACGGAGTCACATCTTCATGCATGCAATGCGCTAACATTGTCAGAACTCTGTGGGTGTGGTTGCGCAAGTTTTGTGATGCCTCATAAAAGATGCACAGACCTGCATCACATCGCTCAATCAGAACAGAAAAGCAGCCACGGGCAAGGGCGGCATGCAAGCACCTCGAGCTTTAGAATGTCTACAAGAGACCAAGTCCTTCGTTCAAACACAACAACTGGTTTCCACTACCCCCAAACCGAAGCTACCAGGGATTTACAAATCCAAACCAATCTTACTGTTACAAGCTCAAAGTGATTCGAACGAAGTGCCGAGTGCACCTTCCGAGTCGCATCCTGTGGGCAGATCTGATCGAAGAGACACGCCTCACTGCTGCAAGCGTAGCGAGCCCGCACCCAGAGCTCGGGCTTCCGGATCTGGCGAGCCCGACTTCGGCTCGAGTAAGCTGAAACCACAAACCAATCGGAACGGGGGGTTGAAGGATGTTGGAACCACTTAAGGGTAGGATGTCAAATAAACATGGCAGGGACATGAAATTGCTCGGTGCCTTGCTTTTGTGGAGATCTGTATTCTGTATTCTGCTTGGCCTCAAGCAATGGTAAAAAGCAACGGGGCAAAGCAGATCTCGTTTTGATTTGTCACCTCTGTTCTGGCTGGGTCTGCGCAAGGTGCCAAAAGCTTCGTTCGCTGTCTCAAACCCCTGCTTCCCATCAAGGACACACAGTCATCCAGCCGCATCCGTGCGCCTTGAACTCCCCGGTGGGGTCCACGCTCTTGTCCTCGGGGGGGAACTCGCTGTCCACGAAGCTCATCTCATCCTAGCAACGACCCGTCTGCGATAAAGTGGGAGCTTTTCCTGACCCTATGATCACTCCGGCAATGTCAAACAGAGATTCTGGCTATCACGAAAAGTGGCCGCTCGAGCCCCATGTTCCACAAATATACAGGCCCTTTCACATGATGGATGAGTAGAGAAAGACTGAAAAGCGTTGCATTGATATGGTGTGCTGATCCAGGTCCCGCTATGATTTGACAGACCTCGTGAAGGGGCTCAAGCAGGAAAGACGGGCGAACTGCTTCATCGAAAGACCTCGAGTAGAGCTGCTTCATCGAAAGCAAGCCCCTCCTGTGCGTCGGGGCAGTGGCTCCGAAAGCGCACTCGGTAGCAATATTTGCTGTTCAGCTTCCCCCTGAGGAAGTTGATAGTCCTCGCGAAAGATAAGACCGCGCGAACAACCTGCAATATGCTGAGATGGTGTTGGACCATGTCCGAGCATGTTTGCAACCAAACTTCTCGCTGTCAGACAAAGATCACGGATGCAACCATAGAATATGGCTAGCTCGTAATTGGCCCATTCCAGTCCTCGACTCTCCTGCAGGCACCACGCAGGTTGCTGGAAGAGTGTCCCAGGGCTCCACATTGGTGCCTGAGATCCGGCTTCCGGTGAATCCATGCTGCTGCTCCCCAACCTTTTGGTTTCTGTGCGATATAGACAGGTCTGCTATCAAGGAGTTCCAGATCATTCCGATGGCCTGAAACTCATGACAGCATGCTCAAAAAGTTTACAAGTAGTTTGAGACACGCTGCCAGAGGCAAAGATGGCAAAGAACTTGGTCTCTTTGAAGTCGTTGAAAAAAGTCGCTTGCATTCTCTTCTCATCCCCTTCAACGATGGTTTCGAGCTTCCACCGCGGCTTTTGTTCAAACAGCCAGGAGATGAACTCATGCACCTGGATGACCCCGTCCTGCCGCGTCCGAACTTTTGACATTTCTGCTCATTTCAGCCTTGGGATCAGCTCTGATTCAATACACGAATTGAAGGGGTTGTCTAGGCCCTCATTAGATACGCTCGGGGCCTGGGCTGAGAATCTCCCGGTTGTTCGTCCCTAGTCCTTGTTGGCGTCTGCCTGCTTCATGAGCTCGAACCCCTTCTTGAAGTGCAAAGCCCGGAACAGCTGTCCCATCTCCTCCTCGCTCAGGACCCCATCGCCCGAAGTGTCGAACCTTGAAGCGTGGTCAAATCCAGGCACCGAGATGGCCACCAGCGATGACTCGAATTGATCCAAAACGCCAACACACACCACTCTGTAAGCATGGAATATGTCTTTTGAACACAACCACCAATAAAAACCTCTGTGGCGCCTCCCGCATTTAAGGCTGAGCTGCAGATCAGTTTCTCTTCGTCCCTATTGAAAACGCTTCAACCAAGACTCGCAGTCGTTAGGATCCTGCTGCTGTCATTCTAAGAAACTGCTACGAAGCGTTATTCTAAAGACTGTCAAGGCGCTTCTCAAAAAGTGTCTGGATCTTTTGCTTCGCTTCAGGCCGCATGGCGCGGGCGGGAGAGTTTTCCATACTCGGCTATCAAAAGGCGCGCCACAGCTAAAACCCGGTTTCACAACAACAGTGTGCACCCAATCAACGGAATTCCATGATTTCCGAGCATGAGGGCAAAGGCTGCAGCGTGTCGAAGTAGCCCCTCCGTTGCGGCACAAAATGGCCATGTGCCTTCGCTTTGTGTTTGGTCCAACCCTGCTCCCTGTCTTGAGCCACAAGCCAAGCCACTGAGAAGCACACAACTTGGTTTCCTTCACAACCAATTGCATCTGTGCCGGCCGGCGCAACCTGATAACGAATGTTGCCGCCCGAAAATACAACAACGCAAAAACAAAGGAGTGTGCAAGCAGCCAATGACACGAGACCGGAAGCAAAGGGAGGAGCTGCAAAGGAGCAGCCACCACGCAAACAACTTGCGAAAGCACACAAGCCGCCTTTTTTATGCAAGTTGAAACTTTGGGAAGCGAGAATCAAACTTAAACCCACCAACAGAAAAGGAAAGGTGCCACAAGCTGGCACAAACAAGCAAACCAAAAGGGCTGCCACTTGTCAAACGGAAGACTGACCAAGCAGAAGCGCAGCACAGTGCAAATCAAGCAAGCGACCAAAAAAATTGAGCAAAGAGGCAGACGCAGCAACAAAGCAACCACTACAGGGAAACACAGTTTTCTCAACAACGGGGGAACCCGGGACCTTAAAAGGAACGAACCCCGCCGTGACTGCGACCTCTCCCTTAACTTGTGGCAGCGCGTGCAACGCGCTTTTTCTTGAGCCAAAGCGACATGTGATCATGTCATGCTTCAACCTTGAATTGTTTGTACATCATGTTGCAAGTACATCTGACTCATGACCCTCTGGGCCATAAATGTCATCGTGATAATTGACTCCCCCCTCATTGACGGCACTGAGGGAGTGTCTTGGGCGCATTACCACGCCAACTTGAAGTCAAGTTTACACCAGAACGACTGACGCAAGCTATTCAAGCATCGCCCAGTCACTTTGCATACTTTTGGAATTTGCGGACATGCTGCAGCGCACTAGGCAGCTGCTTTAGCGGCTCTGGAAGGTCAACACGAATGCCGAGCAACCTGATGGCATGGTCCCACTTGTTGGGAGGAAGTGCTTAGTGAAAATGTCTGCTGACTGCATGTCTGTTTGGACATATTCTATTGAGATGCGTTCGCTTTCAAGCTGCTCTGCAAAAGCGAGGTTCACCTTATGAGTGCGTTGTACACAGCGTAGCTTGGATGAGAAACCCTTCTTTGTTAAAGGTCAAGCGCACTGCTCCTAGCCTCAAATCACAAAGAACCCAGAACCCAAAAAGCCGACTGCAAGGCGCACACCTTTTTTCCGGGTTGCTTGGGAAGGTGGCACTTTCCTAGGGCACTGCGGTGCACCTAGGACAAGGGGCGAGATGTTCCCCTCCTTCAGTGCTTTCCAAGGCAACCCCGGAACCAGGCGATTGAGGCCAAGGCGCAAAGTCCCCCTCTTCAGTGCGGGGTTGCACCTGCGGCGATGCGAAGCACAGGGCAAGCAACGCAGGGGCAGTGCTTGTCCGCGCATTCCAGGCACTAGCAAGCCAACATGGGTTCGCATAGCCAACGCAAACAACCCATTCACCGCCCTCTGCAAGGCCAGTCAAGCTGCCTGGAATTGCTTGGGTCGTGCCTTAAGCACTCCCCCATACAGCCCTGGCAAAGCAGCCCCAGTTGCAAGCACTGGCAGCCGCAGATGCTAGCGCAACTGGCGCACAGCCACATTGGGGGCGGACGCGACTCGTTTAGCATGGCGGCAGAAGCAGGCGTTAACAAAATGTTCACAACATCTTGGCCTTTGCAAATTTTTGTGCAGCTTGTCGCCTCCTGGGCGCAATGTTCTTCTGCAGCCGAGTTATCTGCCAGGGCGCTACAATGAGTGGGCGGATGACTTGAGCAAAAATCGCCCAGCGGACCGCGTGCGCTTCAACGGCTTGCGCAGGCAGGAAGAGGCATCGCGCTGTGCCCCGCAGCAGCGCCATGGCGCCCAGAACATCTGACTGCACCATCGGGCACTGACGCATGTGCTCAGAGCGCCCGGACGCGTTTCAAAGCTTGCCAGTGAAGCCGCCTGCCGCCAAGCGCTCTTGCCCTCACACCGGCAGCGCCGTGCCCTGACGCGCACTCCCGTGGCCGGAACATCGGCTGCAATTGCGGAGCTACGTCAGGAAAACAGACTGATGAGAGCTGTTGCATTGAGGTCTAAGATCGCAAGTGTAGAGCAATGCTTGTGGCCCAGATGAGCAGGCCAATGCATTGCTCTAGCGTTTTGCGAGGGACCTTGCGTTTGCCGAGGAGGGTCGTGATGAGATCCTCCAGCTTGACCAGTTTGGTCTTCATGAGCTGGGTGGTGTCATGGGCGTAGTTCATCTCCCAACCACACCAGACAAGGCTATCCTGGAATTGCGCTTTCTTCCAAGAGATTGGCGCGGCTATGGCAAAAAAGGGCCACAAGGGCGAACATTTCTGGCGCTTGAGCCCGAAACAAGGCGCATTCCACAAGCAGGAACGCTTTGTGTGCTGCCATGCCAGTAGTCCGTGGACCTGGCGCAGCAGGAAGGAGCCTGTGCGTTGCCACCAATAGGCAGAGAAACCCCCCAAAATGGCAAACTTTAGAACGAAAGAGTTTGGTTTTGAAGGCGAAAAGCAAAAGGCCGTACTCGTCCGGGCGTACTTGGACCTGTTTGTGGGCAGCCTTGAACTCGACGCTGGCCCCGATGACTCCTGGTGTGTCCATTGCTTGGGTGGCCAGGGCGAGATCGGACGCCATTGGAAGACTAAGGCGTTCTGGCAGGTAACATCTGGTGTTCACCTGACAAACTGTGCTATCAAGTACAAGGCGAGGCTCTTTATTTTCGGCAAAGACAACGTTTTATTTTCCTACGGCAACACCTGATGGCCACTTACGGTGGGCTTCTGAACCTGCGGGCACGCCCTCTTGCAAGCAAAGGCAGCAAGGCTAGGTCTGGGTCTCCCCGCGACTGTGTTAGGTGGCGAAGCAAGTGCAGTCGGCAGGGCTGTCCGCTCGCGGGGCTCAAATCAGAAGGCAACGGGACCTGGAAGGCCTCATAGGCAATTTGGACGGCCTCGGCATCCTCCGTTAAAGGCGAATCGGATTTGCCTTGGCTGACATGTGCTATTATCCGTGACACCATGTTGCGCTGATGGAGCCAGCGAAGCCAAGGCACCGCGACGGCCTGAAGAGGGTGGCTGGGGTTTGGGCAACACCAGTCTGCAGTCGAACGCATGCCTGCACCGTCGCAGACTGGGAGTCTGCACGGCGCAAGGCTGGGCTGCGTTGGAATGGGGCTGTGCAGTTGCAGCGCACGCCTCACCACCCCTGTTTTGACACTTCCCGCGCCCACAGCCGCCAGCTGGAGTGCCAGCGACTCGGGGTACTCAGCGGCCAGGGTGCTGAGAAAGACCCAATTTTTGACCACTCCAGCAATATTTGTGTGAGCGCAACGTGCTGCCAGGGCTTTGATGCGAGGGCTATTACAGCCAAAGGCCCATGATTTAGCAATTGTTTTTCCGCGCTGGCAGGCGTCGACGGCTACACTGATGCTCGCGGAGCATGTGGAAGTTAGCCTCCTCCAACCAAGACATCGCAGAAGGCGGTTGTTCCCAAATTCCGATACCTCCTTTGAACACCACTGCAATGAACAAGGCTCTGCCTCTTTCATGAATGGCTTGGCTGTTCTGGAGCCTTTTCAACTGCGAAGGCAAGAGGCCGGGCACGCCGATTTGTCCTTGACAAACGCTTGTCAGTCCTTCTCAAGGCTGTCGCTGCTGAGGTTGCTGTTGGCCACTGTGATGCATCACTCACTCCAAAGGTTGTAACTGAAGCCACTCATAGTATTCCTCACCTTGCTGACCAAAGTGTGTTCGACATGCTTGCCACCTTAATCTCCCTCCTTCCGTTAGGGTATGCGCGGCAACTCACCGGTCTTGGGATTGGTAAACAACGCATATACCCAAAGAGAGCCCCTGTTCATCCACTCGTTGACACTACCTGGCTCTGCCTGCCTGATCCTTCGTGTGAACGGCTCACGCATCCGCTCAACATTGTCGCTGTATCCCCTGATCCAGCGATCGCCAAAGCACTCGTTGCAGCTCTTGGTAAATCGCTTGATCTTCAAGCTCAAGGGGCTCGCGTTCGGCTTCGCCTTACTGGGCTCATTGTCGCGCACGATGATAATCCGCTTCTCCTTGAAGCCATTGAGGGCACCCTTGGGGTAGTGTATCATCCCAATCGTGGTATCACGTGCATCAGCAGCAGTGAGGTCGAACACCTCTTGCCTTTTATTGTCGGTGCGGTCTTTTGCAACCCTGACACCATTGGCACCCAATGCTTACAGGGGCGACGACGCACTCGGCTTAGGCAAATTGTGAGCGTTCCCATGGTATCATAAGCTTTTTCGACGGCAGTGGAAGACTCTCGCAGGCGAAATTGGCTCCAGCGGCATTATTGATCGCCGAGCTTGATCCTGACATCCGCGCTGTCCTTTCTGCTGTTCATGGTTACCATCAAGATCCCAAAGTCTGGGTTAAGGCTAGGAATAAGATTCCTGTGCGATATCTCGCTGACGTTTGGGAGGTTGCCCATCAACACTTCGCAGCCTTGCGTGAGTTCCTCGCCCTGCTTCCTGAAGATGCTCTCATCTTCTTCGGCGCAGGCTCACCTTGTCAGGATAATACCAGGATCGCACGTGGCGGCGGCAAACTAGGCATCACTGGCACTAGGAGTGTTCAGTACCATGTTGTATACATTGGTATGTATGCATTTCAGGAGCTTGGTATTGCGCATCGTGTAGTCCCTATGCTTGAAAACGCCGGTAGCATGGCACCTCTCTTTCGGCAATACATACAGGATACTTCCGGTGTGCCTGACTCTTGTATCCATCGTATCAATACTGCGTAATACCTCCTACATCTTGCCTTCTAGGCAAGCCGATCCGTGGCAGCATGGATGGATGTTGCCCAAACCCAGGCACAAGCCAACTACTCCTCCCATGCCACCATGGCTGAGAACCAGGGGGATTACGCCATGCGGACATATCAGATTCACCACTAGTGCATATCACCCTCGGCACCTCCTTTACCATATTGCGTATTTTGGAAGTGTTGAAGCCTTTCATGAGCAATGTGCGAACAGGGCTGGCCGGACCTTCCGTGGGCTGAATCTCCCATCTGATGCCGTTTGTGCTCTTCATGCTATCGCTCCAGTCGCGCAGCTCCCCAACAAAGAGCAAGAAGCTGCTGCTGCTGTTCTTGCCGACTATCTCGACCACCCGCACCTCGCGCTTCCCTTCAGGCTATCAACAGGGAGATCACAGAGGTAAGAGAAACAGTTGAGACTGCGTGCTCGAAAAAAGGAGCGAGATTGGGTTTGACCTGCATAGAGCATCTGCCAAGCTAATCGCATAGCCTGCATGAGATTACTCAGTGATCTGCCGAGGTAGCCATCGTACCTCGATATGGTCGTCAGCCCCAATCACGTAACGTTCCCTAGATCACAGCCAGAAAAGGCTATGGAGGGAACGCGATTGCACACGAGAGCAATACACAAATGCTCCTGAGCACATGTGCTGCAGTAGCGCGCAAGTACCACACCGTAGGAAGCCAACCTGAGGCGCAAGGAAGAGCAAGAAGGATGCAAGCAGCATCAACGGCCTGCGCAGAAAAGGCTGCAATGTGATAGCGCAAGTCACATCCTGTGTTGGGCTGATACTTATGTTGTGGCGGGGGCGCGGTCCTTGTTCCTAGCGCACGCCCCCTATGAGTATACCCAAGACCACAGATGACTGGAATTGCTTGCCCAGCATGACTGAGACCATTTGCAGGGAGCAGACGGAGTAACAGGCCCTGTTCAAGCTGAGCGGCAGCCTGAATCAATGGCTGGGGCATGTCCTGTCGACGCATAGCGGGCGTGCGTTTCTTGCGCAATTCTTCAAGAAAGCTACCAACGTGGCATAGTGGGACCAATAAACACGCAGGCGGCGCCCAGGTGAGAAAGTAACGATGACAGTCCAACCAGTGGGAGGGATACACCGCAATCACCTACAAGGAGGACGCAAGAGTTAGCAGCAGGCGCGGTTTGCTCTCATTGTTGCAACCAGAGACTAATTCCAGCAAGGATGGGTGATTCAGGGTCACGTATGCCAAGGGTATCAAGGAGGCCTAGCAGCCCAAGCTGCGAAAAGATAGGCTCTTCACCTGCGCAGCACGCAAGGACAGAGCGGGGCTCAGACAAGACAGGTTTGGGGTCAGCATAGATTGCAGAGGGCGCGGGAGCAGCGCCAGAGATCTTGGGCTTGACAGAAGGCAGGGCACGCATGCCAATAGTCTTCACTGCTAAAGGGGATCTTCGCGGGAAAGGGGTCAGCGCAGCAATACCCCAACAGACTCTTGTCAAGGGAGCCTGTGACCTGTTGCCGAATACCTGCGTATTTAGAGAGGAGAATGGAAGGAGAGCGTGGCCGCCAGATTTGCGGTTCAACTTCTCCACTCTTGAGACGGTCGAGGTAGTGCTTGCCTCCTAAGGCAGTAACGACAGCACTGGGGTTGAAATAGTTTCCTATAAGGTCGTGCGTGAGCCGATCAGGGATAGTGACATCATGCATAGAATCTTCTCCGAAACTAGTAAGCTCAGCGTCAACTACCTTTTTGGCGAGCAAGGGATTCACTACTGCTGAGTTCAGAATTGCGTATCAAGGGCTGGACCTTTTCCAACACCATGCCGAATCATGGGCCAGGCTGGGACTCTTGCTGTCCAACGGCGGCTTGCCGTATGTACACAAGCGTGCCCCTCCAACCTCCACGTTTGTACGTGGAATGTTACAAGCCTTGCTGCCCTTCCCAATCACCAGGATAAGCTTGCGCACATATGTGTAGGCGAGTTAAAGGGTTCACTCTGCTCCAGGAAACCAATTGGACTGAAGCCCAGCCCGCGATCCTTACCACCGCCCACCCACACATCAATGTTGCGGTCAGCAATGTTCCGTCTGGCCAGGTTGGTAGCGGCGGGGTGTGCTGGGGTGCAGATTGAACACACTGAAGTTATCCCTGGATTCCTCCAAGACGCACTTTACGAAAAGCACAGTGCGCAACAACGAGTCGTAAATGTATACGTCCATCCTGCAAAGACCAAAGAAATTGGCTCGCGACTTGTCTCTCACCTCGAGACGCTTACTGACACAAGTATTGTCCTTGGGGGAGACTTTAACCAACTGCCAGCCTCCTCTGCCTGGAAAGAACTCGTAGGCCATTTCTCCTTTGTCTCACCACGGATCGTTACATTTTTAAGTAGCGGAATTGGATGTGCACTTGATCATCTACTCTTTCGGCACCCCATGCTCGACAGCGAGAGTGCTACTGTCGCCTGCCATGTGCGGTGGCCTGCCACTTGACCGAGCCAGCATGGTGCGCTCTGGGGGGTTCTTCGTGTTGCCTCGAGCATTACATCATCCCCTGGCAACTCTCCTACGCAAGCTGCGCCGACTGAGTGCCTTGTTCACCGTCTTGGTGGAGCAGCGCAAGATGAACAATATTCCAAGCTAATCCGTCGTGTTCAATCATCCTCTTGTCTTACTGAGTTCAAAGCCTCAGTAAGGACGTGGTGGCGTGAGCAGCCTACGCCTCGTCAGACGCTACCTGCCCATTGCCTCCTTCGAAGAGCCTTACGACGTAAAATAGGAGACTGGCCGTCCATGGAATAGAAGCGCATACAATTCCATCTTCAGAACCTTTTTTGGGAATAAGAGTTGTAGCTGCTCGTGGGTAGGTCTCCTTCGTGAAACATCACCTACGCGCAACGCCGTGAGCGCAGACGTAACACAGCCTCCTTGGATCCGGGTCAAAGCCAGCTCGCCAAGAGTAGGATTGCAAAAACTCGGGAACCTTCAACAAAACTTCAAACCACTGCTGCACTGTGATAGGTCGACCGTCATTTTGCGCTCGTATCTCTACACTGAGTCTTCGAAGCCAGCACTTGAGTCTACGGAATACAAAAACATCAGACACTTGCAAAAGTCCTGTGGTATTGGCGGGAATGAACACGAGCCGCAAAACCAAATCCTTGGCATGACGTAGGACAGTCCAATTGAGATGACACGGGGCACAATCGAGCATCAGCGCTGGAGTGCAAAAAGGTAGAAACACGAGCAAATGATTCATCAGCTTTTGCATGATTCGCAGCATGACCTCGGTGTTATTCCACGCACTTCTGCGTCGCATTATATAGAACCAAGGTGTAGCTGCGGCCGCTAGCCGACGGCTCAACGCAACCGACAGTCGAAATTTATACCTGGTGCCCTTAAGCAGCTTGAGTCTCTCAAAAATACTTGGCAAAGGAACCTTGAGCGCAAGCACTCCTTTTCAGCACACGGGGTAGAGCATCAAAGGTAAGGAAAGGTCCTTCTCAGAAAGGGGGGACCCCCAAAAGGAAAAAAGGGTTCACACCCGAAAAGAGGGGGGTCCCCCAAGAAGGCCAAGTGACCTGAGGCGGCACAAGCGGACGGAAACGGCAAACGAATACATGCGTGAAGAAAAGCATGATTGGCAAACTATGATGCAAGACATGCGTGAGAAAAGAAATGGCACATCAGCGAGCAAATTTTACAACTGCAGCTCGCTCCAAAGACTGTTCCAAATGTTTGGTGTAACGTGGGACTTTTGGGGTCGCAAGAAAAGTAATTGAGACTCATCGCCTCGACTGGGAGCGTCGGCAACATTCACCTTGGTAGGGATTCGGTGGATCCACGGATCGAAGGTCATCCGTTGCTCAAGGCATAAGAAATGCTGGACGAGCTTGTCGGCCGCATGGTTGTCGCAGGACATGCGAACGAGGGAATGGAGGGCAGCTTCGTTGCCCACATGAAAGAAAATGGCCGTGCCTGAGAGCAGGTCTGGCCAGAGGTGAAGTGCCATCAAAATGGGAAGGATCTTGAGGTGCAAAATGCAGTGAGATCCAAAGGTCGCAAGGGGGCTCAAAAGAAAAATGAAAGCTGCCCAAAGAAGTCCACAAGGACTCCTCCTATGGAGGGCTTGGAAGCCTCCAAGGCACCATCTGTGAAAATATGCCAAACGAGGCGTTGCTCTGGGCATGGAATGGACAAGAGAATGCAAACAGCGCTCCAAAATCTTCACAAGCGATGAAGGGGCTCGAGAGCCCGGTGCCAGGGCAGAAAGCTCATGCAAAGATGAGAGACATCTCGAGTGGTATCGTCCCGACAACAAACTGCATGCGGCCTCGCAACTTGCGAGCTTCCTTGGGCGAGAGGGAATGGCTTGTCAAAAGCTCTTGCAAGCTCGAAGCCAAGAATTGGACTCTGGCCTCAGTATTTGCCACCTCGAAGACTGCTGAAAAGGATCGCGTGAGGTTGAAAGCAACCCCAAGCGCCTGAAACACGGCTGCAAAAGGCGGGTTCTTGGAAGGCTTGCCACTGACTTGAAAACCCAGCAAGGTGAAAAGGGATTGAATCAGGTGCGTGGCAGCGTAGGTGAGCGGCTCGGGCACCACTGCTGGGAAATCGTCGTAGAAACAAGTCCAGGGCAGGCGAAAAAGGCGAGTGCCAAGTGCATGAATGGCTAGGCTAGTGCGCAAGAAGGCGTAAACAGAGGCCGAGCTGCCGAAGGGCATGGTCAGCATACGGTAGCACCGCGGGCCACGCTGCGGCTCATACACACAAATGAATGAGTGTGCCCGGTGCGCCGGTGCAATTCGTCCTGAAGGTCGAAGGCGCGTCCACGCCAAGGCACATCAGTGTAGCCGCAACACCTCTTGAGCAAAGCAGCGATGAAATCTGTGTCATGCAAGACGACCTTGTTGGCCGAACCGACGGCAGAGTTCAAAAGATTGAACGTAAAGTCATCAATAGGCCGGCACTTGTCAGACGGCAAAACGTAGAAACGAGGGCTGATGACGGAAGTCTTAGGCACGTGGCACGTCTGGCTCCACGAAGGGCCCCTCGAGCCAACCTTGCTGCAACTCCGTGAGAGTAGTGTCGACATCGTGCCAAGGCGCGGGCCTTCAAAGCCGGGGCCGTGCGCTCTAAGGAGGCAATGTCCACCGCAGGTGGTTGTGGGTGCCTGGGCAGCTCCAATGACTCAGGCAGCCAGCCAAACAACGGAAACCCGGCAGCAAGTTCGTCCGCGATGGCCGTGTCCTGATAACCGACTGATTGCAAGGCGTGCTTGAGCAACACAGTGCGCTTCTTGGCGTTGATGCGAGCGACATGCGCATCACAAGAGGCGAGAAGCCGCCTTTGACGCGGAGCAAACTCTTCGGCAAGCTGAATCAAAGATTTGAGCCGCACTGCCCACAGTGACAAGGCATCGGCTGCGGTACATGTTGCAACGAAATCGACTGCCTCCTCGCAAAAGATTGGCCGGGTGCTGTACGCCATTCATAGCCTGCATATAGTATACAGGGTCCTTGGGGCAGGCAGCCCAAAACTGACCTTGAGCAGCTCGGGCGGGTGCAATGGTAGCACCGAGCCTTTTGGCCAAGGGCCCGCTGGTAGCCGCTTGCCTCGAAACCATGCCGTGTCGAAAAGGTCCTGCGGAAACAAGTGCAAGTCAAAGGGAGAAGGCAAATTTGTGAAAGACCCACGAGCGAGGTTGAAACTTCACTGCAGCTCGAAGAAAAAGTGCATCATCCCGCCACTGCGGCAGTGCCTTGCCCACAAACACCGGCCTGGGGCGGGCAAAGAGTCCCTCAGTAATTGGCAAATGGCTTGGCAAAAAGGCAGTGGGTACGCGGCCTCCTCCGCTGTGTGAATTCCCAAGGAATCTTTCCATGGGGCATGGAAATGATTACCGTCACAAGTGCGGCAAAGTGCCTGTAACCAGGTAAGAGTACCTTTCAACCGAGCGCGCTTGCGGCGGGCACCTCCATAAGCGCAAAAGTGGACCTCTGTCTGTGAATGCAGAGGGAGTCGGCTCATCATGGAAGTGTCCCACATATAACTGCGAGCAGGGTTCTCAATAAGCCAAGGTATGCCATGCTGGCTGCACATGCCAGCGACAGCGGCCGCGAACGCGTAAAGGTTGTTGGCACTGGTCCTGGCCTCGAAGTGAAGGCAAACCGTCTGGATGCTGGCCCGAACGGCGCAATGCGCCGCCCATTGCTGAGAATATCCCTTGCTCGGGAAGCAGTGCCGCACGGGGGTGCAATTACCACCAGGGCCGGCATCAAGCACGTGAGTGTGCTAAGGAGCAACCGCTGGGCGCCGGGCTCGCGCAGCAAAACATGCCACCGCTTTGCTGAGACATGGTCCACTGCCACGGACTGAAAACCCATTGAGACGGCTGTGGAAGAAAAGTTGCACGATCCTGCAAAGATTTCTACCACACATGGTGTGCGGCCTCCAGGGCTGCGGGCAGGTGCAGAAACAGCGGGACTGGCAGAGGCTGAAAGGCCGGGGGCCGAAGGCAAAGCATGGTCTCCTGATGGGCGAGGCCCAAGGCATGGCAAGAGGCACCTGAGTGGGTGTGCCTGGGGTATGGGCGAGAAAGGAAACAGCGACTTGGGAAGCGGCGGGGCGCACAGGGGCACACCCGCCAGGCACAGGGGCCAAGGGAAAAGCACCCGCAAGGGGAGCGCTGGGCCGCACAAGGGCAGACCCAGAAGGCACAGGGGCCTTGGGAAGAGCTTCTCGGGGAGAAGCGCTGGGCAGCACAGGGGCGAACCCAGCAGGCACAGGGGCCTGGGAAACCTCACTGGGAGGTGGTAGGGGCATGCCTACCCGGCGTAGGAGCCGAATTGGTTGTGAAAGGGAAGGAGGAGACGGCTTCCCAAAAAAAAAGCAGACGACAACAGCAACACACCCAACCCCAAAGCTGACCCGCCCCCCCTTCCCCCTTCGCACCCCCGGAAGCTGACTCGCCTCCATCCCCCCCCCCCCCCAAAAAAAGCAGACGACAACAGCAACAGTTTCACACCCAACCCCAAAGCTGCGGAAGCTGACTCGCCCCCCTTCCCCCTTCGCACCCCCGGAAGCTGACTCGCCCCCCGCCCCCCAAAAAAAGAAAGCAGACGACAACAGCAACACACCCAACCCCAAAGCTGACTCGCCCCCGTTCCCCCTTCGCACCCCCGGAAGCTGACTCGCCCCCCGCCCCCCCAAAAAAAGAAAGCAGACAACAACACACACA
Source organism: Effrenium voratum (assembly GCA_963377175.1). Lineage (NCBI taxonomy): Eukaryota > Dinophyceae > Suessiales > Symbiodiniaceae > Effrenium > Effrenium voratum. Next base: position 79,113 of record CAUJNA010000761.1, read on the forward strand.
ACTCCAAAGCTGACTCGCCCCCATCCCCCCTTCGCACCCCCGGAAGCTGACTCGCCTCCATTCCCCGCAGAAGACAACACACCCAACCCGGAAGCTGACTCGCCCCCCGCCCCCGAAAAAAAGAAAGCAGACAACAACAGCAACACACCCAACTCCAAAGCTGACTCGCCCCCGTTCCCCCTTCGCACCCCCGGAAGCTGACTCGCCTCCATTCCCCGCAGAAGACAACACACACACCCTGGAAGCTGACTCGCCCCCCGCCCCCCCCCAAAAAAAAGAAAGCAGACAACAACAGCAACACACCCAACTCCAAAGCTGACTCGCCCCCTTCCCCCTTCGCAGCCCCGGAAGCTGACTCGCCCCCCGCCCCCCAAAAAAAGAAAGCAGACGACAACAACACCCACCCCGGAAGCTGACTCGCCCCCCCGCCCCCCAAAAAAAAAAGCAGACGACAACACACACAACTCCAAAGCTGACTCACATTCCCCCTTCGCCCCCCCCGGAAGCTGACTTGCCTCCATTCCCCGCAGAAGAAGACAACAACATCACACACAACTCCAAAGCTGACTCGCCCCCCTTCCCCCTTCGCAGCCCCGGAAGCTGACTCGCCCCCCGTCCCCTTCGCACCCCCGGAAGCTGACTCGCCCCCCGCCCCCCCCCCCAAAAAAAAAAGCAGACGACAACAGCAACACACCCAACCCCAAAGCTGACTCGCCCCCGTTCCCCCTTCGCCCCCCCGGAAGCTGACTCGCCTCCTTTGAACACCCTTAACTCAAACACAAGGCCCAAAAGGGGGGGAAGTAACCGCAGGGCAAGCAGAGGTTACTACACCCTGAATAGGCAAATCAAACCTTGCACACTAGCAAGGTGGCACATTCACTGAAACAACCCGATCGCAAGGCTCTCACTGTTTGTCCGGATCAATGGGCAGGTGAATGAATTTCAGTGGCATCCATTCTTCGAATGGACCACTCATTTGACATTCCCACCTCCCCAGGTGAATGAATTTCAGCGGCATCCATTCTTCGAATGGACCACTCTTTGACAGGGGATGGGAGGGCGGGTCGCGCGGCGGTCATTAGACCACCGGTCCCACCACACCCACCCACTCGAGCAAAAGTATAACAGGAGTGGAAAAACTCATCATCATTTCAAACGCATGCAATGACAGCCAAGTGTTTGAGGTTCGACAGGCTCACGATTAAGGTTTGTTAAAAGGGAACAGGGCGAAGCCCAGTTTACCTTTGAACACCCTTAACTCAAACACAAGGCCCAAAAGGGGGGGAAGTAACCGCAGGGCAAGCAGAGGTTACTACACCCTGAATAGGCAAATCAAACCTTGCACACTAGCAAGGTGGCACATTCACTGAAACAACCCGATCGCAAGGCTCTCACTGTTTGTCCGCATCAATGGGCAGGTGAATGAATTTCAGTGGCATCCATTCTTCGAATGGACCACTCTTTGACATTCCCACCTCCCCACTTTCATACTCATGTCAAAGACTCACAAAGGCTCCAAGGGCAGCCCCGTGATCGGACAAGAGCACTGGTCCCTGACTGCATTCAAGGCCGCTACAACAGTGCTGCGCTCACCTCGCGACGGGTCATCCGCTGGGTTGGACTTTGAGGGGATGCGCGAAAACCAACTCCATGTGTGCAACTTGACCTTGTCACCCGAGCTCTGACGAATTCCAAACCTTCTCACTGGAATCCAGTGTTCTCCATGGCGAGCACGAACCTCATCGACATCGAGTGGTCCAACCATCCACTCCTTGTTGGTCGCTTTGTCGAGTGTGATCTGCCATAGCTCCTTGGCCACATCGCTGTCTTCGGCGCTGCGAACCTTGCCCAAGAGAGCCGGTCTCAGAAACTTACTGGCACTGCACAACTCATCCACAGAGTAGCTGGCAGGTCTCGGTTCAAGGCCAAATATCCCGACGGCTCTCGGCAAACAATCTAGTGTCTGGCCAGCCAATGCTGTTGGCAATCCGTTCCAACAGCAAGAGTCTCTTGCCTTTCAAAACGTTGGCAACACCGGCATCAAGTTGCGCAAAGAGCTTCTTCTCATCTGCTGCCAGTTCACGAGCCCATTGAGTCCACTGCTTCAACGTGATCAGGACAGCATGAAAGCAATCAAATGGATGAACCACACTCAAAGAATTGTCAATCCAAAGAAGCGGAGTCCTATACACTCCAAAAAGTGTTGCCTCATCCTCACTCCCCACTTTAACCTGTTTGGCAACCAATTTCGAACCAGCGGGCACATCAGGCAAGTCGTGGCACGTGCATTGTTTGGAGTCAAGAGGCGGCATGCCTGACAAGGTAACCTGCACAACACGCTGAAACTCTGACAGCACAGGAGGTACCTTGCGACCTCTGGGCTGCTTGTGCATGCTGATGCTGCCTCTCATTGAGCGGCCCTGAGCTGAGGTCTGTGACTTCAGGGTGCAAGTTCAAGGCTTCCTGCACAATGCGAACCACCTGCGCGCACAATTCTCTAGGATAGGCCGCCGCTTCAGCGGTGGCGTACACGGTTTTGCCTGCTGAGTCGACATGCCTCCCATAGGGTTTGTGTGCATGATTGCCTGGACACATGGCTTGCAGTCCACACATCTCAGGCAGCGTCGACAAGAAAGCTTTCTACGTGGGTCTCTCTGAGCCCCACGCACATGCGTCAAAGGTATAGAAGCAAGCCGTAGTCCGCAATGCATGTATGAATGGAATCTGCCACAGCAAACTGTTCTCAGGATTCTCCATGGACCAGCGAATAGCCATAGAAGTGCATTGCACCAAAAAGTCTGCAAGCCCCTGATAAATTGCATTGGCCTTCGAAACACGCTTGAGGTCGGCGCCATCCAAATGTGGCAAACCCAATGAATGTTGTTCATCCCTAAGTGGTACCGGATGCTGACCAGGAAGAGGGATCTTCCGCGCCTGCGAGCAGGTTACCAGCCTTGGTACACGGGACACCAGCCTCAAGCCCTGCCGGCATCCTAATAGCGCGCGACCCTTGCTGTGACTTCCCCTTGGATCGTCCCTTCGTCTTTGGCGAAACATGCCTGTCAGTGCGAGCAAGCTCCAAAGGACGCTTGGGGGGACTGGTTGCTGAAATCCGAGGCAGGGGTTGCAACAGGTAACTTCCGGGTGTTCCATGGCCCGGACGAATGCAGTGTCTGCTGGTCGTCCAGATGGCTGCAATTGAATACCAGAGCGTGTAACTCCGCCAGCTTAATGAACAATTTCTTGTCGGCACTGATCACTTGCTGCTGCGATACCTGCGCATACCCTTCAGGCTGCTCAGCGGATCTGACGTCAAAAATTCTTTCGACCCACCTATCATGGATAAGGTAGTCCAAGATGTTGGCCTGCTCCAAGGCCAACCCACGTCGCATGAGTGCCAACCTCAGGAACATATCCGTTGAGATGTTCACATCGTCCTTCATTTCCTTGTCCTTGAGCCGCACTACGCCACGGCGGTCGATGGTCATACGCCTGTCCTCCTTCAGAGAGCTGTTGAGGACCTCTTGATCCTTCGAGGTACACTTGCTAAGCTCCAGATAGGAAACCCGGTTTTCCTCGTACACCAACCTGTCACTGGGCTCCAATCTGCCCTCTATGCGAAGGCCTACCAAACGAGCTTTCTGGCATTGTAGGCGGTCAGCTCGTTCCGGCTGTGCCAATTTCCTGATCGGAGCATCCTCAACTCTCTCAACAGACGCCTTCAACTCTGCCGATGTCATTGCAAACGATTCGTGCAACAACCTTCGCAGCATGGCCATGACACCCAACGAAGGGGGGCCTCCCAAGGCAGCTCCCATCGCATCTGTAAAAGGCTGCTCATCAGGAGCACCAGGAACATACGATGATGAGAATGCATACTTGGAAATTGTATTGATGCCACTTGCACACAAGGCGTCAATTGTAGCTGCGTCCATGCCCAAAGCTGCACGAGCACGAAAGTTAGGCTCACTATCCGTGACCGACATGGCATTCACTACTGAGGTGCTCAAGTTGTGTTCACTCCGAAGAGCTTGCAACAGCAACAAGCTGTTTGGCACAAAGTCGCAAACATTGGAACCGCTCTCCCTAGAACAGATTAAATAAACTCGCAGGGACAGGTTATCAATCGAAGCATCCACAACACACAATGAACACATGCGATGTCATGTTGATTGACTCACAGTCGTGAAGATGCCTGAACTCGTGCGCCCAACTCCCAAATGGAGATGGGTCTTGCAGGCCGCAGCCTGTTCAGAGAACGCTAAGTGCGATCTCCCTTGAGCATGCTGTACGCGCACCGTACACATGCCAAGTATTCCACACGGCGATAGCCGAGTCGCGCATCACGACTCAGTCTGACGCGCCGCGCGCGCGCCGCGCGCGCGCGCGTGCGTCCGGTTATGCTCGCACATGTGCAGCAATGCGCAAACATGTACATGCAACTGGCTCCGTTTTGGCAGTTCATGCTTTCATGAATCCCGTGATGCTGCAATTCAGCATGCAAGTGAGCACAGTTCACAGTTTGCGCAACACAGCAAGGCTTCACCTTGCAACATGGGTCCATGCGTCCGCAAGCATGTCAGGACCTGAAACATTGTCTGCACTGGGGTGAGCAAAACTTCGGCTTAGCCTCCAGCCGCTCGTATCTCTCTGAGATCTCACGGCCACACCTGAATCTGTCGCCTGCTTCATCGGCAACGATGTGGAGGAACCTAGTGCCCCTGTGTCTGAACAGCTCGGGGTCACTCTCCCTCGAAAGACTCTCCACAGTGGCATGCTCACTCCATGGATCAACAATCTCATCCACTGCAGCTTCAACGCACTTGCAGTCCTCTTCGTCATCTTCCTCGTCTTGCGAATCTTCGCTGTCAGATGGAACATCATCCTCAAGCAAATCACTCACAGAATTGCCCACTGGGCTTGCGGCTGGTTGGCTGGCGCTTGACGATGCCTGGCCCAGTCCCTGAGCAGGATTCACAAAGTATCCAGACCTTGTCACGTCGGGAAAGAAACGTCCTGATCGCATTGCACTGCTGGCTGCATCAAGCCTTCGAAGAGGTGCCGAGGCCGCATCCCTCGAATATATAAGCGCCACTTTGTCACCAGGCGCCGAATGATACCCCAAGAAACGTGTCCGGGTCGGGGCGCCACGTCCTGGCACCGTAGGTGGCGATCAGTGCTCGCGCCAGCATCTCCCCCTTGCAGGCCCCGTCGCACTTGTTCGTGGACCACACGCCGTCCGTTGCGTTGTAGATCTCCATGTGGTCCTGCTGAGCTGGTGGTCCCATCTCACGGGCACACGGTGCTCGACGGAGATCGCCAAGTCCAGGCGGGGCGTCGGCCCCTTCTCCTCATGCTTGAGCCAGTCCCGCACCGTGGTCGTTGCCTCCAAGCGCACCTTCTGACGCGCGGTGAGCGTCAGCCGGCTGTGCCTCATGCCGATCCCCTGCAAGGTCTCAAAATACTCCGAGTCGTTGGCCGGCATCGGTTTCACGGTGAAGAAAAGTCCTCGACTCTGCAGATGCCGAACGGTCGCCTCTGCGGAGAAGCCTTCGCTCGATGAGAACAGGAACGAGTCCCCCAGCTGCCCGAGACCCTGGCCAAGAAGAAGGCCATCTGGAACCCTCAGAACGAGGACCACCGCTGCTTCATGTGGTGCGCCCTCGCCCACTGCCTCGGGGTCGAAGGGCTCACCGGCTGGAGTGCCACCACGTTTTTGAGCAGCGCGCCCCGAGCGGCACGGGCGTCGTCCAGCACACCGTGCTGCTTCTCCTGCACAGCGGCCACTACAGCCTGATCTGGCAGGCAGGGGCTGACCCTGGGAGCCACGCCCACCAACACCGGCGGCTGCGCGGAGTACAAGTGCCCGAGGTGCATGGCCCGCGCCGCCCAGCGCTATCGAGGATAGCCGAGCGCACTCGGAAAGTGCCGCTGCCCGGGCCCGAGAAGAGCCTGCTGCGCTACAGGGCAAGGCCTCCGCAGAGCTCGCGCCCCTGACGTGCTACGCGGACCTTGAGGTCTACAGCACTCATCTTTTCGTTCGACGACACACCTTTTATGCAAGCATCCATTGCGACAAAGCTGTCAATGTACCAAATAACTTTGGCCTTGACAAGTATATGTCTCCAAATGTAGCGTGCTGCAACAACGGCATAAAGCTCAACTGGCCCAATGATGTGCTTCATTGTCTCCAGCCAATGGTCCGTCAGTTTCCGTGGCACATGTACTGAAAAGTAACGAGGACGGTCCAAGAATGGAGCATGAACGCCCTCATCGCTTGCACCATCTGTGTACACCACAATTGGCATAGAGGGCGGCGAACATGGTACCTGTCGAGGATCACCACTCATCAGTCGATTCAAGAGGAGTCGATTCAAGAGGCCTCTAAATGACTCCTTTGCAGATTTGCTGAGAGCGATTGAACGTTGGCACCCTTGAATGTCTCACGCAACTCGGCCATGGCCAGCTTCCCAACACGACCCATGACCTGCCCCTCAGCATACTGCAAACGACCCAGAAGTTTGCTGCAGTCCGCATTTGAGATCTGGTCGCCCTCCAAGAGCTTGGCAGCAACACCTTCCACTTCTTCCGAACTAAGACTCCTCTGTCCCGAACATCCTCCAAGTCAACCTCTACCCCTAGCACGACAGCCTTCTTGGAGAAGGGCTTGAGCTTGTCTTGTGAAAAACTGAACCCAAGAAGCCGCATCAGCATAGTCGCACAGTCATGAGTATTCCCTTTGCTTGTATGCAGAAGAAAGTCCAGCACAGTTGCAACGGGATCCCACAACTCATCCTCCAGAAGAGTCTTTGAAACGGGCGCCTCCAGCTTCTCACCTGTTGATAGCACAAAGGATGCTGTGCCACACCGGCATCCAGGATGGCAGGCCTCAAGAATTTGCCTGCATCGTCGAGCTCGGCAGCAGAGAAGGCCGATGGTCGCGGCTCAATACTGAAAATACCAGCCCCACCAACTTGAACCCATCCCGGATCTCTTGGAAAATTGCCATGTCAGGCCAGTTCAAGCTTGCTGCAATTCGCTCAAGAAGAAGCAACTTCTTGCCCTCCAGGGTGGCAGCCACCCCCGGTTCCAGCTGTAAGTGCAGCGCGCGCTCCCTATCACGAAGCTCGTCAGACCACCCTAACCATTGCGACAACTTCTCAGCCCTGTTCTGTATGACCACACACGGTTCTAAGGTCAACATGTCAAAGACTACCCTCAAGAGGTCATCAGGAACAGCATGAAAACAATCGAAAGGATGCTGGATGGAAACAGCATCTGCAATCCACTGCTCAGGCTCCCGGTTCCTAGTGAGTACTGCCACACCTCAGTTGCACCAGATTTCCCCTTTTTCTCATTTAGCGCAACGAGTTTTGCTCCTGCTGGGGCAGGAGGGCAGGCACACACAAGGCAATTTTTGGCATCGAAGGACAAAGGTTTGCCTGTCTCAACGTGGTGCACGAGAGCAAACTCAGACAACAATGGCTTGACTTTGCGACCCCGGGGCTGCTTGTGGCTTCCAAGATTCCCAGAAATATTGGCGGACATGGGCCCATCCGACAAAACCACACGCACGGGACCGCACCATTTGCAGACCGGGTCCTACCATAAGGCTTATGCACATGATGCTGGGACAGGCCAGGACAAGTTGCTTGCAGCTGGCAAAACCCAGGCAGGGTGGAAAGAAAGGCTTTCCTGGTAGGTCTATCTCCACCCCATACACAACCCTGGAACAAATAGAAGCAAGCCTTGGCAACAAGTGATTTAATCGGAGGGATTGACCACAACAAACTCCTCTCAGGGTTCTCCACGGACCAATGAATGTCAGCAAGCGAACAAGCTTCAAGGAACTTGCCAAGGCTTTGTAGATGGAATTTGCACTGTCAACCCTTGCCTGATCACTTGGGGCCAGGTCGGGAAGGCCCCACGGCTGGGCTTCACTTCGCAAAGGTTGGGGACACCTTCCAGCAAGCTTGATCTCACGGGCTCGGGAACACGTACCACAAGGCGGGGCAGCATGCACAAAAACAACATTGTGAAACTTGATGACATAGTTGAGGAAGTCCCAACCATGCTGCTTTGTCAAATCGACCTGACAGATTCGAGCCATTGGCAGGAAGCGATTCTTAGAATGATCCACCGCAAGGATGTCGAATCCACTGTCCTTGAAACATCTGCTGAGCATGGCGGACCCTGCACACAATTCAAGAATCAAGGGCACCAGCTTTGGTTCGCAAGCCTCATTGGCTGGCTCCTCAAAGCCCGTGTTCACGTCCTCTCTTGGAGCAGGCCCATGCAATTTGGGCTTCTTCTGGAGTTGGCCATGTTCTTCACGACCACCTGAATTCCATGCATCATTGTATTTCCTTAGTCAGGATTGCGCCTGCCCCCGCAAGGGGCAAGTCTTATACGTGTGGTCCATTTTGCCACAATTCCGGAAGCAGCACACATGCAAGCCCTTCCTGCATCGGTTCTGTTGCACTGGCAAATGGCCAGGTTGTGATCAAAACATACGGGGTTGCCAGCCTTGGTACTGGGAGTACCATCGCGAAGGGCTTCTGGCATACGCACAGTTCGCGACCCTGCACCACCCTTGCCCTTGGATTTGCCCTTCTGGAACCTGGCCGGATACTTTGATGTGTCTGGAACATCTGCGGGTCTCTTCGACGGACTGGATTCCACCAAGCGTTTGGGCAAGGGCTGCAACAAATGGTTGACGTCTGGATGTTCCATCGCTCTCTTGAAAGCAGAGTCAGCGGGCCTCCCTGATGCCTGCAGCTGAATGCCCCCGCGCATCATCTCTGCAAGCTTCACAAAAAGGCGTTTGTCAGCATTGATGACCTGCTGGTGCGAAACCTGGCTGTAACCATCTGGCTGATCCGATGTTCGCACATCAAAGATGCGTTCAACCCAGAGATCGTGAACAAGGTAATCCAGAATGTTTGCCTGATCAAGGGCGAGCCCTCGCCGCATCAGGGCAAGTCGCAGAAACATATCACTGCTTGCTGATGTCCGCGTCCAGCTTACCAAGTTTGTCGCGCACTCTCACAGACCCCGAAGAATCTATCGCAATGTGCTTGTCATCCTTACCAGCCAAATTGACAACCTCTTGCTCTTTGGATGTACATTTCTGAGGGTCCAAATATGCCAAGCGATTGTCTTCGTACATCCCAACTGCAATATCAATCAACCGATCACTCGGTTCCAGCTTCCCCTCGATCCTGAGCCCAGTCAACTTGAGCTTCTGGCGCTGCAGCCGGTCCGCCCTCTCGGGCTGAGCAAGTCTCTTGGGAGGGGCATCCTCAACACGCTGCACCGATGCTTTAAGCTCAGCACTCGTCATGGCGAAGGATTCATGGAGCAACCGCCTGAGCGTGGCAAGTGTTCCAATATTGGGAGCGCCGCCAAGAGCCGTAGTCATAGCATCCGTAAATGGGCCCTCATCCGCAGCGCTAGGAACATAAGAACTGGAGAAAGCAAACTTTGCAATGGTATTGATACCATTGGTACACAGAGAGTTGATTGTCGGCTCATCCAAACCCAATGCAACCGCCCTGGCTCTGAAGTTTGGCTCACTGTCAGTCACTGCCATGGCCGAACCTATCTCAGAACACTACATGGAACACTCACAATTCATGCGATGAACGCCTTATTTCAACCCCAAACTAAACTGCGTACGAGCGCGCGCGCGCGCGCACCTCCTTTCGGAAAGGGAACACAGTGCGGTCAGCTAAGGGGAAATAAATCAAACATCAAACACTCAAGCATGACAAGACAATGCAAAATGCATGCAACTCATAGCCCTCATGCCTTGAGCCACAGTCACACCCAGTGGATCTATCAGGTCGCAAGACCATGTCGCGCAAGCGACTAAGATGTGCAACCTCAGGGCAATGGTTACAGCACATCTTTTCAGCTGATGGCATTCCATCGGCACAGTAGAACACGTCTCAAATCTGTGCCACTCAAGTGGCGGAGAGCAAAACTGAGGCCTGACGTCCAACTTGACGTACCTCTCTGAGATGTCGCGGCCACACCTGAATCGAGCTCCGCCTTCATCAGCTGCGACATGAATGTATCGTGTTTGCCGGTGTCGAAACAAATCAGCATCCGGAAACTCACGAGCACCTGCATCAGGTTGGTGTTCACCCCAAGGCTGAGCTACCACTTCAAGCGCATGCTCCACAGCCTCTTTGCCGCTCTCATCATCTTCTTCATCCTGCGAATCCTCACTCTCAGTATCCTGCGACCCCACCTCGGATCTGACCTCAGGGTCATCCTGTACAACCACAGGCTGGCGAGGCACCACAGGATCAGCAGCTTGATCTGAGCTTGCAGCAGCCACTCCTTGTGGTATCAGGGTCAAAGGTTCCCGCACGAATTGATCGAAGGACTTCATCAAGGTGTCGCAGCGGCCCTGCTGCCGCATCACGGCTGTAGACAATGGCAGTCCTATCGCCAGGCACACTGTGAAACCCCAAATGCCTTCTGACATCCAAGGGCGCTCCATACTTTGCGCACCAAGACAGACAAGTACTCTTGCAGCTGTGAGTCCCCACATTGACCAAGTCTTCGTTTGCAAACCCACAGCATTTGAGGATTGACACCAGCCAAGCGCAACCTTCCGAAGCAGTGAGTGGCACCTTGCTCCAGCCACCCTCCGTGGGCACCGGCAAGTTTGGCACGTCTTCTCCCCTTGGCTTCCCCGATGCAACTGATGCGGCCTGCCATGATGCAAACCAGTCTCCACTTGAAAGACCACGCCTTGGGGCTGCCATTGGAAGGAACTGCGTTTTTCTCGTTGTATATGCGCTCTTCGATCTCGTCACACTGCATTCAATATAACCCTCAATGAACCCGTCGATGAACAGCTCATCTGCTTTGAAGGCAGTCATGTGAATCATGTCGGAGAATCTTGCCCTCATATACACACACAACAAAAAGCAGCCAGCTGCAACCCTGTCAAACAGGGACTTGGAATCATCCTGTGCAAAATCCTCAAGAGCCTTGACCATCTTCACCGTAAGTGGTCTTCGCTGTACCAGCTTCCTTTTTCGCAGATACATTTCACGCGCAAGTCCTGTGATTCGGCTGCTCTGCATGACCGAGTCTGCTCCAGTCAACCCAAGCACATAATGTGAAAAAGCAACTGAAACAATGAACGAACGAAGAAATGTAGATGAAGCCTTCACCGCCTCATACTTCATGAAATCATATGCAACTTGCTCAGCGAGAGGAAATGGCTGGACCCCAAAGCGTGAACACCAAGCAATGTACCGCAACACTGGACCAGATCGATTGTGAAGTGTGCCCGTCGACTTTCCTGCAAATACATGACGCAAGTCTGTGCAAATTGCAACACCAAGCGGTTCCTGTTTGTTCCACTGACGTCCAAGCTGAAATGCCGTCAAACAGGTGCAAATAATTCCATGCCACTTCCTGATTGCTGCTGCACGTAGGGAACTGCAATGTTGCTCCCACGATCTGTCTAAGGAGGTACGCCTGACTTTAAATAGCTTTAGCGCCTCCAAACGATCGTCCTCGGCACGCTCTGGCTCAAGAAGTGGCCATGACCAGGCAAGGTACAGATACAGGAGCTCCAGGAATACTGTATTGTTCCCAGATTGGCCTGTAAACACTGCCCCAAACCCTGCGCCGGCAATGTAGCAAATGCGATTCATATGCATCCATTGCGCAAAATTATCATACCCCCCAATTCTGCAAATGCCACGATGTATTATCGTGTTTTCCCACCACTCCCACCCTGAGAGCCAAAAGGCTAGGTGAAAACTCATATCATTCCATTCTCCCTTGCGTGTTGCGGCTCACACATGTTCGCACTTTAAAAAGGGTTAAAAGGGAACAGGGCAAGCCCAGATTACCGTATGACCGTATGATCCGTATGATCCGTATGATGTTGCGGGCTGGCGTGTCAGGTGGCGCGGCAGGAATGCGATGCTCGAAAACACAAGTGCCACTTGGGTTTTCGAAGTGCCTCGGAACTGGAAACAGGCACCACCCATTTTTTGGGCGCTGCCCGCGTGGAGTTCCACTGCAGACTGCGCCGCGCGAACGCGCAGCGACTGCGCGAACTGCGCAGCGACTGCAGCGACAGCTGCAGACTGCGCCGCGCGAAAGCGCGAACACAGAACATAGCACCTCTCTCTTTAGAGGGGGTTTCCCAAATGGATTCTATTCTACCTGAGAGGCTCCTGGCACTCGTCCGTCCAGGAAACGACCTCGTCCTGCGAAGGATTTGAAGTCTAAAACGCTGCGTGGAGGCGCGTGGCTGCAACATAACGACCCCTAGATATGCGGTTTGGCAAAATGCCCCGCAGCCTTTGTTTCTGCAAGGCGAGCCCCTCAAAGGAAACCCTGGCTGGCTTTCTGGCTGGGTTTTGGCTGGCTTTTGGCTGGCTTCTAGCTGGGTTTTGGCTGGGTTTGGTTGGCTCCTGGCTGGCTTCTGGCTGGGTTTGGTTGGCTTCTGGCTGGCTTCTGGCTGTGCTTTGGCTATCAAAAAAAAGAGGTTTGGCTGGCTGGCTGGTTTTGTGGCTGGCTTTCGGCTGGCTTTCTGGCTGGCTTCTGGCTGGTTTGGCTGGCTTTCTGGTTGGCTTCTGGCTGGTTTGGCTGGCTTCTGGCTGGCTTTCTGGTTGGCTTCTGGCTGGTTTGGCTGGCTTCTGGCTGGCTTCTGGCTGGCTTTCTTTTTTTCCCTGTTTTTTTAAGCTCGCCTTGCAGAAACGCAGCTGCGGGGCATTTTGCAAGCATATCTAGGGGTCGTTATGTTGCAGCCACACGCCTCCACACAGCGTTTTAGCTTTTAGACTTCGAATCCTTCGCAGGACGAGGTCGTTTCCTGGACGGACGAGTGCCAGGAGCCTCTCAGGTAGAATAGAATTCATTTGGGAAACCCCCTCTAAAGACAGAGGAGCAGGTGTGAAACAACAAGTGCTCGCTGAGATGCCCCATCCTGCAGCTCTCGGACAAACCTCCTTCCTCGACTCTGAGGGGCACTGGGCTCCCTGTACATGTAGCAGTGCCGTCAAAGGCCAAGAAGCACACGGTGCGGTGCTCCTTCAGCGCCGGGTCGTAGCTGTCCACAAGGTGCAAGCTTAGCACGCGCGTCGGGGCGTTGCGCCACACGCAGACTCTCCACGCAGCAGCTCGGCTGCCGGGGCACGCAGAGCGGCTTGTCCTCGAAGGCGCTCGGCAGCACGTCCTCCTCGCTGGGCTCGCTCCTCAGGCCCCTCATGCGCGCAGAAGCGTCTCAGTTCTGGAGTTCCGATACTGCGTGCTCCGCCGCCCATCGGAGAGTGGATTGACGCGCGGACGTGCAGCGGGGCGCACGAGATGTTTCTGAAGCTGCTCAAGGCGAAACGAGAGGCAGAGAGGCAGAAGACCCTGGCCGGGCAGAACGGCAAGCGCGCCCTGCGCGGCTGCGGGCTGACGACCGGCACCTGCGAGCTGGACCACGTGGTGCCGGTAAGGCAGGCCTTTGCGGGCAGCGCGCAAACTCTGCAGGCGCTGTGCGGCGACTGTCACAGCGAGAAGAGGCTGAGAGAGCGCGCAGCCCACCAGCCTGGAGAGCCGGGTGGCGCCCGGCGTCATGACGCCCGGAGCCCCAAGCTGCCTTCTCTTGTCTTTGAGGCGCAGGCGTGCGCAGCGTCCCGCAAGAAGGACACTCTGTACGTCGGAGTGGACGTGGTGCGCTGCAGGCGGAACGGGCTGGCCAACGCCCCCTTCTCCCTGCCTAACCTGCGCCGACGGCGTTGAGCCGTGGCTGCCGGACTTGGGCTTTGTGGAGGGCTGCTGCGACGCAAGGCAGTCCTGCCTCAATCTGTTGCCGTACGTGGGGCCCGGCTGGTCCCGAAGGTTTTGCTGGCCGCGACGCTGGACCTGGGCGTCTGCCGCTGGGACCACATTGTGTTGGGCCGCGCGGAGCCACGTGGACGCGGCGACGCTGGGCGCGCGCTGGAGCGCATGGACGCCGCGTGGCCCGAAGGCAAGAAGCACATGGCCAAGCCAGCGTGAACGCGATGATAGGCCTGGGCGCGCAGCACGGAGGTGGTCTACAGCGTCAGCAGCAGCGAGCTGGACGGCGCGGCACGACTTCTCCAGGCCTTTGCCTCGAGGGGGGCATGGTGTGGGACTTTGTCTACGCCCGGCTGCTGACGGCCATTCATGACGCGGTCCTGGACTGCATGGTAGCCAAGGCCCGGCGCATCCTGGACGCGCCTGGCGCAGGTGAAGACGGACTGCCTGCTGACGCAGCGGCTGCCAAGCGCGGAGCGGCTGCGGGCGCTGGTTTTTTTTTGTCACCCGCACGCCTTGAGGCAATTGCCATCGGTCGCGAAACCTGCTAAAATACACTAAGAAGGAGAGGTGAAACAGATGGTGAGACGTCACTTGAAAAAGCCGGCGAAATAGGACAGGCCACAGAGGAGCCAAACAAACGAACAGAACCAAACCAAAAAACAGCCAAAAAGGACAGCGAACAAACAAACCGAGAGCAGGAAGGGATTTCGCCAGCACGCGGAAGTGCATGTTGAAATTAATTACGGGCGGAAAGGAAGGCACCAAATGCACTGGCTACGCGCGAAGAGAACCATGAGGCTGAGCGGAGCACAGACCATATGGTTCACTCGCGGAGCGCACTACACTCTGCCGGGGCACATTTGCGCATCGTTAACCCCGCACATGGCCATGCAGAGGAGCATATGCAAAGAGACTACACTGAAGGCCGCACACACTAGCCAAGGAACGTGCATGAATTAATGCGCAAAAGGCATGCATGAATTAGCCGGCTCACATCACCTGTAGCCGCAGGGACAACTTCGCGGCATTGCAAGCCAGCGAGGCAGCCCAGCAGCGACACAGGAGTGCTCACACATTGGTCAACACCACAAGTGGGCCAACTGCAAGGGCCGCACGTCATGAGGAAGGGGACCATGGGCTGAGCGGGGCTCAAGACCACATGGCCCACATGCTACACTGCAGGGAGCAATGTAGCCGGTCGGTAGGGTGTCTGAGTGCTGGGACATCCGCCAAGGAGGAGTGGTAGGCCCCCCGCTGGAGATGCGCCCTACTGCCAAAAAGACGCTCTGTGCGCAGTAGACATATGCCCGGATCAGGCATGACACGCAAAGGCGAGCAACGCAGCGAGCAAGGCGAGCCCGGGATGTGGGGCTACATGGCCGGCCTGCCAGAGTAATGCACGGACCAGGCCACAAGATTATTGTGGGGGCACTGGCCGTTGGCCTTAGCTAGGGTTGGAGTGCAGGGCAATGGACAGAGGACAACCGTGAGACCAAGCGGGGCTCGGTACTACACGGTATTCCCCCCCAGCAGTCATGTCCTTGACAAAGGGGTCATAAGGGAGATGCAAAGTAGTTGACTGCCCGCCACATCGCGCAAAGCACCTGCAGAGGGCTGGCAGCCCAACCATGGCGGTGCCTGAAGGGCAGTAAGCAATGTGAACAGCACAAATGCGCTCTGTCAAGATAAACTGAGTAAAGCGCAGAGCAAAGCTGGCACAGTGCTCACCTAATCACATCTTACCTATAAGAAAATTGCGGGCTTGCCTGAGTTAGGGAATAGGATACGGGACAGAGTGGCAGGAAGATAGACAGAGAGACCGAGCGGGGCCCGATCAACACTGTAGTCCTGCCACAGCATGTGACTACCTGGCACGTGTGCCCGTTGGGAAAGCTGGGTAGGGGGTATCCCGCATCACATCACACATAACCATATGGTGGAGTGGCTTATAAAGAAAGGCTGGGGCTTAAGCAAGCATGGCGATGAGACCAGCACAAGGCGACTTGCTAACCTGCCATGGTGGCTCGGTGAGGCACAGTACCAAGCAAGACACGGGTAGGCCAAGTAAAGGCAAAACCGGGGCCGGACCATGAGCCCAAGACGGACTCAGGATTACCTGGCTGAGCGCGTGCAATGTTCCAAGAGCCCAGACATTGCAAGGGCCTGGCGCGGTACAGGTCCTATGGCAAAGCAACTGGCAAGCGACCTAATGGTTAGGGTTCAGGGTGCAAGGCAATTGGCAGGAGAGAGACCGCGAGACCGAGTGGAGCACGGGACTACACGGACCTTCCGCCCCAGCAATCATTTTTCCGGCACGAATGCCCATTGGGGAGTTGCTGTTTCGGGGGTAATAGTAGGCTGTAGTCCTGCTACAGCTTTAGATTATCTGGCCATCTGGTGGTGTCGCCAAGCACGTGGCTCCAAGAGCCCAGACCTTGCGGGGGCCTGGCGCGGTGCAGGTCCTATTGCAAAGGCATTGGCGAGCTGCCGAATGAGGGTTTCCAAGGCAGTTGGCAGGAGAGAGACCGCGTGACCGAGCTGGGCACGGTACTAGACGGCACTTCTGCCCCAGCATCAAATTTCCAGCACGGGTGCACTTCAGGGAACTTAATTTCGGGGGTAAGGTATCCATTTCATGGGCCACCTAGCTTCACACGTCCGCTAAGGCAAGGGGCAGTGCGGTTAGGGTTTCAGGCAATCACAGAGCGACAAGGCTACACAAGAGGGTGTTCCTAGCCTAAGGAGCAAATAAGATCCACAACCAATTTGGAGCAATTATGCAGCAGAGTACACTAAACGGAGCTCTGAGCAGAAGTGCCCGTAATAGACCTGCAAACCATGGGCTGCTCCATACGGCTTGCTGACCAGAGTCTTTTCAGCGCCGTCGCGGGCGACTGCCCAAGCTGCCTTGCTCAGCAGCCCGCGCCTGAACCCGTACCATATTGGTGACCGTATTGAGTCCGAGAAGCGAGGGCTCACGGAGGAAGGCGGAGGCCGCCTGTGTATTTTTGGGACCTTGATTCATGAATGCTTGCAGAGTGAGGCCGGATGGCTCCACATGGAAACTGTCCACAGATTTCAGAATGACCTCGGCCGCGTGCGGCTAACACGGCAGACATCCAGCGCTCGAACGACGAGCAAAGTCCGCAAACGTCTGCCCTTCAGCGGGAAGGGGGAGCCACAGGTCGGTCCGAATGGTGCAGGACCCGAGCTGCCCCACCAAGCCACAGTAATCCTGAACAAGTTCAGGGCCTGGGTTAAATTGATGTTGCTCAAGAACCTGCATGGCATGCTCAACTGAACTGTTGAGTAGTAATGTGGGCAGTAACTTCACTAGGCGCATAGCGGCACGACCAGCAGGCGAAGCGCCAAGACAGGAACGCAGGTAGGTGCGAAGTTCCTCAAGGTGGGGCAAAATGACTGCATGACGGGACGCAAAAAGCTGAAAAATTGCATAGTGCGCGCCACACATGTCAATTTCAACATGGTCGCGATGAAACAACGCAGCACGTACAACCCGTGGCAGCGCGGCAGCACCCTTAAGAACCGGCTACGCACGGCCGAGGCAGTCATCACCATCGATGCGGTAGGGCACATGCTTGAGAACAACAACTCCGCTTGCTTCGGAGCGCAAACATTCCCCTCCGATGGCGATGTAGGCCTCAAGAGCGCTACGGTGAGAAGGATGGCCGTGTCGGATACTGGCGAGGTCAAGGGCATGGAAAGTGGGACACTCGACAAGACAAAAGGCGGATCGCTCGGCAAGGGCAAGAGCAGCGGGAGTGCGCCAGCCTACGGCAGTAGGAATGGTGACCGTGATCGGATTTTGGGCATCACTCTTTGCGGCGGCACTAGCAATACCTGCGAGGAAGTCAGCCTCTTTATTTGCCTCCCTGGGAACATAGCGCCACGAAATGCGCGGAAGTTCGGTGGCTGCGAGTAGTTGAGCACGTTGCAGCTCCGTAATTAGATTTGGGCGCCGCACGCGTGCAGTGCGACGCCAGTAATTGAGAATGGAAGAATTGTCACAATGATAACACACTCCTGCACATCAGCGGAGGAGGGAAAATGACGCGCCAAGGCATGCACGGCATATGAGCTGGCAAATCCCTCAGCGTGATATGAGTCCGGGCAGTCGAGCAGAGGGTAGGCAGTTTGCTCAAGCACGACAGAGGTGTCCCCGCAAAATTTTGCGCACAATGACCCCTGCACCACCAGTACCCTCCGAGCGGTGACAGCTACCATCGAAGTGCGCTACAAGGGCAGTCCATTGCCAAGGACATTGGACACAAACTAAGGAATCGCCAGGACGAATGACCTGCGTAGCGGACATGATGATGGATGATCATGAGCGACTTGGAGGAGTTGTTTGGGAGACTGCCGGTTTCGGGGTGCTGGACGTCGGTGCCACCGAGACGGCCTGGAGGCGATCGAGAAGCTGCGCCAGCTGCGAGGACCGCATCACGCCAAGGAGATCAAGGTGATTCCACATGGTCAGAAGTTGTTCCGGTTTGGGAACAACCAGCGGTCAGAGAGCTACATCCTGGTGCCCCAGCAGGTTGGACAACAGTGGTTGCAACTGGGGATTTTCACGTTGGACGTGGGTCAGATCTCCATCCTCATCGGAGTGAAGACGTTGACCAAGCTGGGCGCAATCTTGGATGTAGCAGGCCAGTGGATGTTGAGTCGTGTTTGCCCTGGACTGAAAGTCCCTTTGAGGCGAAGCGCGGCAGGTCATCTGCTTGTAGATTTGACGAATGACTGGATGGTGAGCGGCAAACCCTTGCCCGATGTACAGACACGCGCCTCACGGATCCAACCGAGACAGCATACATGGTGCAGGGGGAGGGTGGAGCTGTGACAGACCTTTATGCCTCTGAAGTCATGGTCTGCGGCCTTGAAGACGAAGGGCAAGTTCAGGTCTTGGAAGGTGACGGAAATCAGGTGTTGTGGGCTGGAACGCAATTGAGCGACCCGAACAGCAATTCGGATCAAGAGATGCGGGACGGCATCCTACAAGCCCTAGCTTCCCCTAGCACACCTGAGAGCGAACCCCATGGCCGCGGAGAAGAACTATGGCAAGACAAGGGCAAGGGGAAGAAGAAGGTGACGAACGTGGTGCCGCCGGAGGAGAAGTACGATTCGGCCAGGATGCAGGGTCCCGATCCTCGGGACGAGAGATGCGTGGGGGCACCATGCTTCGGAGCTCACATCCCGGCCCGACCGGGACCGGGCAGCATCAGCGCGTCCAACAAGTTCGAGACCTGGACCGGGTGCTGCCAGCGCGGAAGCAGGCTGTCGTACACTCCAGCCTTCGGAGCATGGGACCATTGTCAAAAGACGTCGAGACAGACATGGGCCTCAAGCATGACATTAGGTCCTCCGTGACGGTAATGTTGAAGCAAGTGATGCTCCTTACTATGTTCAAAAAGGACAGCGATAAGGGAACCCGTGCCGGCTGCCTTTGGTCCTTGATAGGCATAATGAGGCTGGCGTGGAGCGACGACATGTAGAGGTGAGCCAGCAGCGAATGCAAGGTGGGCAGTCCAAACACAACTACGTTGCCCAGTGGGCCCGATAAGCCACTGAGGAGCGGTTCCACGGCGCACGTCAGTGGGCAGGAACTCATGGGCACAGGTAGCAACAATTCTAGCCGCATGCAGAATGTCAACTTCAGGAAGGGCGGGTGGGTCGCCTTGCTTAGCAACTAGGCCGCCACGTTGTCGAATGACGGCCCTAGCGCCTGCGTAAAGTGCATAACAGCGCGCAGCTTGGGCGTGGGACCAATGGGATTGCGGGAACCAAAACGAAAATCGCCAAGAGCGACACAGAAGGAGCGACCCGGCGAGACCCAGACAAGCGCAAGAGGACATCCAGTGCTGCACACTGTTATCATCCCCCTTGTTTCGTGGCCCGACCCCCAGCAAAGCAGAGGCCGACCTATCCAGGCGCGCCTGTGACAATTGCACAGGACTTTCCATTAACGGACGAAACGAAAAGACTCGACAACCAATGCGATGCCAAAACTGTCAAGATGACAGCAGTGCACTTCAGTAGGTGTCAAAAACATGCGGGGCAGGGTATTTACTGCCTCATGTGCATGACTGTACAGATGAGCTCAGGCGGAAAACATAGCAGCAAAGTCATGCCCGACCGGGGGTACCGCAGCGAACGTGCGGATGTACACGGTCGGGCCGA
Source organism: Effrenium voratum (assembly GCA_963377175.1). NCBI lineage: Eukaryota > Dinophyceae > Suessiales > Symbiodiniaceae > Effrenium > Effrenium voratum. The sequence goes on from CAUJNA010000761.1 coordinate 99,123, forward strand.
CACCGTGCAGTCCCAAATCTGATCAAATAGCCGAGTAAACACCAGACATGCAATAAAGTCATCCAAAGCGGGATCAAAAGAATCCTCAAACCAGCGCTGGACACAGAGCAACTTTTCCTGAGGAAACAATCGATTCCATTGTCGATGTCCAAAAAGCCATACTGGGGATACCGCACATCCTGTACACGCGGAATGTACCCTCGGGCAGTAAAGCCTGAAAAAGGAGCAATTCATCTGTGGCGCACATTCATAAAAGACGTATATGCAAATAAGCCAAGATGAATAATCGCAAATAAAAATGCATCATGGCCGGCCATAGGGCAACCGGCGTCTCATCCAAAGCGCCAAAGTAAAAAGGTAATCTGCAGGTTCACTCGCCAAGGAGGGGCAACACGCGGCATACCAAGAGGTACCATCCAACAAGCAGTGCAAAAGGGCGGAGTGCAAGGCTCACGAGCCTACATTCCTCCCATCTGTGCGGCTCGGCGGCGAATCCGTCCTCTGTATGTTTGCCATCGCAAGAATCGGGCATACGGGCCCTCAGCAAGTTCGGCAGCACCCATAGCAATATGCACAACCCTGGGCAATTCCTGTTCCTGAATCCAGGCACGAGGGAGTGTGAATTCACGCCCCCCGGCATAGCCTTTGATAAGAGCAGCAATCGTTTCGGACTGCATTGGCAGACGTGGTCTCCTGCAAAAACCCGAAGTCTTCTGCAATGCGCCGAAGCATGTCAAGGTCGAGACCTTTGATTTGAGTGGCCAAGGCAAAATCGTGTGTCCCCCCCATCTCTGAAGAGTGCGAAGCGCATTTTCAAAGGCATTGACTGCTTTGCACCAAGAAAAAGGTAAGAGTAAGACGCTCGCATCCTGTGCCGTTGTGCGGATGCCATACGCATCCTTGGCAAGGTTGGCAGGGGCATCAGCTCCTTTGGGTACCACATACGGGAGCTCCATGCCTGAGCAAACGAGCCAATTCACGAGGAGCTCAAGCAAAGAGATACCAGGGTCTTGAGGCAGGTCTTGGTCAGGCCACGCAAGGAGAGACAACCACTGTGTGATGGAGGTATAGAAGGCCGTACCCCACATGAAGCAGTCAGCTAGGGCAGGATCAAATTGCACGGGCATGAAGCTGGTAGGTTCAGGCGTCCATTCAAGACAAATCTGGACCCTCTCAGCAGGAGTATTACGTGCAGAAACTGTGCTTTCATGCTTCTTAAGTCTGATGGCGTACTCAATGAGAACCTGTGCAGAGTAGTCAAGGATGAGGCTCAACTCTTGTTTGTCTGCAATCTCATCTCTGGCAATACGGCCAGAGGCGTGCTTAATCTGCAAATCAATCTGCCCGACAGCAGCTTTGGCAGCCTCATCGGCTATATCATTGCCGAGATGGTGAAAGAGTTGCTCGAGGTCATGAATCTGATCAAGGTTCTGGTGGGCTCTGACCTTTCGCACTTGCTGCCCGGGCTGTGCAGCAACAACGGCAAGACGGCCAACTAGATCCTCATTAGCCCGCTTGGCAATTGCAACTCGCGGTGGTTCATATTTGCGGACCCACTCCCACAAGCACACATTGGACCGCACGTGCAACAGTTTGTGCTCCTGTGGTTTGGCCCAGCGCAACAACCCGGAAGCACGGGGGTACAACACGGGTAGTCTGGAATCTCCGAAGTGCTGAAAGGGAATCTGCAACGGTGTCAGTACAAGCAACAACACTCCAACCCGAGAGGCGTCCATCAACGGATGTTTGTCTCAACCCGCTACCATCGACAAAAAGTGTGACATGCTCAGCTGCCCGAAGTGTCTGCACAACATCTGGATTGATGGAGACCTCACGCAGGTGCTCACTAGTGAATGTGAAAGCAGGCGCATCAGGGTGCTGAAGCATGACGGGAATACGCCAAATCGATTCAGCATCATCGCGCTGGATGTCACCACGACCAGCACTTTGATGCACATCTGCAAGACACGGGCAATGCAGCACAATATGCCTGAAGGCCGAGGGCTCTCCACAAAGCGGACAGAGACCAGATTCATCTGCTCGCCAGATGTTAGAGGAATACCCCCCAGTGATCTGCAAAGCTGCAGTACGCTGTCTGCTGCGTGGTAGCTGGTCAAGTGCAGCTGCAGTTCCCACACGAGAGATCGGGCGCATGTTGTCACATTCCTTTCTGTGCTCAATTTGGGTGGTAACCACACGCATCCAAGCAAGGTGCATAAAGTACTTAAAACGTTGCCATGGCGTGCTCAGGAGGTGAAGGCAAATGAGGTTATCGGTGACAATGTCACCATTGGGCTGCACACTCCACTCCAATCTTTTCAAAGTGCGTTTGGCAACTCCAATCGGGCCATGAATCTGCGGATAGTCTCCAGAGTGCGCGGCAAGGTCAGAGTACAGTGCCTGACACTGGTCAATGTCGGCAGTGACAAGATACCTACGCAGGTTCTTCATCACTTGCAAGTGTGCATATTCCTCAGGGTCTTGGAGTTTCCCAATCAACACATTACAAGCCAACCATGAAAAAAGGCATGTGATTCCGGCTGATCAAGTATTGCACGCGTTAGCTTCGTCCGAAGACGCTCGAAATGGTGAAGACCAAGCGGGATGAATTCAATACCCCACAAAGCAGCAGGCCAAATCACGGTTTGGACGAGGTGTCCCTGGACCTTCAAGGAGGTATTCACAGTAGCAAGCCGGGCAAGCCGGTCGCCAGCGCTAGCAAGCCGATCCGTGAAGCTAAGGAGCCGGTGGGTCTTAGCATAATGGTGCAGGATTCCTAGCTCAATAGCATCAAGTTTGATAGGCACAGGTTGAGCTTGGCCCAGCACCTGAATGAGAACAGTCTGCCATCGATCACGCTCACGGGAATCGGTGGACCATGCCCAACACTTACTCAGGCTGACGGTCAATTTTGCCGCCTGGCAAAAAGAGAGCACCGCCTGAAGAGCAGGCTGATGCAATGTGAAATCTTTGCTGACCCAAGACCAGTCGTCGTAGTAAGTGATGGGTTCAACTCCAATTTGCGAGAGCAGAAGAGAGACCGCCCAAGCCCACGCCGCCATAATCACAACGCTGACCGGGCATCCCTCGGGTATTCCACAAGTACTAGGCTGGGGGTTAGAAAAAGTGTCACCAATGTGAAAAACGCGGGTAAGGCCAGACATACAGCTGGCCCAAAAGGCAATCACCGAGTCGGGTAGGCCTAAAAGGCGCAAGAGTATTTGCGAGGGGAAACGGCCAATACAATTGAAGCACTTTTGGATGTCCATGCAGAATCCTGAGACCGGCTCTCTGCTCTTCAGGGCACGCTCAATTTGCAGACGAGCGCATCGTAACGTCCTGAACCGAGAGATGTGGCATGGCTCCATACACACCAGTGAGTGGAAGCTTACTCCAAGCACGCAGGCAAACATGTGCAACAACTCCAGCCCAAAGGCGCCACAGCATTGGGAGAATGGTAATGGGGCGGGTGCCCGACTCATCCCTCGCTCCTCCAGGCTTGAGTAAGAACACAACGCGTGCAACCAAGAGGTGCCTCGGGAGGCTACCAGTGAATTGGCGAAAGATGGTAGCGAGGTCACCCAAAGCGCGTTCCGGCAAGGCCTTGAGATCTGGCGCACTCCACCCACAGACCCCTTTGCTGGATCCATTTTTGAGCTTACTGCAAGCAATTTTCCAAACCTCAAGATTATCACATTGAAGCGCAGAATCAAAGGCGGGTGCTGGCAACTGCTGGATTTGCTGAAGGAACGGACCCCAAGTCTCCGGACCAAACTGTTCCTCTGGACTCTCGCGCATCCAGAATTTACTCCAGTACTGCGAGAAGGTATCATGCAGTTGGTCCGGCTGGAGGATTTCTTCACGTTGTGTGAACTTGACCTCTCGCGGATTCATTTCGCTGAAATCAAAGTCAATCCAGAAGGCTCCACTGGGTTCGAAATGTGGCACAACAGGGTGTGTATCACAATACAAGGTACGGGTGCTCTGAAAAAGGTCAGGAGCAACGAACTTAAACCGCGGACAAGCTTTTGAGGAGACACGGAGCAGGGACACATCAAGGCGGTGCACACGAGTGATGCAATGCAAAGGCGGCTGCTGTGGGCCCTTAAGCTTACGGATATGGTTCTGGCAAAAAGCCTCACTTTCGTCAAGGTACTGAACATATTTCCGGGCATCTCTGCGCTGACGAATGCCCTGCAAAACAATTGCATCTGCGTCAAATTTCACAATCTGATAGATGTCATGAAGCTGATCTGCACATGGGCAGTCAAAGCCGACCAAGCAGATTTCAGGCCACTCAAGCAACCAAGAGATGAAAGGGCCATGATATCCGGTGGAGTTCCAAATGGCATTCCATTGCTGGGCAGCAAGTTCACCAGCTTGGTAGGCTGCCCCATATTTACGAAGGAGGTCGAGCAATGACTTGACACGCCTAGCCTGTCTGATTCTCTGCCGTGCCAGCATTGAGGCCGCTTCACCAGGCGGTTCATAATCACCGCAGCGGGCATGGCGAACCGGGGCTGTGACCGGCGTACGTACCGCAGACCGTGGCTCACATCTACCTCGGAATCGTGTAGGCAATCCGTTAGTGGGGTGTCTGATAGGATCGAGTGCGTGCTGTTGCTGCAAGGTGGCATGCATGGTATGCTCAATGTATGCTGACCAAGCCTGCAATGATGCATCGTCACTTGGGCCATCCAAAACACCTGCAATCTCGTCGTGATTCTCATCGTAAAAACGAGAGTAGAGCTGCTGGTCGGGTTCAAGCTCATGCATGGATGCCGGCAGCTTCCAAACCGATCGATAAATCTGGCATTCGGGTAACCGAAAGTCCGCACAGACAGGGTAATGGATGTCAAAAGCCTTCTCAGTGAGCACACAGGCATTAGTCAACAGCGGAACCAGCCGTGGATCTATAAGCAAGGTGTCATGTCGCGTGCCTGCCGTGGCATTACGAGTTTTGCAGGTGGGTGGTAGTTCAATCCCTCTACTTTCACTCCAAAAGTCATGCAATTCAACGAAGCCCTTCTGCTGAAATTCCCTCCAGGCAGCACAATGCGTCACTTTACGATTGAGGTCACCCCCAATGATGGTGGGCGTGCCGTTAAGCTGCATGCGTTGTAGGCACATTTGCAAAAGGCAGTTGGTTGCAGCTTCGGCCTTGTTGTTCGTCATAGTGGAACCGCCTCGTGGGAGGCCATAAATGGAGAAAACACGTACCACAAGCGAAGGAAGCTGCACGTAACCTTCAACAATTCGGGTGGTGGCCGCCCACGCGGCAGGGAACACATCACGAGTGGGCCGAACGGGAAAACGAGAGTGAAAACTCACCCCTCCACTGATACCACGAAGGGACTCCTCATGTGCAGTATTATGCATTGAGGGAACACAATCACCCCACACAGATTTGAATCGCAATTTGTGCAAGGCAACTGACTCAAGACTACATGCCTTGACCGTATGCGAGGTCTCCGAAAGCAGCAACACATCACCACAATCTACCAACCGGGCAGATTTATTGTGGACAGCAGTGGGATTAAGTGCAGTGAATCGAACCGTGGAGGTCCCAGGCCCTGGATGGCTTGCTTCTCCAACACGAATACCCAAAAGGGAAGTTTGCCAGCAAATGCAAAAAGGAGGTTTCAAAATCCCAGGACTCCAGCAAGGAGGGGGATCAGAAAAGTAAACATACAAGAAAATGCCGATGCGAAAAATACACGGTACTGCAGTTCCATCGCAAGAGAGCTCATTTTGGCACGCAACGTACTCAATGTGTCGAGGCCAGGCACAAGGCGGGCCATCCAAAACACATAAAAGTGGACACAGATCACTAAGAGCGGTGCTAATGCACGAATGCAGGATGCGCAGGCTATTTACTGCCCCAAGGAGGACGAAGTCGGTCGGCTTCATCCCGAAATTCAAGTATTGTCTCCTATGATTCTGCAGGTGCACACTCTGCAGGTGCATACACCCTTCAAACCACGAAGAATCCCCACAGGTGCTGGGTGCACAAGCCAAGAAAGCACATTGCTGCAAGACTTGTAACCAAGCAAAATCCCAAATGTCGTCTTGCTGGCAATGCAAGATCTCCCCACACAGGATGATCGCTCGAGATAGTCAAGAGTCATCCATGTTAATTTCGTCCTTTCGCTCAGCCGACAGGGTTCGGCCTTTCTTTGCAGCTCGTGGATGGGCGGCAGCATTCTGGATCAGGAGCTCTTTGAGTTCCTCAAAACTGACCTGTGTACGCTTCTCCTGCTGCTCAAGGCTGTGACGGACAAATTCAGTGACCCCGGCGACCTCCTCCTTCACCTCCTTTCGAATGGAGCCAAGTTCAAGTCCGATGTGATTCCTGAGCAGCCCAACCTCAGCTGTGACATCTCCTCTCAGCACGTCCTGGGCCTTCGCCGCTGTAGCAAGCACTGCACTGGTGCTAGATGCAAATGCTTCCTGAGCCTTTGCAAGCTCCTGTACACTGCCTCTCAGCTGTGTGATTTCGGATTCCTGCTCACGAAGCTGTTGCTCCATAGGCCCAATTCTGGAAGTGCGTGGCAGGGGTGGCTTACCACTGGATGACGCGGCTGCTGCCCATGGATCGTTCAGCTGCAACACATCTGTTTGAGGGTCAGTGCTTCCTTTACCAAAAGGCCTACCGGCAACAAACATTCGGTCCTCCTGGCGTGCTCGGCGGTCCCGAAGTGGGGTCACCAAAACTGGCTGCTGGTTAATCGACAGAAAGCCCTCAGGCGGGGGTGCAGCGGCTGCAATGATAACCGCAGTGGCCCCAAGGAACTTCGTTGGTTTTGCTTGCCATCCGATACCAACAGCCCACTCCTTGACTCGCTCAATTGACATGCCCAAAGGAATGGGCTCAACCCTGTAGTGCGCCTGAATTTGCATATGTTCAGGGACTTCCCGTCCAGGGTGAATCTCCTTGTAGAGGGCATCAAAAGCCTCCGGCAGAACTCTGATTCCATGGCCAGTCTTGTTCTTGACCAGCCCGTAGTGAGTGTGCCTTGCGAGCTGGATGATGAGATCAGCGCGCGTAGCGTTCGTCCACACAACTCGGTAATCCCTCTTTGCAGATCCATCAGTGTCCCGAGCTGTGACATAAACCGGACTGATTCCACTGAGTTTCAAAAGTGCAACGGTATCTGCTGCCGCAACTGTAGCCTGAAAAATCAAGGTCTCAGCAGCGGAGGAAGCAACCTTGACACCAGCTCTCCAATACGCACGTCCCCACACTCGACCAAACGACCCCTGCCATCCCTGGTCCTGAAGAATACGCTTGATCTCCCGCACAGGGTTGGAAGATAAAACCTTCCAGTCATCTGGTTTGCACTCATCCTGATGCACACTAAAAGTGAGATGCAGCTGATTGGCCGTGTCGATATTTCGGCCAGAAGTGCTTGAAGTAACAATCGAGGTCTCCCCGAACTGAAACAATCGGGCAGCAAGGATCATAGGTTTGCCATTCGCATCTCTGACCGGGACATTGATCTTCTCGTGTGCTCGCTGTGTTGTAACCGGATGACAAGCAGGTGTCAAGAGCCCAAGTGGGTCTGGTGAAATTGCCCCTTCAGTTTGGAGCCAGGGTGTGGCATGGCTAGCCGGCAACAGCACAACACCAGTTCCCTTGGGCGTGATGGTGCGAACAATCTGAGTGGGCGCTCCATCAGGGTTCAGGAAAAACCCAGGTTCAACGGTCAAGGAAGCCACATCAATAGGAATATTCTGGGCATCAAGTCCTTTCATTGGGCGCGGCGCTGTGGCTGAATGCGCCCGAGTCGGCAAATTGACACTCACCTTCTCACAAAGTGCAGCAAGCTTGTTCCATCTGGCTTTATCAGGCGCTTCCAGCAATGCCTCAAGTTGCAGGCTGCCTGCTTTGCCTTGCAGTTGATCAACAACATCTGTGACAGAGGCAAGTGGGATTCCTTGGCTGAGGAGCCAGCGGGCTGTATCACTCTTGAGAGAAGTGACCCGATCAGATTTTGCACCACCACCCCGCTGTGGGGCGATCATATGAAGGACAAGCACATTGTCGCAATGCAAGTCTCCAATCAAGGCTCTGTCAAGAACATTCCTACCGTTGGCAACGAATCGGATGGAGGCAGTTACCCCGCTCCAGTGACAAGCAAGTCCCCAAATCTGCTGGATCTCACCAATAGTGATGCTGGCGGGGATTTTCACGGCAACTCTGCAACCAGCGAATGTCTTGATGACAACCTGCACACGTGTACCCAAGCCTCGCGACATCCAATTGCGAGCATAATGGTTGCAGTACGCCTGCATGAGGGCAGTGGTGAAAAATCCCTCAACCGGAATGTCTGCATGTCCTATACTGCAAATACGGAGTTTGACATCATCGCTGTACGCCCTGCATCCGAAGGCCGAATCCCTCAAGCAACTGCAAAACTCCACTGATGTCCAGTGCGTGGAGCCAGTGAGTGGCATCAGAGAGGCTAAGGCAAGCTCTCAGTTCACTCCCATTGAACACCTCAAAAAGAGGTGATTTTGGTGGGGGAAGCAATTCAGGCCTGGCCGCGAGGGTAGACCGGATGTCCACCCATTTTGCCGTCATGAAGTCCTCAGCGATGGTGGGCCTCGATTGAACAGCCTCCAGGACAAAAGATCTCCTGTCATCCTTGATGCAGCTCACTTGACGGCACAATCAATCGCCAATGAGTCCGAGGCAATCCATCCAGGGATACCACACACAAATATCTGAATGTCAAAACGGTCCTGTTGGCTGACACAAGGTGCGACGTGTTGCCCCGCAATCCAAATCTGAACTAAGGCCTGCAAATCAGACAGGTGAACAGACAAGGTATCGTCCCTGGGCTCCACACGGATACCACAAAGTGTGGTGTCGTACTCGTCAGAGAATATCTCAAGGTTCCATCCAACCGCCTGGCAAAGCACGTAGAGCCTGTCGAGGCGCATAGCAAGCCCTTCAGCATCCTGAAAACTCTGCAAGGCATTGAAGCGGATCGCATCAGAGAGCATCTCAAATTTCCACCCATGGGTGACCTGAAATTGCAAACAGGTCCGACTCAAGACCAGAACAACCTGAGGCAGGGCATCAATTGGATACAAGAGTTTGACACCAAATGTACTGCAAAGTTCCCAATCATCTGCTGCCGTACACCCAAAGCAAATATGCTGATGCACCAAATGCAGTAGCGCCTGAGCAGTCTGAGGGCAAGAATGCCTATTGATCACAATGGCGCCACCTGGATACAGGAAGTACACAGCGTCTCCTTCAGCTTCATGCACAGGCAATTCAAGAAGACTGAATCCTTCGTCACTGATTCCAAGTTTAGCGAGCTCACACTCAAGGCATGTGCTGGACTCAAAACAGAGGTTGAATTGCCCACTGGTGTATTGCAAAGACTCGTCAATGAAGGCACTGAATGTCGCAGTAGGTTCCAACGATTCTGGCAGATGAGGGCGAGGCTGATGCTGCATATACTTCGCACTGGTGAGGAATTCCACATCCTGAACATTCAAGATCTGAGCGCTGAGTTCATGACCGATGAGGGCAGTATTCCATTCGGCTGGCGGTCGATCCTGAAGAGAATCCCAAATGCAGCTGGCCTTGATCCAAGCAAAAGCAGATTGACAAGGGACAAAGGAGTTCCCAAGCAGCTTATAGCATGCGTCAAAGTCCAACGGAAGTTTCAAGGCAACTCCGATGACGTATGCAGGGTAGCCCAAAATCGAGGCAATCTCAAAGGGGTGCAGGAGCCTGTATTGTTCATCTGTTGAGACCACATGTGCCAGCAATTTCTTCTCACAAAGGAATTTGTAATCGAAACAAATACTGCTCCGATAAGATGCCATGATGGCGCGCACCTCCTGAGTGTGACGAATGTCTCGTGCCTTGAGCGTCTCGTCCGCAGTCCTAGCAGTCCCTGAGATCAGGGCCGGATCAGAGAGCCTCATAAGCTCCTTGATGCTCAATTCCAGAGTAGCGCAATGGAAATCCGGTGGCAGCAAACACCCAAGCGAAGAGATAATAGCCGGAATGTTGGGCGGGGGTATGACCAATGCAGCTGCATGCTGAATCACTTCGAAAGGTATACCAAGGTCCCGGCGTTTGAGAATACACAGGAGTCGTCGCCGGTCAGTTGCCAGCAAGTGGCATGAACGCATAATCTCCACATGGATAAGCTGCAGTCCAAGTTCATGCCACAAGGTCGTGAGGAAAGGAAAATGAGGATGGCCCCTCAACCCAACCACGTTTTCCAAAAGCACAATAGCCGGTTGAACTCTCGCCAGAAAACTGGAAAATTCCAACATTGCCTTGCCAGTATCAGCAAGGAGGCCCAAGCCACTGCCAGAAACCGACCAAGATTGGCACGGAGGGCTAGCTGCAGTTACCAGAACATTGTACCTGGAAATGACGCCCATGTAGTTGACATTACCGACATCCGTAACCAACCAGTGTGACCCAGTTGCAAGTTGCTGAAAACTGAGGTAGTGCTGGATTTCACGATCCGTCCAAATGCGTGCTGGAAGGTTATGCGTAGCCGCCCTTGCAGTAGCAAAATCCTGTTCAACATGAAACCTCAGACAAGGGAAATCGGGGCACATGAAAGGAGCGACTCCAAGCAACCCGAAACTCCATCCTCCAAAACCCGCAAACAAGTCCACAGCACATGCAGGTGAGCCAACTTTCGGGCGATAGCAAAGACCTCCAGAGGGATGGACATGCATCAACTGCGGGTCACATGACTGATCAATATTGCAATTCCAAATCGAAGCCTCAATCGGGCATTGCACTGCTGCATCCAAGAAATGTGAGGGCAATACCAGAATACCTCTCCAGAAGTCCTGTAATGCTGCACCTTCGTATCGCAGTGCCGATGCATGGAAAGCCGTACACTTATCAAAAGTGACATCATGAGCGAGATCGTGGGCTTGAACTAAAACAGGACGTGGTCCAAAATCCGCAGAACGCAAATCCCGGATATGGCAAAGACTACAAACCTGCTTCTCAAGAGCAAAAGGCAGCGGGGTATCCCGATCCAATGTACGCCAGATATCATGCAGTTGAGTACAAGGCCAAGAAGGGCACGCCATGGCTGGTAAATTGCCCAGATCTGCAACCCCTACAGGCAGTGGCTGTCACCGTCGCCACGTGAAGGCTTGAGCTGAACGGCTGCACACTGTTATCACCACCCTTGTTTCTATGGCCAACCCCCAGCGCAATGCAGAGGCTGACCGTCCAATGTTCGAGCGCGCCTGCGACTGTTGCGCAGGACCAGCATTAACAGGAAACCGCAAATCCCAGTGCAGGCCAAACTGAATCAACAGAAGCCGACAAAGTGGGGCAAGGTTCACAATTGAGCATCCCGACAGGCTATTTACTGTGGGGTGAAGGATTCAGTACTGTACAACCGAGCTCCTACATGCGAAAGAAATGAGGTACAAGTGGGATCCACGTATCATGCTGGGGATACCGCACATCTGAGCAAGCGGAATTTACCCTCGGACACGTTGCCGCCGAAAATACCATTGCCTTGCTGGGGATACCGCACATGCTATACAAGCGGAATGCACCCTCGGGCAGAGTATATAGGAGATACAGTGAGATGCTCCCTCAGAAGCATTCAACCAAGCTGACCAGTATGCAAATAAGAATCATCAATTGCCAGCGAGGATAATGTAGCTCCCTGGTACAGGTAGTGGGTGCCGAATAAAAGGAATAGACATAGAATGGAAAAGTACATATCATTCCAGAGAGGGATGCACCCTCAGGAAAGCTGCCACAATAGCCCACCATAGTGCAAGGTCGCTCGGAGATGTCCACCAGGTGAGCGAGTATGCAGAAAAACTGAATCATCCGTACATCAATGCAAAGTTGACTATGCCATGCACGGGGTGGTTTTCTCTAAGACACGAAGCCCATACCGCACGATGACAAGATCAAATGGAATGCTCCCTCAAGAAAATGCACAGGCACCACACATTCAGACCAAGAGAAACAGGCGGCAAACAGAATACAAGGGGGGGTAAACTCCCAATATCAGAAAGCCGAGTCTGGGTCCACCCAGAATGTCTACATTCCCCCTAGCCGGGCCGCTCGCCTGCGAACACGTCCTCGTATGTTTGCCATCGCAAGAAACGTGCGTACGGTCCTTCACCAAGCTCAGCCGCACTCATGTCGACACGCACTACGCGGGGCAATGCCTGCTCCTGAATCCAAGCGCGTGGGAGAGTAAACTCACGCCCTCCAGCATAGCCTCTGATAATGGCATCGATGGTGTCTGACTGCATTGGTAGACGCGGTCGCCTACTGAAGCCTGAGGTCTTTTGCATGGCGCCAAAACAAGTCAAGGTTGACACCTTGGATTTGAGCGGCCAGGGCAAAAGCGGGTGTTCACTCCATCTCTGAAGAGTGCGGAGTGCATTTTCGAAGGCATTGACCGCTTTGCACCAAGAGAAAGGCAAAAGCATCACGCTAATGTCCTGTGCAGATGTGCGGATGCTATACGCATCTTTAGCAAGGTTGGTTGGGGCATCGCTTCCCTTGGGCACCACATACGGGAACTCCATGCCTGAGCAAACCAGCCAGTTTACCAAAAGCTCTAAAAGAGAAATGCCTGGGTCACTGGGCAAGTGTAGGGAAAGCCATTTAGTGATGGAAGTGTAAATGCCGTACCCCACATGAAGCAGTCAGCAAGTGCAGGATCAGATTCAATCACAAATGAGCTGACCGGGTCTGGCATCCAATCGCGGCAAACCTGAATCCTCTCCGCAGGGGAGTTGCGTGCAGAAGTTGCGGATTCAAGCTTCTTGAGTCGAATGGCATATTCAATCAGAACCTGCGCAGAGTAGTCAAGTATCTGGCTCAACTCCTGTTTGTCTGCAATCTCATCCCTGGCAATGCGGCAAGAAGCTTGCTTAATTTGCAAGTCAATCTGTCCAACAGCAGCTTTGGCAGCTTCATCCGCAATGTCATTGCCGAGATGGTAGTAAAGCTGCTCAAGGTCGCGGATTTGTTCAAGATTCTGATGGGCCCTGACCTTAAGCACTTGCTGCCCAGGCTGGGTGGCAACAACGACAAGGCGGCCAACAAGATCTTCATTAGCCCGCTTAGCAATTGCAACACGCGGCAGTTCATATTTGCGCACCCACTCCCACAAGCACACATTGGACTGGCAATCCGTGTACACAGTAGCAGTTGGGACAGCCTCAAGTGCAACCACAAGTGCTTGCAGTTCAGCACGAGCGACAGTTTGTGCTCCTGTGGTTTGACCAAGTGCGACGACCCGGAAGCACGAAGGTACAATCTGAGTAGTCTGATATCTCCTAAGCGCAAAAAGGGCATTCGCAACAGTGTCAGTACATGCCACCACACTCCAACCAGAGAGGCGTCCGTCAATGGAAGTTTGTCTCAACCCACTACCGTCAACGAAGAATGTGACATGCTCAGCGGCACGAAGCTCATGCACAATTTCTGGACTGATGGAGGCCTCGCGTAGGTGCTCACTAGTGAATGTGAAGGCAGGTGCATCGGGGTGCTGCATCATGACAGGAATTCGCCAAATAGCATCGGCATCATCACGTTGGATATCACAACGGCCGGCACTCTGATGCACATCTGCTAGGCAAGGGCACTGTAGCACGATATGCCTGAAAGCAGAAGGCTCCCCACACAGCGGACAGAGACCGGGCTCTCCAAATATGTTTTCGCATATTGGAGGAGTAGCCTCCTGTGATTTGCAGCGCCGCAGTGCGCTGCCTGCTTCTCGGGAGTTGCTCCAACGCAGTTGCAGTTCCAACCCTCGAAAGGGGGTGCAGATCGGCACACTCCTTTCGATGCTCAATATTCGAGGTCACGACTTTCATCCAAGCCAAGTGCACGAAGTACTTAAGCCTTTGCCAGGGCGTGCTCAAAAGATGCAAGCGAATGAGGTTGTCAGTGACAATGTCACCGTTGAGTTGAACACTCCACTCCAATCTCTTCAAAGTGCGCTTCGCCACCCCAATCGGGCCGTGAATCTGCGGATAGTCTCCAGAGTGCGAAACAAGGTCTGCAAACAATGCATTACATTGGTCAACACTAGCAGTGACGAGATATCGGCGCAAGTTCCTAAGCACCTGAATGTGGGCATATTCCTCAGGATCTTGGAGTTTCCCAACCAACACATTGCAAGCCAACCACGGAGATGCATGGGATTCAGGTTGATCGAGCATTGCACGCGTCAGCTTCGTCCGAAGACGTTCAAAATGATGGAGGCCAAGCGGGATGAATTCAATGCCCCACAGAGCAGCAGGCCATATTACAGTCTGAACAAGGTGTCCCTGAGTTTGCAGCGAGGTATGCACAGTAGCGAGTCTGGCAAGCCTATCTCCCGCGTAAGCGAGACGATCTGTGAAGCTAAGGAGACGGTGGGTCTTAGCATAGTGATGCAAGATTCCGAGCTCGATCGCATCCAATTTAACGGGCACGGGTTGATCACGGCCAAGTATCCTTTTGAGAACGGTCTGCCAACGTTCACGCTCCTTAGATTCAGTGGACCAAGCCCAACATTTACTCAGGCTAACTGTCAACTTGGCCGCCTGGCAAAAGGCAAGCACAGCTTGGAGAGCAGGTTGGTGCAGTGCAAAGTTTCTGCTGACCCAAGACCAGTCGTCGTAGCACGTGATGGGCTCAACACCGATTTGCGAAAGCCGAACGGAGACAGCCCAAGCCCAAGCTGCCATAATCACAACGCTGACAGGGCAACCCTCAGGGATACCACAAGTACTTGGCTGAGGTTCAGAAAAAGTGTCACCAATGTGGAAAACTCGAGTGAGACCAGACATACAGTTGGCCCAAAAGGCAGTCACAGAGTCAGGGATACCCAAGATGCGCATGAGGAGTTGCGACGGATACCGGCCGATGCAGTTGAAACACTTCTGGATGTCCATGCAAAAACCTGAGACAGGCTCTCTGCTCTTCAAAGCTCGCTCAATTTGCAACTGGACACGCATGGTCACATCCTGCACCGAAACGTGTGGCATCGCCCCATACACACCTTCAAGCGAGAGCTTACTCCACGCACGCAGGCTGACATGCGCAACGACACCGGCCCAAAGGCGCCACAGCATCGGGAGAATAGTAATTGGGCGGGTGCCAGATTCATCTCTCGCCCCACCGGGCTTGAGTAAAAATACAACACGTGCAACCAAAAGGTGCCTCGGGAGGCGATGGGCAAACTGACGAAAGATGGTGGCAAGATCACTTAAGGCACGCTCAGGCAAGGCTTTCAGGTCTGGCGCACTCCATCCACACACACCCTTGCTGGAATGATTTTTGAGTTTCTTGCACGCAATCTTCCAATACTCGATATTGTCGCAATGAAGCGCTGATTCAAGGGCAGGTGCAGGCAAAGTCTGCAGTTGCTCAAGGAAAGGGCCCCATGACGCTGGGTCGAACTGCCTCAAAGTCTTCTCATCCAGAACCTGCTCCAGTACTGAGAGAATGCATCATGCAGCTGATCCGGCTGGATGATTTCTTCCCGCTGTGTGAATTTAACCTTGCGTGGGTTACTGTCACTAAAGTCAAAGTCAATCCAAAAGGCCCCACTGGGCTCAAAGTGTGGCACAACTGGATGCGAGTCACAGTACAAAGTGCGGGTGTCATGAAAAAGGTCAGGGGTAGTAAACCGAAACCGCGGGCAGGCCTTAGAGGAGGCTCTAAGCAGGGACACTTCAAGGCAATGCACACGAGTGATGCAGTGCAAAGGTGGCTGCGGCGAACCCTTAAGCTTACGGATATGGTTCTGGCAAAATGCCTCATTTTCGTCGATGTACTGAATGTGTTTCCTGGCATCGCGGCGCTGGCGGACACCCTGCAAAACGATTGCGTCCGCGTCAAACTTCACAATCTGATAGATATCGTGAAGCTGATCTGCACTTGGGCAGTCAAAGCCAACTAAACAAATTTCAGGCCAATCGAGCAACCAAGTGATAAAAGAGCCACGGTATCCCGTGGAGTTCCAAATTGCATTCCACTGCTGGGCGGCAAGTTCACCAGTTTGATACGGAGTGCCATATTTACGAAGGAGATCGAGCAAAGACTTGATACGCCTAGTCTGTCGAATCCTTTGTCGCTCGAGCATGGTGGCCGCCTCACCAGGCGGCTCATAATCCCCACATCGGGCATGGCGAACGGGCGCAGTGACCGGGGTGTATACTGCCGATCGTGGAACACATCTACCTCGGTATCGTGTGGGCAATCCATTGAGTGGGTGCCTGATGGGGTCAATTTCGTGCTGTTGCTGCAATGTGTGATGCATAGTACGCTCAACATACTCTGACCAGGTCTGCAAAGATGCGTCATCACTTGGGCCAGCAACAACGCCGTCAATCTCTGAATGGTTCTCATCATAAACGCGAGAATAGATTTGCAGGTCCGGTTCAAGCTCATGCATAGACGCCGGCAGTTTCCATACCGAACGATACAGTTGGCATTTAGGTAACTGAAAGTCAGCACAAACCGGGTAATGAATGTCGAAAGCCTTCTCAGTAAGTACACAGGCATTAGTCAAGAGCGGGACCAATCTCGGATCAATAAGCAAGGTGTCATGCCGCGTACTACGAGTTTTGCAAGTAGGCGGCAATTCGACTCCTCTGCTTTCTTGCCAAAAGTCGTGCAATTCAACAAAGCCCTTCTGCTGAAATTCCTTCCAGGCCTCACAATGCGTCACTTTCCGGTTGAGGTCGCCCCCAATCACAGTGGGCGTGCCATTGAGTTGCAAACGCTGTAAAATCATCTGCAAAAGACAATTAGTGGCAGTTTCAGCCTTATTGTTTGACATTGTGGAGCCACCACGTGGAAGACCGTAAATGGAAAAGACGCGAACCACCAAAGAAGGGAGCTGCACATAACCTTCAACAATGCGAGTAGTCGCCGCCCAAGCTGCTGGAAAAACGTCACGAGTAGGCCGAACCGGAAATCGAGAGTGAAAACTCACCCCTCCACTGATTCCACGAAGAGACTCATCATGCGCAGTATGATGCATTGAGGGGACGGCATCACCCCATACCGATTTAAAACGCAATTTTCTAAAAGCAGCAGTTTCAAGGCTACAGGCCTTGGTCGTATGCGAGGTCTCAGCAAGCAATAAGACATCGCCACAATCCACCAACCTGGTAGATTTATTGCGAACAGCAGTAGGGTTAAGTGCGGCAAATCGGACAGTAGAAGTCTCTGGCCCAGGGTGGCTTGCTTCTCCTACTCGAATACCCAATAGGGAAATCTGCCAACAGATGCAACAGAGAGGTTGCACAATCACTGGACTCCAGCACAAATGGAAAACTGAAGCACAAGTATTCAAGAAATCTCCAAAACGAATGTCTGCACAAAGTACCTCAATCAGATCGCAGGAGTGCTCATTTTGCCATGCAACATACTCAATGTGTCGAGGCCGGGCGCGAGGCGGGCCATCCGAAACACATATGGGTGGACACAGATCACAAATACCGGCGCCGATGCACAGCTGCCGGTTGCGCAGGCTATTTACTGCCCCAAGGAGGATAGAACCATGTGGCTGTATCCAGGAATACCCGTATTGACTCCGATGATTCTGCGGCTGAAACAAGCGGGCACAGTCTCTGAACCATGGAAAACCCCGAAGGATGCTGAGTGTACAAGCCAAAAAGCCACAATGCAGTACGACTTGTAACCAAGCAAAAACCCAAATGCAGTCTTGCATGAAAAGCAAGACTTCCCCACCCCGGACGAGTCCACGAGATAGTCAAGACTCATCCATGTTAATTCCGTCCTTTCGCTCAGCCGACTGAGTCCGGCCTTTCTTTGCAGCACGGGGATTTGCCACAGCATTCTGAATCAAGAGCTCCTTGAGCTCCTCGAAGCTGGTCTGGGTGCGTTTCTCCTGCTGCTCAAGACTATGCCGAACAAATTCAGTAACTCCGGCAACCTCTTCCTTCAGTTCCTGTCGGATGGAGCCAAGTTCATGTCCAATATGGTTTCGAAGCAACCCAACCTCTGCAGTGACGTCTCCTCTCAGCTTGTCCTGAGCTTTCGCAGCCGTAGCAAGAACAGCGCTGGTGCTAGACGCAAATGCCTCTTGGGCTTTTGCAAGCTCCTGCACACTGCCCCTCAGCTGGGTGATTTCAGATTCCTGCTCACGAAGCTGCTGCTCCATTGGACCAATTCTGGAAGTGCGCGGCAGAGGTGGCTTGCCACCAGAGGATGCGGCGGATGCCCACGGGTCGTTCAGCTGTAGCACATCAGTTTGCGGTTCGGAATCGCCCTTACCAAATGGCCTACCAGCAACAAACATTCGATCGTCCTGGCGTGCACGACGGTCCCGAAGGGGGGTCACTAGCACAGGTTGTTGGTTGATCGACAGGAAGCCTTCAGGCGGCGGGGCAGCTGCTGCAATAATGACTGCTGTAGCCCCAAGGAACTTAGTAGGTTTAGCCTGCCATCCAATACCCAAGGCCCACTCCTTGACACGCTCAATTGACATGCCCAAAGGAACTGGCTCAACTCTGTAATGCGCCTGAATCTGCATGTGCTCCGGAACATCTCTTCCAGGATGAAACTCTTTATAGAGGTCATCAAAAGCCTCAGGCAGCACTCTGATACCATGCCCGGTTTTATTTTTGATCAGCCCATAGTGAGTGTACCTGGCGAGCTGAATGATGAGGTCAGATCGCGTGGCATTGGTCCACACAACACGATAGTCCTTCTTGGCAGTTCCATCGGTGTCACGAGCTGTGACATATACCGGGCTGATTCCACTGAGCTTCAAAAGTGCAATAGTATCAGTAGCAGCAACTGTGGCCTGAAAAATCACTGTCTCTGCTGCGGAGGATGCAACTCTGACTCCAGCCTTCCAGTACGCACGTCCCCACACTCGACCGAAAGCACCCTGCCATCCTTGGTCCTGAAGAATACGCTTGACCTCACGAACAGGGTTAGCAGATAATGCGTTCCAACCGTCCGGCTTGCATTCATCCTGATGCACGCTGAAAGTGAGATGTACCTGGTTAGCAGTGTCGATATTCCTGCCCGAAGTGCTGGAGGTGGCGATCGAAGTTTCCCCAAATTGGAAAAGTCGGGCTGCCAGAATCATAGGCTTACCACTCGCATCTCTGACCGGGACATTGATCTTCTCGTATGCTCGCTGCGTGGAAACCGGGTGACATGCTGGCGTCAATAGACCAAGTGGGTCAGGTGAAATGGCACCCTCAGTCTGCAGCCATGGTGTGGCATGGCTAGTCGGCAGCAACACAATACCGGTTCCCTTGGGTGTGATATTGCGAACAATCTGAGTCGGCTCTCCATCTGGGTTCTGGAAAAATCCTGGCTCAATGGTCAAAGAAGCAACATCAATAGGAGCTGCATGTCAAATCTGTCCTGTTGGCTGACACAAGGTGCAACGTGATGCCCTGCAATCCAAATCTGAATCAACGCCTGCAGATCATGAAGGTGAATCGACAAGAGCTTCTCACTAGGTGCAAGGCGGACACCACACAGCGTGGCATCATACTCATCCTGGAAAACCTCAATATTCCATCCGACCGTGTTGCAAAGAGTACCAAGCCTGTCAAGGCGAAAGGCAATCCCTTCGGCGTCACATGGATTCATCAAGGCTTTGACGCAAATCTCATCTGAAACAAGCTCAAATTTCCACCCAAGAGTAACCTGAGACTGCATGCAGGTCCGATTCACCCAAAACAACCCGAGGCAGTGCATCCAATGGGTACAATAGTCTGACGCCAAATGTACTGCAAAGCTCCCATTCATCTGATGCTGCGCGCACAGAGCAAATATGCTGGTGAACCAATTGCAATAGCGCCTGTGCGGTCTGCGGGCAGGATTGCCGATTGATCACAATGGCGCCACCTGGATACAGGAAGTACACGGCCTCACCTTCAGCTTCATGCACTGGCAAATCAAAGAGGCTGAATCCTTCCTCCCCGATTCCAAGCTTGGTAAGCTCACCCTCAAGACAGGTAGTTGACTCAAAACAGAGATGAAACTGTCCGCTTGCATACTGCAGGTACTCATCAATGAAAGCACTGAAAGCTGCGGTAAGGTCCAGAGATGCAGGCAAATGGGGGCGAGGCTGATGCTGCATATACTTCGTGCTGGCCGAGAATTCGACATCCTGAACACTCAAGATCTGAGCACTGAGTTCATGGCAAATGAGGTGCGTGTTCCATTCCGAGGGCAGCCGTTCCTGAAGTGAATCCCAGATACAGCTGGCCTTGATCCAAGCAAAGGCGGACTGACAAGGGATAAAAGAATTCCCCAGCAGCTTGTAGCAAGAATCGAAATCAACCGGGAGTTTTAAGGCCTCCCCTGTGATGTATGCAGGGTAGCCCAAAATTGAGGCGATTTCGAAGGGGTGCAAAAGCCTGTAATTGTCATCTGTGGAGACGATGTGGGCCAGCAGTTTCTTCTCACAAAGGAATTTGTAATCAAAACTGATGCTGCTCCGATAAGATGCCATGATGGCTCGTACCTCCTGAGTGCGACGAATGTCACGAGCCTTGAGTGTCTCATCCGCCGTCCCGACAATCCCTGGAAGTAGGGCCGGATCTGAAAGCCTCATGAGTTCCTTGATGCTTAACTCCAAAGTGGTGCAATGGAAATTCGGTGGCAACAAGCATCCAAGCGAGGAAATGGTGGCAGGTATGTTGGGCAGAGGCATGACCAATGCAGCTGCATGCTGAATGACATCAAAGGGGATACAGAGGTCCCGACGCTTGAGGATGCACAGGAGTCTTCGCCGATCAGTTGCAATCACATGGCATGAGTGCAAAATCTCCAAATGAATAAGCTGCAATCCAAGTTCGTGCCACAATGCTGTGAGAAAACGAAAGTGCGGATGACTCTTCAACCCTACCACGTTCTCCAAAAGCACAATCGCAGGCTGGACTCGCGCCAGGAAGCTGGAAAATTCCAACATTGCCTTGCCTGTTTCCGCAAGTAGACCGAGGCCGCTGCCGGATACAGACCATGATTGGCACGGAGGGCTGGCTGCTGTTACGAGAACATTATACGTGGAAATAATTCCCATGTAACTGGTATTGCCAACATCTGTCACCAACCAATGTTGCCCGGCTGCAAGCTGTTGGGAAGTGATGTAATGCTTGATCTCTCGATCGGTCCAAATCCGTGCAGGCATGTTCTGAGTGGCCGCCTTTGCAGTGGCAAAATCCTGTTCGACATGAAATTTCAAACAAGGAAAGTCTGAGCTCATGAAAGGGGAAACTCCAATCAACCCAAAACTCCATCCTCCAAATCCAGCAAATAGGTCCACAGCACATGCAGGGATTCCAATCTTCGGGCGGTAGCAAAGGCCTCCTGACGGACGCACATGCAACACCTGCGGATCACTTGAAAGATCGATTCTGCAGTTCCAAACTGAAGCCTCAAAGGGGCACTGCGCCGTAGTTTCCAAAAACATCGTAGGCAAAACCAGCGTACCACTCCAAAAGTCTCGCAAGGCTCCATCTTCATATCGAAGCGCCGAAGCATGGAATGCCATGCACTTATCAAAAGTGACATGCTGAGCCAAATCGTGTGCCTGAACCAATACAGGGCGTGGTCCAAAGTCTGATGAGCGTGTATCCCGAACATGGCAAAGACTGCAGACCTGCTTCTCAAGTGCAAAAGGCAAGGGCGTGTCCCGATCCAATGTACGCCAAATATCATGCAGCTGAGTACAAGGCCAAGAAAGGCACACCATGGCTATTCAATTGCCCAATCTGCAACCCCTACAAACGGCAGTTGTCACCGTCGCCACTTGAAGGCTTGAGCTGAACGGCTGCACACTGTTATCACCCCCCTTGTTTGTGGCCGCCCCCCAGCGAATGCAGAAGGCGACCAGTTCGTCGGATCTAGCTCCATCTTGCCCGGACTTTGCCGGACAAGGAAAACAAACCTAACCAAAGCCAACTTTCGGTTTTCGCCTTCAAGGCGAAAAATCGAGCTGAGTCTGATCACAGGCAGAGCGGTGAGTCTGACTCACCGGCCGTCGAAAAAGTCAATGAAAAGGGCATTGCAAAGTGTCCGCAAAAAGCCGGCACAGTCCACATCACACAGGGACACTGTACCGGTTTGCCGGATTGGAAATCCGAGGCTACATGCAATCATAATCAAGAGGAGCAGCACAGCACTGCATGTCAAGGTCCATTCCTGCAGCTCCATTTCAGGTCAATGATTTGTACGTGCGCCACTATGCTCTGGTTTGCAAGCAAAACTGGAGCCAGCCGTGGCGCGTAGAGTATAAATCCAGAGAGGCCTGAAGAATGGCAAGGTCAAAAAGCTCATTGTCAGAAAAGGTCGCTCCCCAAATGTAGCAGCATTTGTCTGCAAATACCTTCCAAGCCGCAGAAGTTGCACTCTTTCCACTCAAAGTGAAAACTCTAAGAACTTATTCTTTCGCTTAGCTCGCGCCTGACTTGAGCCAAAACTTGGGCGAAGCCCTCCAAACGTACTCGCAGTACCTACGCATTACTTACATACCAGAAGACACAATATACTTGTCGCATGTGTGTGACATCACTGAATCTGCACATGAAGCGGCACTCTTTTCTTCAAAGCGCAAATGGGGCGATTCAGGTTGCCTCACCCGCATCCAAGCGGCTTAGGGCTAGGCTGAACATTCTGAAGTCGGGGCGGGTTAAAGCCAGGCAAATGCTGGCAGGGTGGGACGACTTCAAGCCTCTCTTGTATTTTTACAAAAGAGGCAACCCTCCCTACCCACCCGAGCCTATATGTCCACATGCATTCACATGTGTGCGAGTGTGGTTGCGTGAACCAACAAACTCAAATGCCTAAAAACTCAAGTCAGTTCGTTTTACAAATGAGAGTTTCAACTTATTCTTTCGCTTAGCTCGCGCCTGACTTGAGCCAAAACTTGGGCGAAGCCCTCCAAACGTACTCGCAGTACCTACGCATTACTTACATACCAGAAGACACAATATACTTGTCGCATGTGTGTGACATCACTGAATCTGCACATGAAGCGGCACTCTTTTCTTCAAAGCGCAAATGGGGCGATTCAGGTTGCCTCACCCGCATCCACCCCAGTTACACTCGTGAGGCCTGCTACTTTGCAGATGTCACTCCATGCAAACTGTGTTCTCCGGCTGCCCTGTTCTTCCAGGCTTTGGCAGACTCCTCTGCTTGGGGCGTCAGCCGGGTTCGACTCCGTGGGCACTCGTGCAAACCAGGGTCTGAACTGCATTTGGAATTCAAGTTTGCAGAAACTCTCAACGAAGGCTCCAACACGTTTGGTAGCTCCTGTTCCCTTGAGGAGCGAGCTTTTGGCGCCTTCATTGTCCACATAGCAAACCACTTGTGCGTTCCGGAAGCAATCTCCCCATACCACTGCCGCGACTAGCACCGGGAGTATTTCGAGTTCGTAAATTGGGTGCTTTGACTCCTCTAATAATTGGTTCATGACCTCATCAGGAACCACTTCTGAAAAATGGAACATCAGCTGACCTGTCTGATTGTAAAGGACTCCACCAATTGAACCTCTGATGGGCTCAGTGCCTTCACACGCTCCATCCGTAAATAAAAACCACGAATTGCCACAAGTCTTTGTGATCAGCACTGGAGGGCCAGTCAAAACCCGCTCCCTGAGATCCTTGAAGTGTCTGGCCAAGTTCTGTCCAATTTCCACTTTCGACTTGCTGCCTTCAAACGCCATCCTGATCTGTTTCAGAGCATAGTTGGCAAGCCTACCCCAGACGAAACTTTCGAACCAAACCATGCGGCCACGCAACCTCTCCGCCTCCTTTGCTGTCAACTGTCCCTTCTGCAAAATGTCTTCAATCTCGTCCGCCAGTTCTTCCCTGCGGTCAGGAGTGTGAAAAATTCTGCAAATGCCCGAACCCAAGTTCTCAAGACCCACCATCAGTCCCAGGGTCTTGAAGGTGTCTGCAAAGTCCACACACTTCTTGCCTGTCCTTGCAAAACGAACTCCCCACAAGGTGAACAGTGCCTCTGCTGCGTAGCCCGCAGATTTGCAGACATCTTCCCTAGAAAGCAAAGTATAGTCGTCAAAGAAACTGCTCCACAACAACTGTAACCCTGCCAGTCCTGCATACGCCAACCCCGAAGAAACTCTGAGGAAACCAGCCACCGATCCCACTGCCCCAAAGGGGAGAGCATTAGACCCGAAAAATCGAAGCTTACCACTCTCAGTGTCTTTCGCAACTAATCTCGAGATCGCTCTATCTGCTGGGTGTACCGCATATTGCTTGTAAGCCGCTTCCAAATCGTAGGTGCGACCCAGGACTCTGGGATGCGTGCTCGCCTCGCAGGTGTCCAAAGAATACGCGATCATGGCGGCCATCTCGTCCACGGCTTGCACTCTCAGCTTTTCTTTCAAGCCGCACGTTTTGTTCAAGCCCCCAACGGTGTAGTCATCAATGACTCGCACCTTTTCCTTTTGTTGCAGCCCAAATCTCTTGGCGAGTAAGACACCGTGCAGGTTTGGAGCAACGTCCTCAAAAATCCAGCCCTTCTCCACTTCTTTGCAGGTCTCCTCCCAGGTGGCTCGGTCCAAGTCAGTCAGCTCCTCTGCACGCATTTGCTTCAATATGCCATGATTCACACCTTTAGCCATTTGCAAGGCTTGCTCAACTCTCAGCTCAGGACGTCGTACCCTTTTCTGAAAGTACCCCGTCTCCGGAAGCCATCCAGTTAATTTGAAGCCCTCCGCCACGTGTTGCTGCAGCATAACATCTGGGTAACCCAGGTCTCTCAACATTTCGCCCATAAGCAAGATGTTCTTGCCCTTGAGGACCACTCGCACATATTCAGGCATCGCTGCATGCAGTTTCTTTTCTTCCTCCTCCAACGCACTCCTTCTGCCAAGCCAGTGCTTAATGAACTCAATGCGCCTCCTGATGATGTCCACCGCTGTGAGGTCTCTGTTGGCTATGACGGCTGCTTTTGTCTCCTTCTGTAGGAAAACCGCAATGTCTCTCGGATGGCCTGCTGCGACCGCTGCTTTGACAAATTCTTCAGGGCTTCTCGGTATTCCCACAACCGCTTTTTCCACCAAACCTGCCTCTGCTGTGGGCATAGGTGGCAAAATGGCCCACTGAAATTGTTGAGCGCAGACCCGTGCCTCCCCCCATGTGCAAATTTGTCTGCGTGTTATCTTGCTGCCCTTAGGCTTCAGCTGCAAGAAGTGCTTCAAAGAGTCCACGTCTTGAACCGGCCCCAAAACCGTCAAATACTGACCAAATTCCGACACGAAGGGGCGCAATTTGCGTCCTCTTGGCATGCCGCCCAGCAGTATGCGGTTGCTGGAGTTTTGCTCATGGGCCTGCAGCTGACTCAACATGTCCTTGGGATCTAAGGCTCCTGCGTTGCACAGTTGCATCTTGATGCAAGATACCATTCGCACACAAAGGACCCAAGGGTAAGCTGCTTCTTCCTTGGTGGGAAAAAGTAGCCCTGTGGCTGTCACCTGTGCTTTGAAGGACTTGTGGGTGTGTTGTTTGTCGCACCTCATGCTGAGCGACGCCAACCAATCAGCGTTGCACTTGAAGAGGGTGTCTTTGTCACGATGTCCACCATGGCAACAATTGTGAAAACGCACATCCCACAGGTCGATCTCTTGCTCCAAACGACACATTGGCGACGTTTTCCAAAAGTGCGAATTGGTCGGGTTTTCCACGGAGAAAAATATGCTGAGTGAATGCGCCAAACTTGCAATTTCGAACACTGCATCGTACAGTTGATTTGCCAGCTCAGTCTTCTTCTTGTCTGCACCTCTCAGCCCGTCCAAACCGTCCGGCCTGTCCTCGGATCTCAACGGGCCTGGCACCAACGATTGCAAATGTTTGGGCACCTTCAACTTCCTTTCTCTAGCTCTCGAAGCAGTGCCACAAGGTGGCGCCAAATGTATCCACACAATGACCGCCTGGTTTTCCTTGATGAATTCCAAAAGCACAACCAATTGCTGTTGCACTGCAAGATCAAAAATTGTGATACTGTGACCTTCAGCTCGTTGCTTCTGATGGTCCACTGCGACTGCCTGAAATCCGGCTTCGTACGCTGCCTTTGACAGCCTGGCAGTTCCAGCGAACACCTCGATGCAGATGAATTCAGAAATGGGCCTTCCTTCGAAACGCCACAAAAAAGGGTGCAGATCTGCCTGCTTAAAAGCCTTGATGGAATCCTTGACTCCACCCGCTATTTGCTGACTTTCAGCAGCATCTTCCCAAGAAACTCTGTTCCTCTTCGATCTGGCGCAGTTTTGACTGTCGGCACCTTGGCCTCCTGCATCCGCCTTTGGAAAAACGATCGAAAGCGGCTGCTCGCCAGTTGTTTGCCTCGCATTCATGGAGTCCTTGCTTCCATGTGCAGTTTGCTGACTTTCAGCATCTGCTGCGCTGGCTTTTGCCGAAAAATTGTGAGAAATGTCGTGACCGCATGCATCTTGGCTTCCAATGCACTTGCCGGAGAACTGAGTCGGCTCCGCCTCCAAATGAGGCCATGATCCCACTGCGCCGACAAGTCAGCTTCCTCCCAGCCTGCACACCATGAAACTGTGTCCCGGTTTGTGACACTTGGCACAAATGTGGACACCTTTGCTGCACGCTTTCGGGTTTCCTTGCGTCGCCAGACTGCATCCTGACTCAAGGTTGAACCCGTAGCAAACTGGTTTGCCGTCTTTGGTCTTTAGCTCACACCCGATCAGCAGCTCCGGGCACCTCGGCCTGGATGCTCGCTTCGCTTGGGGTTTGGCCTTCTTAGCTGGCCTGGTGGCTACCTTGCCTCCACTTGCCTCCTTGGGCGGAGGTGCTGTGGCCACTTTGGCCACTGCAGAGGGTAACGGCAGCAAATGCATAGTGACTCTCGGGTTGTACCTCAAGTCCTGGATGGCTTTATCCAAAGGCCACTTGCCATCTGCTTGCGGCCTCAGGCTTGGCAAGTGCTCCTCTGCGATGGCAATCCACAATTCACGATCGGCTGTCATCAGTTGCGCCACTCTGACTGGGGCATACCCGGTCGGCACTGTCCGGGTCAAAACCCCTAACAACTGCTGCAACCACGATTCATGGACTTCCCAGCTGACAAGGCTGCACTGATCAAAGGCAAGGCCTCTCCTTTGCAGCGCCCACTGCAGCTTCAGCTCTGAACCCAAATCCGCATCTGTGTGGGTGTCAGGCGTGTTGACCTTCAACGAAGAACTCTCAACTGCAATGACTGCCTTCTGTGGCTTGGTGATCTGGGCAATTTCGTCCATCCTTACGCCACACTTCTCAGGCGCGATGTAAACCACAACATTGGTTTCAGCCATTGCCGCCACCAAATCCAGCAGGCTATGCGCGGGTTCCAGGTTTCCTTGGATGGGGACTCCCAGGAGCCTCTTCTTCTGATCGGCCAGTCTGGCTGCTTTCTCGGCCGCAGGAAGCCTTGCCGGCTCAGCGCTGCCGCTCACCGAAACTTTGGCCTTCACATCGGCTATCACTATGGTGCATGCTTCAAACTGCAACCTTTTCAAGTTTGCCGTTTGCCCCAAGGTAGCACCATCTCCGAACACAGTCTGGGCCAACACCTCAAACGCTTCGTCACTGACCGGATTGTTGGGCGTCCCAGCTGCGAAGGCCATTTGGGAGAACGTGGACAAACCTTCTCTGTCGAGGGCCTGCTTCAGCGCCCCACTCGGATCCACTTCATCGCATCTTTGCGAGAAAGCGGCTTTGCTGTCCACCAGTGCCATGCTTGGAGAAAAATCTAAACGCGTGACAAGAAACAAACAAAACCCGCTTTCCCTGACTCTTGGAAACTGCAAGAGTGTCAGCTGTCTCTGTCTTGACGTTTGTGTCATGGCCACAAACTCACCCGAGACTGTCACAAAGACTAAGGCTGCTATCACGGTCGGGCGGCATCTTTGGAATTGCGCACTTCGATGCAAGCCGTCTCAAATCCACAACTATGGCAGAACACATCCGAAACTCAACATCAAGCTTCACCTGACACTTCCGGACATGCTGATATGCTCAAGGAAACGTGACCCAGTACTCTTCCGTTAGGGAACTCGCTCAACACCTTTTCCTTGGAGGCGCACACATCTCAGGCCTTCGCCGAGGTATAGCCTTGCTCTTCAAGCCACTAGCGTCGATTTGAAACACTGGCGGCAAGTAGGGGAATCCCACCTCGAGACAGCTTGCTCCGTAAATTTGTCTGTGATTTGCCTCCCACAGATGAGGATTTTCTTGTGTTCCTCAAACGCCAAGTGCAGTGTCTTGTGTACACGATGCATAACCAACTTCGTGCCTGACGGAGCGAGTGGCGCCTGCCTGATTATGGGCTCCACCACAGGGATGTCGGAATCACTGCCTGATGAGCTGGTGCCCTCCTGTTCAGAGTCACTGTCACACGGTTCCTCGTGGGACGCATCAAGGTCCTGACCTCCAGACTGCGACACCGCCTCTGTTGGGTCCTCATCATTGAAGCGTGTTGCTACAACTGGCTCCTGAACGCTGTCGTGAGTCATTCCCACAAACGCTCCTGATGATGTTTCTTCCACCGCCGTCCATGACTCATCCAAAGATTTCAACAGCGAACCTTCTTCCCAAATACCAGCACCATGCAAACTGTCTGAAAAACTCTGCTTGACAGGACGAACTGAGGCTCCTGCTTTTGGTTTCGCCGTCAGCAGCTTGCCACCTCCTAATCCGTCCACCTCCAAATGCGACAGCAGTCGATTGCCTCGAGACTCCTCTGGGTTGAACTTGCCCGTCCTGATCTCTTCCATCATTCGAGACACCAACGCCAAGGGTCGGGCCAGGGCGTCTCTGGAATATCTGTGGGCCATCTTGTGTCCCCCTGAATGATAACCCAGAGTCAAACGGTCATCCAAAGAGATGCCTCTCTTCGCTGCAAACGACAAAACCGTGCACTTCATGGTGTGAGAGGTGATGCGCCGGTTGTCCAAACAGAAGTTGCCATCAAGCAAAAGTCTCTTCAACCATTCGCCAGCTTCCATGGTGCTTAAGGGCCGCACTGTAGGTGACCCCTGGACGTTGGGGGCCGGCATGAGTGGCATGCTAGGCGGGTCCTGTATTCCTGCTGCCAGCCTCTTGGACTGCCAGGTCTCCGCCCAACCGTCATCAAGCACACCATCCGTGAATGCAGTGAGTGGCAAATGAGCATGTCTGAACTGGCTGGCTCTGCTTGTTTTATGAATGCCCACTGCTCCTTCAATGAACGCAACCTTTCCTTGAAAGTCGTGTTCGAAGGACAGGCGTTCCACATGTTGACCATCCGTCCACCTGCTGCGCGCGTAGGTCATAAACAAAACTGAGCCCGCAAAAATAGCATCCCAGACATCCGCTGCCGAAAAAACCAATGTATGTAAATACGCCAGTTCTTTGCATGTCAACGGAGAAGCTTGATGTGAATCAACAGTGGGTTTGGACATGGCCGTTCCATGACATCTCTTGCTTTGTTGGAATGTCACCGCAAGTAGACTCTCCCAACACGAAACGGCAAAAAGCGATCGCTTCCAGGATTGCTTTGCGCTTTGCAATGCTGCCACCTGCTTGTCTGTCCAAACACAACGTATTGTAGCATACTGCTTCCGAACATGGAAAGGAATTTCCATTCTTGGATAGCATGTCGCAAAACTTCCACATGCTGTTTGCTCGCTTGCTGATGGTAGCAGGCGCCCTGCCAGCAAAAATATCTGCCAGCATGTTTGTTTGGTTCTCCACTGTTTCGCAATCAAGCATCAACTGTTTGGCCTTCGAAGTGTCATTCCACACCATCACCAACTCATGCCAGCGGGCCATAGCTCTTTGGAGCTGGGCGTCACGGTCCTCTTGCCAGGTCTTCACCTCGATGTTTTTGACCACTGCTGAAAAAATTCTTGTGGTACGTCTAGGTTCCTTCCAGGCTCTCGCACTGACGCTTGTTTCTTGAATAGCCCGCTCCTCTTCGACCGCCAGCTCCACAAGAGGTGCCGTCGGTCTCTTGAACTTCAAAAGGTTGTCCAGAACAGGCGTGAGCGAATCTGTAGCCATGAAGCTGTTCCAGAAACCCGTCTCCCATGGAAATTTGATTTGTTCACCGGGCAGGGCACGCCAGGTAGCCTCAATAGTAGTCCCCAGCCTGCTGAAACGCTCAACTCTTGCCGGGCAAGCACTGCCAGCAGAACCAGACCCAACTACTCTGTCGCTTTCACTCATGTCAAAAGATGCCTCTGACTGCCCAACTCCCGAGGACGGTTCGTAGTTGCTGTCACCGAATCCCAAAGCCTCCTCCAAATCTAGTGCAGCGCTGTCATCTGCCATAATTGCAAAGAAAACTTCTTCACACACTGCTAAATCGGATGAACCATCCAGTAAACCACTGAAATCCCCATGGCACGACTTCAAGCCTCTCTTGTATTTTTACAAAAGAGGCAACCCTCCCTACCCACCCAAGCCTATATGTCCACATGCATTCACATGTGTGCGAGTGTGGTTGCGTGAACCAACAAACTCAAATGCCTAAAAACTCAAGTCAGTTCGTTTTACAAATGCCTGTTTGTAAAACTCCGCAAGCTTTTTGCTCAAGAATAAGGTATCCATCTCTGCGAGAGTTTCAACTCGAGGCAGAGTAAATGGAGGATATCGTCTTGAAATCCCTCTGCCGGAGTAAATGTAAAACAAGTGCAGAGGGTGACTGCCGTGTAGACCGGAAGCATTGTTACTGGCGTCCGGCTCTTTGTTTCTTTTCACTCATCTGCAAAGCACGCCATCGCTCAAAGCGTTGAAAAGGACCTTCGTGGAGCTCAGCTTCGCTCATGATGACATGACAAGTGCGGGGTGCGTTTGTGTTAAAATGCCAATCTCTGGGGAGCGTGAACTCCTTGCTGTTCTCATAGCCCTTTTGCATGGCCTGCAATGTGTCTGACAAGTGTGGAAGCGCTGGCCTGATGTGAAATCCGGCTCCCGGCTGCGATGCGCCAAAAAGTGTCAGGCAACCTGCACGTCTCGCCTTTTGATGCCATGGTAAGAACGGCACGTCTGAACGTCTTTGCAAAACACGGAGTGCGTTGTCAAAGTTGATGACGGCCTGTTTCCAGGACCATGGCAAGGCGTACACAATTGGATCCTGAGCCCCAACCCTGATTGTATATGCATCGCAAAAGCGAGGGTGCTTGGGTCGCTTGTCCGAGGGAATGACAATGGGTACTTCCATTCCACTGCAAACCATCCAATTCACAAGGAGCTCCAAGTGGCTGATTCCGGGATCATCAGCCGTGCGTGCTGCCGGCCATTTGAGCTCTGCCATCCACTGCTGTACAGACTGCAAATATGCAGTACCCCACATGAATGCATCACAAAAAGCCTGATCAAAGACAGGTTGTGGCAACGCCGCTGCAGCTGGGTTCCAAGCGAGAATAGACCGCATTTTGTCAGCCGGGGTGTTGCGCAATCCGTCTTGCTTCTGCTTATCTGCAACCCTTCGAAAATAGTGGATAACCATTTGTGCGGCAAAGGTCAAGATTCCGGTCAACTCGGTGATGTCATGAGCACATCCTGCTGCAATTCGATTGGATGCCTGTAGAATTTGCGGGTCAATGTGATTCATGGCCTGCTTGGCTACACATGTTTCCGAGATGAACGAAACCCTGTGGTGAATCCGGGAGTCCGGCGGGGTCAACGTGCGCCTTGACCTTGAGCACTCGGATTTGCACAAATGGAAGTCTGCGTGCCAACCTAAAGATCAAATCTTCGTTTGCACGGGCCGCAATCTGGGCATTAGTTGGAGTGGTGGCCAACCAATCCCAGGTGTCAACATTGGCCTGGCAGTCGGTGTAGATGGTGGCAGCTGCTGCCGATTCCGGGCAGTGAGTTCTGCCCGGGCAACAGTCTGGCTTCCCTGTGTTTGGCCCGCAGCGAGGATGGTAAAGCACGGCGGCATCCGCCTGGTTCTCTTGTAGTTCGAATGCTCAGCTGGAAAGTCTGTCTCATTCGCATCACATCCGATGATGCACCAAGTGGATAAGCGTGCTTCAGGCACCTTTTGATTGTGGCCACTGCCGTCAATGAAGAAAAATGGATTTGGTCCTGCATTCTCAATCCAACGATTACCTGGCGCAGGAAGCTCGCCTGGGCTGAGGTGTTCGCTGATGAACACATACGTTGGGGCATCTGCGTGTCGTTGGATTACTGGGACCCTCCAAATGGTATCTTCGGCGGAGCGATTTATGTCTGAGAGACGGTACGTCTCCCTTTCAGTCGCAAGGGCCGGACAATGCAAGATGATGTGCCTTGAGTCAGCAAGTTGCCCGCACAATGGGCAGTTGCCCTCTTCGTCCGGTTTCCAAAGTGTGGTCCTGGCTGCAGAGGAGTAGCCACCACAAATCTGAAGCGCAGCTGTGCGTTGGAGGCTGATTTCCAGGCGACCAAATGCGGTAGATGTTGCCCTGCGTGAGAGGGAGGAAATTGTCTGACATTCCTTCCGGTGAACCACTTGTGTGGAAACAAACATCATCCAGGCGTCTCGTAAAAACTCGCAAATTCTCCTCCAAGGGGTCTTCGCAAGTTGGAATCTGATCATGGTGTTGGTAACGATGTTACCTGATTGATCAATTGTCCAATTGATTCGCTGGAGTGTCCGCTTGATTACACCTGCAGGACCGTGAATCTGATTGCAATGTTTGCTGCTCTGGGTCAGCACGCGTCACATAGCGCTTCAGGTTCCGGAGCACTGACAGGTGCGCGTATTCCTCTGGGTCTTGGAGGCCTGGAGCAAGTAAGTTGCAAGCGAACCAAGTGGAGGTATTTGATGCCGCCCGGGGCAACATCAGGTGTGTCACCTTGGTTCGGAGTTGTTCGAAGTGCTTCCATCCAAGAGGCAGGAATTCTATTCCGAAGAGAGCGCGGGGCCATGCAAGTGAGGGCACCAGAGACCCAATTTGCTGGATGCCGGTTTCGAGCGCGGTCATTCTGCCAAGGATCGCATGAACCTGATCTAATCGTGAAGATTGAGATAACAGCCCGTGTTTCTTAGCGTAGTGAAAGACTACACCCAACTCCGCCGCTTCGTTGAGAACTGGTACTGATTGCTGGCCGATGGTCTCGAACAAGATAGTAGGCCATTGCTCTCGATAGTTCTTTGATGTAGCCCAAGCCCAGGACTTGGGATAAGAAATGTCGATGCGAGCGCTGTTGCACATGCGAAGTACCGCTCGGAGCGCCTCCCGGTTTGAGGTCATTGTGTTGGAGAACCACCCCCAATTATCGAAATACGTCGTGGGCGTGGCCCCGACTGAGGAGATTAAAAAAGCTGCAAGGTAGGAAAAGCAGTAGATGTCCCGACTGCTTGCTGGCAATCTCGCATCGTCTTTCCAGCTCCTGGATCCGGATGGTGCTTCCATAGTCTTCTTGATGAAGATTCGCCATTGCTGCCGACATCTCATCAAGCGTCTTCTGGTATTCCCCGATCTCCACCTCCATCTTGTTCTTTTCCTTGATCGCGGCGCGAAACTCCGCACTGGTGGGTGATTTTGACCTCCCACCCTTCGATGTCGATCTCACGCCCTTCTGCGACGTCCGTGGTGTCGCAGGCGAAGATGATGATCTTCTCGGTGGGGATTCTCTTTGCTTCGACTCCTGATGAACATCGATCTGCTTCCATGATCTTGTGGGAGTGGATATGTCGCTGAATAGCGCGGAACCTCCGCTCCCAGGTTCATCCTGTGAATCTGCGATCATATCCATCACCGCAGGAAGAGCCATCAATCCATTGGATCCCTCTGAGCTGCTGTTCCCAAAAGTTGCAGTACTTGGGCTCGCCTCGCTGAAGATGCCATTGTACTGTGTAGGTATCGTTCCTTTATTGTCCCTGTACCCGCAATAAACCAGCTGTCTCTCTGTCCAGTGTAGAGCTTGTAGATACGGCTGATAACCTGTCAAGAGACGGCAAGGTGACGTCCCGTGGGACGCTATGCACCGAACCCTCCAGCTGTAATACCAACCACGTGGAAAGGTGTATACGGACGATGCCGTTATAGCCGAACCCGTGTAAACGTTGTAAGGGGGAAGGAATGATAGTTACAACAGTGGTCCTGACAAATGCAGCGCAAGCGAAGTGTTTTCCGCTCTCAATGCCGATCACGTATGAACGCAGCTACACATCAGATCTTGAACCTCAATTGTGTCTTGAGCCAAATGGCGACCAATGGAACTTGGAAAGCAACACCAACACAGACCTCAGAACAGCTTCCCAATTTAGGCACGGGGCCTAGAGGGTTTTAACATTTTCAAACCGCGCGCTGATCAGCGTCGAGCTGGCGAACAGCTTCTGGCCCAGGAAGCTGAGCACCGCTCCCATCGGCTTCTCTTTCCAATGCGAAACGCTCTTCAAAGCGCTTGTAGAACATTTCATTCCTCGGCTTCAGGTAGTAGACGAAAAGGAAGCTGCAAGGTTCCCTCGTACAACTGGTAGAGCTGCTCCTTCGGCAGCAGGGCGCTGAGCTCCTCCACCACGTCCAGCTCGTCAAAGAAGTTGGAGATGAAGAAACTGTATCAGGTCCTGATAATCTGCGACGACCTCGCGGATGTGCCTCACCCAACGGCGCCCTGGATACGCTGTTCATCAGGGGCCGTCACATGCAGAGCAGCACCTGGGTGACGCAGAAGCTGCGGCTCATCAGCAACCAGCAATTCCTCTGCTGCTGGAGGCTGCGCCTCCGTGATCTTGCGCTGCTGCTGGATGATGCGGCGCAGCGCCGCCTCGTCCCACTCGTCCCAGTACGCTTGCTCCCGTCTCTCTCTGTAGAGGGGGTTTTCCAAATGGCTTATATTGTACCTGAGAGGCTTCTAACACTCGTCCGTCCAGCATTTGACCTCGTCCTGCGAAGGATTCGAAGTCTAAAACGCTGCGTGGAGGCGTGTGGCTGCAAAATAGAGACCCCTAGATATGCTTGCAATTTGGCTCCAGGTTGCATTTCAAGCGAGCCAAGCTTTGCAGGGCTAAGGAAAAACAAAAAAAAATCAAAAAAAGGGGTCCAAAAAAAAGGGGTCCCCAAAAAAAAAGGAAAAGGGGTTTCCTTTGGCAAAGCTTGACATCGCTTGAAATGCAACCTGGAGCCAAATTGCAGCGCATATCTAGGGGTCTCTATTTTGCAGCCACATGCCTCCACGCAGCGTTTTAGACTTCGAATCCTTCGCAGGACGAGGTCAAATGCTGGACGGACGAGTGTTAGAAGCCTCTCAGGTACAATATAAGCCATTTGGAAAACCCCCTCTACAGAGAGAGGTTCGCCTGAGAATTTGCAGATTCTCACTGTTTGAGAAACTGCTGAAAAGTCTTCTAAAGAGAGGGATACAGGGAATGCAGGGATTCCCTGCAGAAACCCTGCATTGAAATTCCCCCAGGATTCCTTGCTATATGCTTAATTTCTTCAACACAAGTGCCAATACAAGTGCAATTTGTATCCACGTTTCTGCCGCGCCAAGCCACCAAAAGCGCTTAATTTCAACATGTCGGAGTACATGTCGGATGAACCTGTTCTTCCCTGACACGCCAGCCCGCCGAGTCATACGGATCATACGGCTTGGCGCTGCGCCACCTGCCCGGCATTGAAGCCGCGCCAAGCCGCTGAACCCCCACTCTCCCCCGGCTCGTTGCTATATGTGCTATATGTGCTATATGGGTCTTACACGCCAAGCCGCTGAACCCCACTCTCCCCCGCGTCCATGCTATATGTGCTATATGTGCTATATGGGTCTTACACGCCAAGCCGCTGAACCCCCACTCTCCCCCAGCTCCTTGCTATATGTACTATATGTACTATATACTCTGTACGCGCGAAAATTTGTACTATATGTGCTATATAGGGCCATATAGCACATATAGCACATATAGCATGGACCCGGGGGAGAGTGGATGTTCAGTGGCTTGCCTTGTAAGAGCCATATAGCACATATAGCACGTATAGCAAGGAAGCCGGGGAGAGTGGATGTTCGGCGGGTTGCCGCGCCCTAGCCTGCCTGCCGCGCCCTGCGTAGACGCCAGCGCCGCATTTTGCATGGTTTTTGCATGGTTTTTGCATGTGGAACAGCTTGTTTTTTGCATGGTTTTGGCATGACATGGTTTTGGCATGACATGATTTTGCATGACATGATTTTGCATGACATGATTTTGCATGACATGATTTTGCATGGCATGATTTTGCATGTTTTTTGCACGTTTTTTCGCACGGTGTTGCATGTTGCACGTCTTTTCGCATGACATGTGCATGTGGCTCAACCCCGTGCCCCTCCCCCCTGTTTTTTTCCTGTCAGGCTGCCGTACGTAGGTTCATCCTGGACATCCTGAACTTCTGCGAGGCGGGGCGGTGCCGAGCGGGCACCAGTAAGTAGCAGTGCCGAGCGGGCACTTAACTAACAGTGCCGAGCGGGCACGTGCCGAGCAGGCACAGGCAGTGCCGAGCGGGCACGTGCCGAGCTGGCACAGGCAGTGCCGAGCGGGCACGTGCCGAGCTGGCACAGTGCCGAGCGGGCACTTGTAGGAACCCCGGTGCCGAGCTGGCACCGTGGAGGGGGTGCAGTGCCGAGCGGGCACTAAATGTGCCGAGCAGGCACCGTGCCGAGCAGGCACTAGATGTGCCGAGCGGGCACGTGCCGAGCTGGCACCGTAGGAGCGCTCAAGCGCCTTTTGAAGCAGGCGGAGGCCACTGTGGTTGAGTGGCTCGCCCAACGGCTTAGTACTGGCTCGCCCAACCTCGTTTGATGGCTCGCCCCAACCTCGTTTGATGGCTCGCCCCAACCTCGTTTGATGGCTCGCCCCAACCTCGTTTGATGGCTCGCCCCAACCTCGTTTGATGGCTCGCCCCAACCTCGTTTGATGGCTCGCCCAATGAGTACGGGCTCGCCCAAAACGGGCTCGCCCAACCTCGTTTCCTTGACATTGGTGGCACCAATGTCACAAAAATTCCAGTCCTCCCGTGGGGGGAGGACTGCAGCACGCTTTTTTTTTGCGAATGGCTGCGAGGCCCCAGCTGCCCGGCATAGCCCGGCCGCGCCTGCCCGGCCTCGAAGCCTCCTGAGCCCAGGAATTTTTTTGTTCGAAACTGTCGTCTAACCCGACAGTTTCGGCGAACCTGCCCGGCATAGCCTCCACCCCGGCCTGCCCGGCATAGCCTCCAGCCTGCACACCGAGGTCGGGATTCCGACTTCGCTCTCCCACCGAGGTCGGAATTACGACTTCGCTTTTTTGCCGAAAAACCCATCACCGGGCCAGCGCCGAAGGTCCGGGAGATATGCTGTCCTCGCAGCATAACTCCCGGAGTGTTTTTTCCATCACCGGGCCAGCGCCGGAGGTCCGTCAGCGAGGCTGTCCTCGCAGCATCGCTGACAGAGTGTTTTTTCACCACTCACACGCTGCCGTCAATCCTGGCGTGGCAACAGGATTGCCCTTGTCAATCCTGGCGTGGCAACAGGATTGCCCTTGTCAATCCTGGCGTGGCAACAGGATTGCCCCTTCAATCCTGCTGTGGCAACAGGATTGCTTCCCCCAATCCTGCGCTGACAGCAGGAATGCCCCGGTGCATCACGAGCAGCTCGGGCTTGGAACTGTTCTTCCCCGAGCGCAGGCTCGTGATGGAGTCGGCCCCGCTGTAGAGCTCCCGGGCCTCGGGCACGTCGTTGACGCTGACGATGAAGGGCAGGCCGCTCGCGAAGAGTGCGTCTCGCAGCTCCGTGTGAAAGACCAGGTCGTGGCCCCCTCTCGGACCGTAGTAGTTCATGCTGCGGCCGGGGAAAATGTAAGGAGGGTCAGCGTAGATGCACTGGTGCGCCAGGCAGGGCAGAGCGCGTAGATAGGCCAGCGCGTCCTGGTGCCGCACGGTCACGTTGCAGGGTGGCTGCAGACGCCGCACGCTGCTCAGTGCCAGCGGCCGCTGCCGTGCGAAGGAGCCCCACTTTCCCGAGAAGCTGTTGCGCAGCAGGACGTACGCGCAGGCGGCCCGGCGCCCGGCACGGCCTCTCAGCGCGCCCGGCAGAAGGTGCCCGGAGTAGAAGCGCCTGTCCACCCTGCGCCCCACCAGGCGCAGCAAGGAGCGCAGGAAGACCGGGTCTCGCCTCAAGTAGCCGCGGTGCAGGTTTGCGACGGGCTCGAAGGCGTCGACGCCGCGCACCTCCAGGCCCGGGCGCCGGGCGGCGAGGTAGTACTCCAGCTTTCCAGAACCGAAGAAGGGAGAGTGAAGCACGGCGACGTCCCCCAGCAGCCGGTCCATGTGAGGAGCTAACCACGCCGTGCTTCCAAAGTACTTCAGCTGCATAGCCCTTTGGTTTATCCCTGAAAACTCTGGGAGCGCAGTGCTGTACAGCACTACGCCCCCAGACTCGC
This sequence comes from Effrenium voratum, assembly GCA_963377175.1. Lineage (NCBI taxonomy): Eukaryota > Dinophyceae > Suessiales > Symbiodiniaceae > Effrenium > Effrenium voratum. The sequence continues at coordinate 137,485 of CAUJNA010000761.1, forward strand.
CGCCCGGATTGCGCGGAAAACACCGGCAGTGCGTCGGTACACACCGATGCACTCCCGGACTCGCCGCCCGGATTGCGCGGAAAACACCGTCAGTGCGTCGGTACACACCGATGCACTGACAGACTCGCCGCCCGGCTTCCCGGCTTTGAATTTGGCAAGTAAAACAAAGCATGGGAAAGATCAAGCTTTTCCCCACGCCAGAATACAGCAGCAAGCAGCCCTCGGACCCCGTGGTGCCCCTGGTCCCGTGCACGGGCATTTTCCTCGGGCCATCAAATCGGGCAAAACCGTGACTTTGATCAGCCTGATTCTGGAGCAGTATCGCGGCGTGTTTGAGAGAATCTATATTTTCAGTCCGTCCATCGACATCGACGACGGCTGGATTCCCGTCAAGAAGTACATCGAGCAGGACCTGGGAGTGAATACTGAACGGGAGCAAGCCTACTGGGACGAGTGGGACGAGGCGGCGCTGCGCCGCATCATCCAGCAGCAGCGCAAGATCACCGAGGCGTCCAAGAAGTTGGAGATGAAGAAACTGTAACAGGTCCTGATAATCTGCGACGACCTAGCGGACGTGCCTCAGCTCCACAGACCCAACGGCGCCCTGGACACTCTCTTCATCAGGGGCCGGCACCTCCAAATCAGCACCTGGGTCAGCTCGCAGAAGCTGAGACTAATCAGTGCGGCCGAGCGGGTCAACCAGCAATTCCTCTGCTGCTGGAGGCTGCGCAACCAGCACGAGCTGGACGCCGTGGTGGAGGAGCTCAGCGCCCTGCTGCCAAAGGAGCAGCTCTACCAGTTGTACGAGCAGGCGACGCGGGAACCTTACAGCTTCCTTTCGTCTACTACCTGAAGCCGAGGAATGAAATGTTCTTCAAGCGCTTTGAAGAGCGTTTCGCATTGGAAAGAGAAGCCGATGGGAGCGGCGCTCAGCTTCCTGGGCCAGAAGCTGTTCGCTAGCACCACACTGATCAGCGCACGGTGCGAGAATATCTCCTGCTGCACCTCCGTCGCAGCCGTCCACCCGCCCATCATCCGTCGGACGGGCGGGTTCCTAAAGACAAGGATGACGACGATCTACGTGGACAGCCGCAAGAGAGTGGCCGGCTCGGACAGCGACTTTGAGGTCGACCTGGGAGAGTCCCTGCACTTGCAGAGCGACGCCCGGCTCGCCGTCTACAAGATCCGCCTGGCCGACAGCTTTTTGTCCACGGACCGGGGCCGCAACCTCTACTGGGTCGACGCCGCGCTGGGCACGCTGAACTGGGCGTTGTTGCCCGAGGGCGCGTACACTGGCGCACGGCTGGCCGCCTGGATCAGCTCCAACTTTGCCACCGCCACCTACGGCGAGACCACAAACAGCCTGAGCGTTGCCTACGACGGCAACCGGCGGATCCTGAACGACCTGGAGCTGCGCCAGCAATTCCCAGATGCCGCGGACTACCCCTCCGCGCCGGCCGCCTCTCCGACCAAGCCCTTCAGCATCGACCACAAGCTCGGCCCGAGCTTCGTCTCAGGCGGGCAGCAGGTCTTCGAATTTCTCAAAATGATGGCGCACAACGAGGTCTACCTGCGCTGCGCCCAGCTGGCCAACGCCAGCAGAGTGCTGGGCAACCTGGGCGACGACATCCTCTCCAAGATCACGCTGAAGAGCGGAGTGGGCACCATTGTGGAGACGGGCTCAGACGACGGGCACTGCATGGCCCTCAGGGGCCCGGTTACCCTGAGGCACATGCGCTTCCGCCTGACCGACCTGGACGGCAACGTCGTCCGGCTTCGCGGGTCGTCTTTGTCGTTCGTGTTGTATCTTGACCACGTATAATTAAATGGAGCCGACCGAACAAGAGGCGCAAGAGGTGGAGGCCGGAACACGCTGCGCCACACGCTACGCCACACGCTGCGCCACACGCTGCGCCGGAACCGAAACGGCGGGGCAGGCCCCCTGGGAGCAAGAACAAACCGAAGCAGGACGTGCCTACTGAGCCGGCTGCTCCAAAGCGCAAGCCAAAGCCGGTTGAGACGCCGGCGGAGGCGCCAGCAGAGGCACCGGCGGAGGCACCGGCGGAGGCTCCGGTTGAGACGCCGGCTGAGGCACCGGCTGCACCGGAGCCGCCTCAGCTCACAAGAGAGCAGCAGCGCGCCCTGCGCATGCTGGAGAGGCAGTCCGCTTGTGACCGGCTGACCACGGGCGCAAGCGTACTGGTATAAAAGCAAGATGATGTCGATTGAACCTCGCAACGAGCCGCGGATGCTCCGGTGGTTTCGCAAAACGTACCCCAGCTACAACTTGCAGCCGCTGCTGCTGAAGCGCTACCGAGAACTGGAGGAGGCGCGGGCCTTCAACAACTGGCTGGGCGAGCGCAGGCAGGCGCAGGAGGGGCAGCGGCACCTGGTCGACGTGAGCCGGCTGACGGAGGCCGTGCACCGCCAGGTACCCCAGCTGCGCTACGCGCGGGCCGAGCGCCGGGGCGTGGAACGGGCGGCGGACGAAGTTGCGCAACAGTAAATGAAGACGCTTCGGGCGCACGGCTTCAACCCGCGCCCGCGCTTTGAGCAGGTGGTGGGCTACCTGGAGCGGAACGAGCCGCTGCCCCTGGACCAGCCGGACCGCAAGGCCACCTCGTTCATCACAAGCCACTTCTACCTGGACGATTTTGTGCAGTCCAGCGAGGACCCCAACCCCCGGCCCCTGCAGCACACGCCCCCTGCAGGCAATTCCCGAGGAAGGCTTCCGCACTCCCGCAGAGGCCACGGACGAGGACGTGCGCCTTGCGCGGAGGTACCAAGGAGGAAACCGCTTCGGCGAGGATGACCTTGCAGGAGACCCGGAGGCCGACGCGCTGACGAACAACGGGCAGGGCCCGCCCTCCATCACGGGCCGTTTGCGCAGCGCTGCAGACGGCGCACAGGCGGCAGCGGACCTCGTAGGCGCAGGGGCCGCGGGACTCGCAGCCGCGCAGGCCTTCCGCTCTCAGCTGCCCCAGGACGCAGCGGAGTACGTGCGCCTGAACGTGCTGCCCCGCCCGGGCCCGGCGCAGCCGCCTCCGCAGATCATAGGCCGGCCCAGTGACGTGGAGCGCCTCCTGGACGAGGCGGGGCAGCGCGCGCAGGAGGTGGAGCGTGGCGCGGAGGCAATAGCGGCGGGGCTGGCCGTGGGCATTGCGGGCGGCGCAGCCTACGGGCTGGCACGCGGCACGGGCTGGGTGCTCGAGAACACGCTCTTCCGGCCGCAGCAGGGCAGCGAGGACGCGGCCGTGCAGGACGTCCGGTCCGCCAACGGCATGAACGACGCCACGCAGCCTCAGCACTTCTCGCTGCGCTCAGGCAGCAGCACTTCAGGCAGCCCCACAAGCAGCCGCGCCTCCTCGCAGTCCGGCTTCCGCGTGCAGGCGCAGTCCAACAACCCGCCGCGCCCCTTCTCCTGGGGCCTGAACCCCGTGGCCCTGCCCCAGTCCCAGCCCAGCTCGCGGGCGAGCTCCAGTTCCGGGCAGTCACGCCGGAGCCTGCCTCCGCCCAGCTTTGACCAGCTGGCGCGAGACATTGAGGCTGCTAAAAAAAAAATAAAAACCCTCCTCCTCGGGGAGAGTTTTTTCTGCACGGTTTTTGCGCGGTTTTGCGCAAAAAAAACTATTCTTCTCGTCCGTATATAGATATACGGACTACAAGAATAGCTTGTTTTGCACGGTTTTGCGCCACAAATTGCTATTCTTCCAGGCTCTATATCAATATAGACCCTAGAAGAATAGCTTTTGCACGGTTTTGGGCAACAAAATGCTATTCTTCCAGTGCCTATATCAATATAGACACTGGAAGAATAGCATTTTCCTTCGCCGTACGAGTCAAAATGCGTGTATATAAACAAGCATGGAGGTAGTCACCGCCGGAGCCCAGGATGAGCTGATGCAGAGCCTGGACTACAAGCTGAAACGAGCAACACCAGCTACGTGACGGCGCGGCATGACGTGCAGTACTTCCCCAGCTCGCTGAGTTCCTTCTCCCCCACAACCTCTAGGGTCTGCCGCATCCCGCTCACCAGCGGCACGTCCTTCATCGACCCCGAGTCCATCAAGATCGCCTTCCGCGTCAGGAACACGGACGGCACCAACCCGCTGGCCCCGGCCACGCCCAACCCCGCATGCTTCGTCCAGCGCGTCCAGGTCTTCGCCAACGGCCAGCGCTGCGACGACATCAACTACTACGGGCGCACCGTGGCCGTGCACGACCTGCTGAAGGGCCGAGAGTACAACCGCAACAAGGCCATGGAGGGTTTCGACGAAGTGAACGACCCGCGCATCGCCCGCGCGGTGCACCAGGGCGGCTACGCGGACGTGCTGCAGCGCCCCACCATGGTGGGCATCCTGCGCTGCGGGAAGATGCTGCCGCCGCAGCTGAACCTGGTGATAGAAATTGAGTTGGCGGACGCCACCACTGCGCTGTGGTCCGAGAACGCCGGCGCGCACCCGTCCGGCGCCACGCTGAGCACCGACTTCGAGATCCAGAACGTCCGAGTTCTGGCCTCCCAGGTCGTCCTGGACTCCGCGCTGGTGGAGTCCTTCAACCGCGTGCTCCTCTCAGGCAGGTCCCTGGTGTTCAGCTACCCCTCGGTGCACACGCAGCAGTCCAGCGTCCCGAACGGCGTGGCGGAGCACAACGTCACCGTGGCGCGCGCCTTCACGACACTCATGGGCGCGTTCGTGACCTTTTGGGACAACGACGCGGGCTCCAAGATCCACCTGCTGGCCAACCCGGGGCAGGACGTGGCCCCCATCGGCGCGGCGAGGCAGGAGGACAGCCTCCTGGAGTCGCAGATGCAGCTGGGCAGCCTGCAGTACCCACACAACCCCATGAAGGGAGCCTCGGAGCACTTCCACTTCCTCTCCGTCCTCGCGGGCACCTACGACGACACGGTGCGCAACATCGACATCGGCCGCGTGGGCTACCTGCGCCACCGCTTCATTGCCGGCTTTCCCACCGAGCGCGTGCCCAAGATGCCGCTGAGTGGCGTCAGCACCCGCTCGGGCGACCTTGCCCGGTTCACCTTCAAGGGCCTGGACGGCACGATGACGGACCTGTTCATTCATTTGGTGGCCTACCAGCTGGTGACGCTCTCCGGCACGGGCGTTTCCGTGCTTGACTAAGGCCCGCTCTTCTTCATTTTTGACGTTTAGTGACACCGCTTTTGAATGCGCCCAAAAACGAAGGCGGGGGTGTCACGCTTCACCATTTTTGGTGAAACGTGACACCGCTTAAGTTGAGTAAAAAAACGAGAAAAAAGGCGGGGGTGTCGCTCTTCGCCATTTTTGGCGAAACGTGGCACCGCTTTTGAGTGCGCCCAAAAACGAGAAAAAAAGGCGCGGTGTCACGCTTCGCCATTTTTGGCGAAACGTGACACCGCCCAAAAAACATGCAAAAACATTGAAAAAAGGGCTTATTCCAGGCCCGTCGGATTAGACGAAGCCTAAAGAATCAGTCCGGAATGCTCAGCCGCTCCGCAAGCTCCTCCGTGGCCGCGCGCGCAATCTCCTCGCACAGCGCAGCAGGGACGCTGTAGAGCAGCTCGCGTGATTGGCTGACCCTCTCGTACTGCCCCTCCATCAGCCGCGGGCCCCGCTGCGCGGCCCGGAGGTGCCTGCCGTCCTGCCACGCCTCGCAGCGGCTGCCGGGCCTGCACAGGCCTCGCCTCGGCCTCCAGCGCATGTTGGTCCACAGCCGCGTCTGCTTCCTGTACGGAGTTCCGTACTTACAGTATGTCACGTCCACCCAGGGCAGACGCTCCATGAACGGCCGGGTCTTCAGCAGCCCGGTGGCCGGGTTCTCTATGACCCACATCAAGGGGTCAAAGTGCGCAATGCTCTCAAGGGCGCTGAGCACCAGCGCGTCTCCCTCCAGGAGCCGCCGCGGGCGCGTCGTCAGCGCGCGGCTGTATTCCGTGCAGACCGGGCTGGCCCAGACCATGTCGAAGTGCCCCGGCGGGAACGTCGTGTAGTCCCAGCTCCGGATGTCGCAGAGGATGGTGGGCTCAAATATCGACACGATGTCCAGGGAGACGACCTCCCAGCCCGCCGCCTCGAAGGCCCTGCCCACCGACTTGGTGCCGCAGAAAAGCTCCAGGAGTCTCGGCATTTTTAAAGAGCAAGATCACCGCCACTGCGACCAGGAAAACTCGCGTGTTCATCGGACCGGACTTTTTTCCTAGGGATAAAAAAAGCCGAGCAATGAAGCTTGCACTCGGGCTGGACGTTCAGACCAATGCCAAGGGGGGAAGTTCATGTCCATAGAGGACTCCCATCAGGGCGCGCTGGTGTGCAAGGTGGACGTGGAGGTGCTGTGGGAGCCCGGCAACTTCCAGGACGACGGGGCCAAGAGGGTGGGCGTGTGCTTTGCGAGCAACACCGACCTGGGGGCGTGGACGGATGGGGTGGAGCAGGCCGTCGTCGACGACAAGATCATCTTCCAGAAGCCCTTTCCGGGGGTCACCCGCGCCGAGCTTGAGAGCCAGCTGCAGCGCGCCGTCAAGGTGAGCGCCAAGGGCAAGCACGTGAAGTGCAAGATGGACTTGGAGCGCTGCCTCTTCTGGGACTCCGCCGGCAACCGCGTGCCGCGCCCCGCGGAATTCGCGCGCCGCAGGGGCCGCGCGCTTGTGGAGGCCCGGCACGTGTGGCTGATGGGCAGGCAGTGGGGCGTGCTCTTCGAGGTGCGCCACCTCATGCTGGAGCCCCTGGAGGCGCCGTGCTGCCCGTTCTAGGCCTCCAGCATCTCGGAGCTCGTGGCCCGCGAGGCGCCCACGTACAGGTGGCGCAGCGTGAGGTGGCAGGAGTCCAGGTCCAGGCGGACGCGGTTGTGGAGGGTGAGCCCCTGGCAGCTGGCGTAGGTAACTGCGTGGCTGGGCCGGGTGGCCCGCAGCAGCTCCTGGTTCTTCAGCCGCATGCCGTTGTCCAGCCTCACTCCGTCCGGCTCCACTTCCTCCACGGCCACAAAGACGCCCTTGGGAATTTTTCCGCCGGCCCCGATGAGGCGCAGCCCCGGCCAAACCCTCATGCTCTGCGGGCTGTTTTGGGGTGTTGCAGTTTGGCAATTTGCGGTTGTTACTGTCTCGTAGCAACCCAAATCTATGTGGATGACGTGTGTCTCCAGCTCTAGGAGCTTTGAGCCCTCCGGCGCCAGGGCGCGGTTCGCCGCTGCGTTCACGGCCATGCGCTTGCTGTGGCTGATGACCAGCGTGGTGTCCGGCCACCCGGGCTTGGAGGGGAAGAGCTCCTACAGCCTCGCCTTGGCCTGCTCCAGCGTGGGGCACGCCTCCTCGCCGACCCGCAGCCACTTCACGAAGTCGAAGATGCCGGGGTCGGAGCGCATGTTCTCCGTGAGCTCGTGCCTGTGCCGCCGGCCAGGTCGCGGATGAGCTGGCTGTGCTCCAACGGCGCGCTGATGGGCCGCCCGGCCCAGGGGTCCAGCACGGCCGGCAACTGCCGGAAGTCTCCCAGCAGCAGGAACTTCACGTCGGCGTTCAGCCCCACGCAGGCCAGGTCCGCCCAGAGCGCCATGTCCAGCTGCGTGATCTCCTCCACCACCAGCCAGTCCAGCTTTTGCGCGCTGCCCGCGCACGTGCCTGCGCACCCAGTGGTCGGCCGTCTGCGCCCCCAGGCCCAGGTTCTGCGCGGAGCAGTGCGTCTTGGACACCAGGTGCACCGCCTCGCCCTGCTCTCGCAGCCTCGCCACAATGGTCCGGGCCAGGTGCGTCTTCCCGGTGCCCGGCAGGCCCGTGAGCAGCAGGGAGTTGCCCGCCAGGCAGTGGTTCACGGGGTCGTCCACCCCGTTCCACCTCCACTGTTTGGGCCGCTCCGCCTCCATGCGCGGCGCCCTGCCGCCCAGCAAAGGCTTCGTCTCTTCCACGCGGTAGACGGGCGTGCCGTCCGGGTGGCGCAGCGCCTCCAGCGCCCGCAGCCGCTCCGCGAAGCGCTTCGGAAGCAGCTGCGTCAGCAGGCAGTCCGTCTTCACCTGCGCCAGGTACCGCGGCGGCGCGTCCAGGATGCGCCGGGCCTTGGCCACCATGCAGTGCTCGAAGCCCAGGACCGCGTCGTGGATGGGGCGGTAGGTGCCGTTGCTCAGCAGCCTCCTGGCGTAGACGAAGTCCCACACCATGCCCACCTCGTAGGCGAAGGCCTGAGAGAAGTCCGCGCCCGCGCCGTCCAGCTCGCTGCTGCTGCTGCGCACGCTGTAGACCACCTCCGTGCTGCGCGCCCACAGGCCTATCATCGCGTTCACGCTGAGCTTGGCCATGTGCTCCTCGTTTTCGGGCCACGCGGTCCATGCGCTCCAGCGCGCCGCAGCGTCGCCCCACGTGGCTCCGCGCGGAGATGCCCAACACAATGTGGTCCCAGCGGCAGACGCCCAGGTCCAGCATCGCGGCCAGCGAAACCTTCGGGTACCAGCCGGGCCCCACGTACGGCAACAGGTTCAGGCAGGACTGCCTCGCGTCGCAGCAGCCCTCCACAAAGCCCATGTCCGGCAGCGCGCCGTCCACGGGCTCAACGCCGTCCGCCGGGCACAGGATGGGCAGGGGGAAGGGGGCGTTGGCCAGCCCGTTGCGCCTGCAGCGCACCACGTCCAAGCCGACGTACGTGCTGTCCTTTGCGCACGTCTGCGCCTCAAAAACCAGAGGAGGCAGCTTGGGGCTCCGGACGTACTCCATGACGCCGGGGGCCACGCGGCTCGCCAAACTCGTGGGCTGCGCGCTCTCTCGCAGCGTCTTCTCGCTGTGGCAGTCGCCGCACAGCGCCTGCAAAGTTTGCACGCTGCCCGCAAAGGCCTGCCTCACCGGCACCACGTGGTCCAGCTCGCAGGTGCCCGTCAGCCCGCAGCCGCACAGCGCGCACTTGCCGTCCTGCGCGGCCAGGTCTTCTGCCTCTCCGCCGCGCCGGGCACTTCCCGCTTCGCCTTCAGCAGCTTCAAAAAAATCTCGTGCGCCAAGCCGGCCAGGCGCTGGCCCCTGTACTCCTGGTTGAGCGCCTCGCACCACCTCCGCAGCACCTCGTGCTCCTCCGGCAGCTCTCGGATCCGGGTGCCCCGCCTCAGCCTCAGCCCGCAGTACTGCGCCGGGCTGCTGATGGCCACCTTGGGGCTCTCGCCGGCGGCCATGAGCTGGCGCCGCGCCTCCCGCAGGTCCTCGCACCGGAACAGCCCCGGCTGCACGTCCGCGGCGTCGAAGCGCCTCCACTCTTGGATGGGCGGCAGGGTCTGCCTCGCCTCGCCCCGGTAGAGCACGCGCGCCGCCTGCCGCTCCAGCACCCTCTTCACGGCCCTGTACCTGTAGCAGTGCCCGTCGAAGGCCAAAAAACAAACGGTGCGGTGCTCCTTCAGCGCCGGGTCGTAGCTGTCCACCAGGTCGCCCTGCGAGCTCAGCACGCGCATCGGGGCGTTGCGCCACACGCAGAACTCTCGCACCTCCTCGGCGGAGATGCCGAGGCGCCTCCAGTCGTAGCGCAGCATGGCGTCGAAGTCCGCGCACACCTCCTCCACGCTCAGCTGCAGCAGCTCGGCCAGCTGCCGGGGCACGCAGAGCGGCTTGTCCTCGAAGGCGCTCGGCAGCACGTCCTCGCAGGGCAGCTGGAAGCTCACGCTCCTCAGGCCCCTCATGCGCTGGCGCAGGAGCGTCTCCACCTCGGTCCTGGAGTTCCTGTAGTGCGTGCTCTGGGTGCTGACCACCCAGTGCCCCGGGGTCAAGGAAGTGGTCTCGTCCGAGAGCTGCAGGATGGGGCCGTCCAGCGAGGCCTCCACCTGTTGCCTGACCCGCTGCGCCACCTGCTCCTCCGTGAGGTGGGCCGGGTGCCTCGTGGCCCCGCCCAGCTCGTTCACCGGCAGCCAGTCCCTGCGCTCGTAGCCCGCGCCGGCGTTCCGCCCGCTGCGCCGCCTGCCCCGGATGATCACCGGCACGTGGACCAGGTACTCGTAGTCTTGTCGCGGAAGAAGCCCTTGCCCAGCTTGGTCAGCCGGTGCTCTCCGCCCTGCAGGGAGCGCACGAGCTTCTTCTGCCCGTTGCGCAGCAGGATGTAGTTGTTGGGCCCCTCTCGGATGAGGGGCTGGTTGTAGTCGAAGTCCTTGCTGGGGGCCGCAGGCCCAGGTGGGAGTAGTAGTGCTGGCCCGCCCGGGTCAGCTGCCCGTCCGCGCGCGAGAGCAGCGCGTAGGCCCCCGGGCCGCGCCGCAGGTTCAGCACGACGGCACCATCCGCCCCCGTGCGAGCCCGGGCGCCGCCGTCCGCGGCCTCCGTGATCTGCTGTCGTTGTCTCGCCCAACTTGCCATTCTTTTTTACGGGCCCAGTTTTTTTTTGGGTCGCATTCTCCCCGGTCTGTTTTTGTTTTGAGGCGAGCAGGAGGGCCAGTCAGCTTCCGGGTCTTTGCAGAGCACGCTCCTTTGCGCGCTTCTTTGCAGAGCACGCTCCTGTGCAGAGCACTCTCCTTTGCAGAGCACTCTCCTTTGCAGAGCACGCTCCTCTGCAGAGCACGCTTCTTTGCAGAGCACGCTTCTTTGCAGAGTGCTCTCCTCTGCAGAGCACGCTCCTCTGCAGAGCACGCTTCTTTGCAGAGTGCTCTCCTCTGCAGAGCACGCTCCTCTGCAAGAGCACGCTTCTTTGCAGAGTGCTCTCCTCTGCAGACATGCTTCCGGGCTGTGAAGGGGGAAGGGGGCCAGTCAGCTTTGGTGGTGGTGTTGTTGTCGGTTTTTGTTTTGGGGGGCGCAGGGGGCCAGTCAGCTTCCGGGCTGTGAAGGGGAAGGGGGGCCAGTCAGCATTGGAGTTGTCTTGTTCTGCGGGGAATGGAGGCGAGTCAGCTTCCGGGGGCTGTGAAGGGGGGATGATGTGAGTCAGCTTTGGTGGTGGTGTTGTTGTCGGTTTTTGTTTTGGGGGGCGCAGGGGGCCAGTCAGCTTCCGGGCTGTGAAGGCAAGAAAAATGAGTCAGCTTTGGTGGTGGTGTCGTCGCCGTCGGGGGACGGAGGGGGCGAGTCAGCTTTGGTGTCGCCGTCGCCGTCGTCCTCGTCGTCCTCGTCTGTTTTTGTTTTGGGGGACGGAGGGGGCGAGTCAGCTTTGGTGGTGGTGTCGTCGTCGTCGTCTGTTTTGGGCGGGCGGGGGAGCGAGTCAGCTTTGGTGGTGGTGTCGTCGCCGTCGTCGTCTGTTTTTGTTTCGGGGGACGGTGGCGATGTGGAGTTGGGTGTGAAACTGTTCGTCGCCGTCGTCACCGTCTGTTTTGTTTCGGGGGACGGTGGCGATGTGGAGTTGGGTGTGAAACTGTTCGTCGTCGCCGTCACCGTCTGTTTTTGTTTTGGGCGGGCAGGGGAGCGAGTCAGCTTTGGTGGTGGTGTCGTCGCCGTCTGTTTTTGTTTTGGGGGACGGAGGGAGCAGCTTTGGTGGTGGTGTCGTCGCCGTCGTCCTCGTCGTCTGTTTTTGTTTTGGGGGATGGAGGGGGCGAGTCAGCTTTGGTGTCGCCGTCGCCGCCGTCGTCCTCGTCGTCCTCGTCTGTTTTTGTTTTGGGCGGGCAGGGGAGCGAGTCAGCTTTGGTGGTGGTGTCGTCGCCTCTGTTTTTGTTTTTGGGACGGGCGATGTGAAAGTTGGGGTGTCGTCGTCCTCGTCTGTTTTTGTTTTGGGCGGGCAGGGGAGCGAGTCAGCTTTGGTGGTGGTGTCGTCGTCCTCGTCGTCCTCGTCTGTTTTTGTTTTGGGGGACGGTGGTGATTTGGTGGTGGTGTCGCTGTCGCCGTCGTCCTCGTCGTCCTCGTCTGTTTTTGTTTTGGGCGGGCGGGGGAGCAGCTTTGGTGGTGGTGTCGTCGTCGTCTGTTTTTGTTTTGGGGGCGCAGGGGGCCAGTCAGCTTTGTGGGGTGTCGCCGCCGTCGTCTGTTTTTGTTTTGGGGGACGGAGGGGCGAGTCAGCTTTGTTGTGGTGTCGCGCCGCGTCGTCCTCAACGTCCTCCGTACTGTTTTTGTTCTGGCGGGCGAGGGCGAGTCAAAAAAAACTCCAACCCGTGACCCAGTCGTCCTCGGTCGTCCTCGATCGAGTCCTCAAGGGGACGGAGGGGCGCAGGTACTTTGTGGAGGAGTCGTCCTCGTCTGTTTTTGTTTTGGGGGACGGTGGTGATTTGGTGGTGGTGTCGCTGTCGCCGTCGTCCTCGTCGTCCTCGTCTGTTTTTGTTTTGGGCGGGCGGGGGAGCAGCTTTGGTGGTGGTGTCGTCGTCGTCTGTTTTTGTTTTGGGGGCGCAGGGGGCCAGTCAGCTTCCGGGCTGTGAAGGGGAACTTGGTACAGCCAGTACCCAGTTCAAGTTCCCAGGTCGTGGATGCCGCCCCATCGCCGTGGTGGGCACGCTCCTGGTCAGAGCACGCTTCTTTGCACAGCACGCTGCTTTGTAGAGCACGCTCCTCTGCAGAGCACGCTTCTTTGCACGCTTCTTTGCACGCTTCTTTGCAGAGCACACTTCTTTGCAGAGCACGCTCCTCTGCAGACATGCTTCCGGGCTGTGAAGGGGGACGGGGGGCGAGTCAGCTTCCGGGGTGCGTTCAAACGGGTTATGCCCTCAGCGCGTTCTCGCGGCGGGCGGGCTGGTGCCTGTAGGTTTTAAACACAGCTGGCTTTCAACAAGTCACTATTTGCTCGCGAAGCTCTGCGATGGCGACTCTCTCCGAGTGCGAGCGCGAGGCCGCTCCTGCGCACGAGCGCCTGCTCTCCGCCGTGAGCGCGGCTGACGCACTGCCGAGAGGCACCGCCTTTGAGAAGGTGAAGGGGGCCAGGGATCGGCTCCGGGGGGAACTCTCCTCCGCGCAGCGCACGAACGGAGACTAGCTGGTGAAAAGCGCAAAGGCCTGCGCGCACCGGCTCAACCAACGCCTGAGCCGGATGAGGAAGCTCGGCATGGATGCGCCCGAGCCCGCTGCGCCCGAGCCCGCACCTGTTGAGGCGCCCATGAAAACTGAGCCCGCTCCGGCTGAGGCGCCCATCAAAAGTGAGCGCGCTCCTGCAGAGGCGCCCATCGCCACGACTCCTGCCATGAGCAGTGCGCCTCTATGCGCCATCGAGAGTCTCTGGTGCACGCTGATCACAGAGAGAACGCCGGGCCATGTCGAGATGTGCAGATTATTTCGACGCTTGGGCAGCACCATAAGCAGTGCTGACCTACATGTTGAGGATCTCCGGGTCATCCGGCGGAAACTGTGGAAGTTTCGCAAATTCATGCGATCCTATTATTGTGACAAAAAAATGTTCGGCCCTTGCCTTGTCAGCGCCTCGGTGAGCACAGGCATATTTTGCCTCAATAATCTGTTCGCCGAAGTGCAAGCGAGGATCACCGCGCTTGCCCGCGGCAAGAAGCGCAAGGCAGACAAGCTGTAGCTTTTCAGGCGAACATGATTGGTTCGCCCAACCCGTTTCCGACCCCAAACCCAAGGAAAGCAGCCCCCCCTCCCAGTGGAGGTTCAGCGGCTTGCCTTGTGACATACAGCAAGGGGACGGAACGCAGGGAAATTTGTGCGGGTTTGCGCCAAAAAGGAGCTGAGCAGGCTCCGGGAATTTCCCAGCCTGCGCACGCTCGATCAGGCAAACTTGAGTGTGATCAAAGTTATTTTCAAACTAGTCGAGGGTCCTGGGCCTCGGAGGCCCCAGGAAGTCGTCCAGCTGCCTCACAGCCGCCGGCCTGCCCCGTCTCGTCAGCCGTCCCGCCGCGTTGCCGCTGCCCTGCGGCGCCGGCAGCGCCAGCTTCAGCAGGGTCTCCCGGCCCTCCGTGCTGCGGACGGTCATGGAGTCCACGGCCCCCAGCTGCTGCACGTCGCCGTACTGAGGGTTGAAGCTCCTCGCCGCGTTCGTCGGCGCTCGGAAGGCGCCCGCGTCCTCCACCGCCTTCACGCGCCGCTCTGTGAGGTCCTTGTTGTGCTGGAACTTGTCGGCGTTGTCTTGGAGGACCCTGAACTCCGTGGCCGGCTGCTTCTCCACGTCCTCGGGCGCGCCGTGCACCGTCTCGTGGGGCCGCGCGTTGTAGGCCGAAGCGGTCTGCTGAAAGTGGTCGTTCCACTGCCCGCCCTTGCGCGCCACCCTCGTGGCCAGGTCCTTCTTCAGCGTCTGGATGCCCCGGTCCACCACGGCGATGGCGTTGCGGTCCTCGGGCCGCTTCGTGCGGTGCACGGCTTTTTCGGGCAGCTCCCGGTCCAGCGTGGCGAACTCGTTGCCCAGGTCCGTCGTGACCACGAAGTTCCCGTCGTCCCCCCGTCAGCTCCTTTGCGGCGCGCCTGGTGGCGCGGCCCACCGTCTCGGCGTTCTTGTTCTGCAGAGGTTCCACGGCGGCCTCCCGGGTGAAGACGTCCATCACCACCAGGCCGTACTTCGTCTTCCCCCCCGTGTTCTGGCTGAAGTCGATGAGGTCGGCCTGCAGCCGGTCGTTCGGCCCCTCGGCGGCCGACTTGCCCAGCGCGCGCGGCCGGGGCGCCTGCACCTGCCGGCCCACGTCGGCCTTCAGCGCCTCGAAGGCCATGGCCTGCGTCACGTCGAGGTCGCGCTGCCTCGCGAGTCGGTACAGCTTCCGCGGGTCCCTCACGTTGAAGTCGTCGGCCAGGTCCCTCAGCGCCTCCATTTATAACCCAAGAAGGGGCTATTCAAGGCTTCCTGGATGCGAGGAGGCCTACCTCCTTGTTGCCCCAAAAAGGGGCTTGAGCAAGGTTCCGCGGATGCGCGGAGGCCTGCTCACACCTACTTCTTGCCCCAAAAAGGAGGCCTGCTCACACTACTCGTTCTTCGGCCCCCGCTGCGCCTGCCAGGCTTCCACCTCGTCCAGCCGGGCCTGGAAGCCCTTGCACACCCCCCACAGCACGCTGGTGAGGTGAGAGTAGTCGAGAGTAACCATCTCCGTGCCGTCGCTCCACCGCGCGGTGCCCGGCAAATTCTTCCACTTCGTTCCTGCGAAGTCGTCCGAGGCGAAGCCCAGCCTCAGGTCGCCGTTCATGTCCGGGCGCTTGTACTGCTTGGCCTCCACGGAGTCGAAGAGCAGCTGGAGCTCCGCCACGTCGGCCTCCGCCATCTCCGTCTTCACCCGGCTGTCCGACAAATTCGTGAAGCTCGTGTTGCAGACCACGTTGCCCGTGTTGCCCGCGATCACGAGGCCGCCGGGGTTCCTCTGGTTCGTGGTCAGGGACAGCTGCGTGGAGAGGCTCTTGGTCTGCACCAGCGCCTCGTCGTTGATCATGATGAGCTCGCACTGGTGCGTCCCGCCGTCCCGCTCCAGGAAGACTCGTGCGGATTGGTTGCCCAGCAGCCGCAGCTCCGGGCCGCTGTCGGGGGCCGCGCTGTTGTTGGACACTTGCAGCTTGCTCCAGCCCGCCCAGTTCTTCGTCAGGAAGAGATCGTCCGAGAAGTCTGAGGTGTTGGTCACGGTGAGCGTGTTGGACGCGAAGAGCTGCGGCGCGGAGACGTGCCCGAGCTCGTCACGTCGCCGCACACCACGCTGCCCGTCGACACTCCGCCGCTCGTGGCCGTGAAGGTGCAGTCCAGGCTCTCGCAGTCCAGCGGGGCCCCGCGGACTGCGCGCCGCCCCCGGCGATGGTTCAGCGTCCACTCTGTCCCGTATCCGGTGGCTGCGAAGCTCGCCGCGGTTGCAGCGCCCGAGGCCGTCAGCGTGCCCGTGGACACGTCGCCCACCGTGGTGAAGTTCCCGGCGTTGGCCGTGTTGTTGATGGTGAGTGTGCTGCCCGTGATTCCCGTGGCGGAGCTCAGCAGGCCCACGCTGGCCGCGCCGCTGATGCTCAGCGAGCTGCCTGACACGCCCCCCGTGGACGACAGCGCGGCCCCGGCGACGGTGCCGGTGGCCGTGAGCGCAGCGCAGGAGACTGCGCCCGAGGCGTCCACGCCCGTCGTGAACACGTCCGTGCAGTTCACGTCGTTGCACAGCAGCTGGTCGCAGCCCACGTTGCCCTGCGCGGTGAGCCCGTCCAGCGTGGCCGAGCCCGTGAGGCCAGCGAGTCCGCCAGCAGGTCCGTTACCGAGACAGACTCTCCCTCGAAGGCGCTGGCCCTGATCTGCATACTGTACAGGTCCAGCGTGCCCGCCGACTGCTGCACCAGCCCGGGGATGGACCCGCCGAAGGCTCCGAAGTGCAGCTTCGCGATTCCGCCCGGCGGCACCGAGAAGTCCAGGCGCGCCGTGCTCCACCCTCCCTGCGCGGCCGTGCCGAGGAAGGTGCCGGTGACGCCCACGTAGTCGTTGTCGGCCGCGCTGACGTACATCACCAAGTTGGAGGCCGTGCCCAGCCTGTACCGGCAGCCGAAGGAGTAGCGTCTCCCCGCGTCAGCGTGTAGGTGCGCACGATGTTCCAGGCAAAGGCGCTCAGGGTCATGGCGTAGCCCTCCAGCTGGAAGCCTCCCACCGTGAAGCTGGCCGAGGCCACGGAGCTCTGGCTGTTGGAGCGCACCAGGAAGTTGCCTAGCGTGGTGAGCGTGGGCTCCAGCAGCACCTCGCCCAGGGGGGCCAGCGTGACGTCGTCGGCCCCTCCGTCGAGGAACTCGTGCTTCAGCAGCAGCGCCGAGGCCGCCGTGTCCTCCTCCGCCTCCACCGCGTTGCCGGTCTCCAGGGTTGCGTCCAGGATCTGGAGACCGTAAACGTCCACCGTTCCTGCCGGTTGGTTGGGCAGGCCCGGCGCCTGGAAGTGCGCGCCGAAGTGCAGCTTCGCCACCCCGTTGGGCGGCACGGTGAAGTACATCTTGGCCGTGCTCCAGGCGCCCTGGTCGCCCGCGAAGCTTCCGTACAATGGGTCGTAGACGTTGTCTGCCTCGGACATGTACACCACGAAGTTGGAGGCCGTGCCGAGCCGGTAGCGGCAGGCGAAGAGGAGCTCTCTGCCGGGCGTCAAGTTGTAGGTGCGCACGATGTTCCACGGTTCGCCGCCAGGGTCAGGGTGTAGCCGTCCACGCTTACTCCCGCGGTGTGCGTGGCCAGGACCACGCTGCAGCCGCTGCTGGGGCGAACCGTCCAGTTTGACAGTGAGACGTCCGTGGGGCCCAGGATCTGCTCTCCTATGGCGGCCACCACCTCGTCGGCCCCTCCGTCGTCCGGAAAGCGCACTGCTATCTGCAGCGCCGAGGCCGCCTCCGCGACTCCGAGCTTGTTGGTCAACAAACCGTCCACTTGCGCGATGGTGTAGTGGCTGAGCAGCGCGGCGGCGATGCTCGAGGCCGTCGCCGTGTCCTGGTCTGCGGCTGAACGGTACGCCACCAGCGCCGAGGTGATTTGGTTGGTGGTGAACACGTCCTGGCCCGGGCCCGTCCGGTAGGCCAGCAGCGCGCCCGCGATGGCGGCCTGCGTCTGCGTGTCCTGCGCGCTCGCCGTGCGGTAGTCTCCCAACAGCGCGTCTACTTGCGCCGCGGTGTAGTAGCCCAGCAGCGCCGCCGTGATGGCGCTGGTCGTCTCCGCGTCCTGCGCCGTTCCGGTGCGGTAGTCTCCCAACAGAGTGTCCACTTGTGAGGAGGTGTAGTAGGCCAGCAGCGCAGCCGCGAGGGCCGCTTCCGCCGCTGCGACGGAGTAGCAGTCGGCCGTGATGCTCAGCGTGTCCTCGCCGTTGGCCAGCGCAGCAGAGAGAGGAGCCTCCAGATGCAGGTTGCGAACGACGCTGCTTCCGCGAAGGAGCTCCCAAGTTGTGAAGCCCGCCCAGGCCGGCGCGTTAACAACTCCGCTGCCGGAAAGCTGCAGGGCGGCGAGCTCCGCGAGGATTGCGTCGAGGGCTCTCTGGAGCGCGGTCTCGCTGGCGGAGAGCGCGGCGTTCGTGGCGTATGAGGCCAGCAGCGCCGCGTCGGCCTTGGAGGCCTGGAGCGCCGTGATGCTGGCGTCCCGGCTAGCAAGCTGCGCTGCGACGAAGGCCTCGGTGGCGAGGCCCAGCAGCGCATTTGCTATCTTAGTGTCTACCTCCAGTGGCGTGTCCAGTCCGTCCACCGTGGAGAGCAGGGCGGCCAGCGCGCTGGCGTCGTCCAGGGCTGCCGTGGTGACGGCGCCCAGGAGAGCGGTCGAGATCTTTGAGTCCACCTCGGAGGAAGTGTCCACGGCCGAGAGCAGGGCGTACGCGGTCAGGGCGCTGGCGTCCGCCTTGGAGGCCTGCAGCCCCGAGATGGTGGCGTCTCTGCTCGCGAGCTCGGAGGCCAGCGCCGCGGCGGTGACGGCCCCCCAGGAGAGCGTTGGCCACCTTGGTGTCCACCTCCAGCGGCGTGATCCTCGCCGCTATGTCCAGGGAGTGCTGGTCCACCACCGTCTTGAGGCCGTAGTTGGCGGCCACCGTTGCCAGCGTGGCGTTGTTGGCCGAGGCGATGGAGCCGTTCATGGCCGCCGTGGTGCTGTAGTTGGACAGCTTTAGGTCCACGCCGTCCGGGGTGCTCTTCGTGGCCACCACGCCCTCCAGCACGTCGAAGGCCGACTGGTCTGCCTTGTTGGAGAGACCCGTGGTCAGCGAGCTCTGCAGCGCGGCGATGCTGCTTCCGTGCGCGGCCACCTGCCCGTCCGTGGTGGCCAGGGCCGCCGCCGGGGCAAGAGGCGCAATCGCCGGCGCCAGCGCGCTGCTGTCCAGCTTTGACGCCAGCTCTGCGGTGACTCTGTCGTCCAGGGACTGGATGGCCGCCGCGTTGTTGCCGGCGGCTGCCGTGTTCACCGCCAGGTCCGTTACTTGAGCGTAGGGCGTCAGAGCGAGGGCCAGCTGCCCTGCGGTGACGTGCGTGCCGTCAGTTACCTCTCCGTTGTCCAGGACCTCCGGGATGTTGCCGGTAACAGGTCCTTCAAACATGTTTACATATCACCGCCTTAGTCCAGTGGCTATTCCGCAAAGCGAGGCCGGCTCCGCGGCTTTGGAGCGAGGCCGGCTCCACGGCTTCGGTCTTGGAGCGAGGCCGGCTCCGCGGCTTCGGTCTTGGAGCGAGGCCGGCACCGCGGCTTCGGTCTTGGAGTGGCGTTCCGGCCGCTCGGAGAAGTTTCCTCGTGATTCGGAAGTGTGTTTGTTTTTGACACACATCACAGGCGTCACCGCTTGGTGTGTCAAACACACCAACCCCTCTTCGGCGCAAGTTTCCGCACGTGTCACAGGGCCCGCACCAGGCCCGCACGTTGGCGTGGAATTTGTAACGGCATGTGTATGATTTTTTCGTACACTTCGAAGACTTTTCAGCAGTTTCTCAAACAGTGAGAATCTGCAAATTCTCAGGCGAACGCCAGCGCAACACCCGACCTGCGAAATTGAAGGAGCTCACCGTTTGAGCTCCTTCAGCAATTTGACCGATTTCGCCGGTCAAAAGCGAGACCTGCGCACGATGGAGCCAGTGGCCGGCAAAACCGGACACTGCTTCGTAGTTGGTGAGAAGCTGCGTGCCTCCATGCCGGGCAGGCGCGACTCTGCCGGGCAGGTTCGCCGAAGGCAGTTGTCCCCCCACAGGACAACTGGATTTTTTTTTTCAGTCGTCGTCTAAGCCGACAACCTCGACATTTTTTTTGCTGGGAAGAATCTCGACCTTGGCGTGGGCTCGGCAGGAGGCTTCTATGCCGGGCAGGCGCGGCCGGGGTGGAGGCTTCAATGCCGGGCAGGTTCGCCGAAACTGTCGTGTTAGACGACAGTTTCTGATTTTATTTCCTGGGAAGAATCTCGACCTTGGCGCGGGCTCAGGAGGCTCCGATGCCGGGCAGGCTCGGCTGTGAACACGAAGTGCCTCGGAACTTTGCCCGCACCAGGGAATTTGAATTGAAGGATATTATCCTTCAATTCCTGGTATACTTCCAGTACGACACGAACGTCTTGCGCACTCGCGGACTTGCCGCTGAACCCGTTGGGCGAGCCAGTGGGGCGAGCCAGTACTAAGGGGCAGGCGCGCACCTCGCTCTCGCGTCCTCGCTGTCCTGGAAAGCGGTAGGATTTAATGTGTCGCTCTGACACATTAAAATTCTCGTAATTCTTCATCGCTGCCCATCTGTGCCCAGCGCAGGATTCAGGGGCAATCCTGTGCCCAACACAGGATTGAGTGAGCAATCCTGTGCCCAACACAGGATTGAGTGAGCAATCCTGTGCCCAACACAGGATTGA
>CAUJNA010000762.1:0-157332 GCA_963377175.1 Effrenium voratum
ACCTTGTGGAGAGTCAGTTCCACAACTCTACACGGTTACCAACAAGAAGATTCCTGTCTACGGCATCAAGTACGTTCCCTACAAGCAGGACAACTTCAGGATCATGATACCCTACTACGTTTGTGATGTGAAGTCTCCAATCCTCAGCGCATCAAGACTACTTGATAGAGGATATGGACTTGACTTCACTCCGCGACACTGCACCATCACACATGGACAACAACAAGCACACCTCATAAGACACTCAGGACTTTTCTACCTACGAGCAGAGAAGATCGACATTCCTACAGGATTCGACATCTACCCAATGACTACAGACAATGGAAATCCATTGCTGTGATTCAACCTACAGAGAGAGCAGCACAACAACAAGAACAAATCGCACCACTCACACACACACACACAGACCAAGGACTACGACAGATCTTTGGTGGAAACACTGACTACTGGAAACTTGATGGTGACTACGCCATCAGAGTACACAAACGACCACGCAAAGCACTGTTCACACCACACAACAGTGGCTGCCCAATACCAGAAGGAGAACTAGATGATTGGAGACTAACCATCATCAACAGACACGGGCAAGAGCAAGAACAACTACAAGAGAACCCAACACAACTTTCCAAGCAAGAACTACAACGAAGACTAGAAGGTGACAACTGGACTGGATAAACCAGATTCAGAAGAAAGATAACACCTACACGCAGAGCAACATCAAAGACCACACCAACAAGGCAGAGCTCACAACCACAACGGCTAATGGACACACCACCAACCAGATCAAAGATCCAACTACGAGCACCACAAAAGATATGGAGACCTAAAGCAGCACCTTCTACAAATCTTGACACCACACAACCAAAGGAGACAATACACAGACCACTCACAGCACAGGAGGACAACCAAGACTACTGGGAAAGACAAGGTGAACATTGGATACGACACCACACAACGCTTAGAACAACTCTCTTCACTCCAACAGATGGACCAGGACAACCACCAATCAACACACTCGAACCTCACAGAAAGAACTACAATCACTCACAACAAGTTTGGAGAAGTTTCACAACGCAAAGATGACTGGACAGTCATGGGCAACGCAGCACTACCATTTCAATGGAAAGGAACAACAAGGTTCACCGTGAAGAAAGACTACGAGTACATCCAGGAGAACCACGATGAAGAACAACAACACGAGCATCATGAAGCAAACAGAGCAAGAGGACTACGACAACCACAGCAGCCCACTCCACAACAAATAGCAGAACACAACCTTACACATCTACCATACAGAAACTGGTGTCCAATTTGCGTTCAAGGCAAAGGACGCCAAGACAACTACAAGAAAAAAAACAATCACGACAACCTGTCATTCAAATAGACTTTGCCTACATCAAGTCACAACAAGACCCAAAGACCACACCGGTACTGACAGCAGTTGATGTTACTACACAACTGTGTATGGCAGTATTGGTTCCAGACAAAGCATCAATGATGGACTACGTGGTCAACAACCTACAAGCATTCATCTTTGAGTGCGGAAGAACACAAGGCATACTACAAAGCGACAACGAAGACACACTCAACGCACTTCTAAAAGCTACAGCAGCAAAAGTCGGCACAATGAGTGTACGACATTCACCTTCCTACAGCAGCAACAGTCAAGGACGCGTTGAGCGACTACATAGAACACTTCTCGGACAAATCCGCGTCGTCAAAGCTCAGGTTGAAAGCAACTACAGCATGACGATGTCCACAAAGCACTGTCTACTACCTTGGATAGTACGACACGCAGCATGGACGGTAAATCGCTACGTCATTCACTCAGACGGCTACACAAGCTTCGAACGCCGCTGGGGAAGAAACTACGAGCGAGCAATCTGCGATTTTGGCGAGACACTACTCTACCTTCCACCACAACACAAGAAACTCCCAAAAGCAGACCTACGGATGCAGAAATGCATCTGGCTCGGAAAAGTTTCCGAAACCGGAGAAAACTACGTCGCAACGGAATCAGGCGTACAAAAGGTACGAACAGTACGGAGACTACAACCTGACTTCAAATACGACCTCGCACTGTTGAACAAAGTTTCCGGCACACCATGGGCACCACGACGGAACACCTACAACCCTTCGTTCGCAACACTGTTGGATACGCAACTACAACCGTCAGAGAAAAGAAGGTCCACGCAAGACTTCGGACAACAAACGAATGCGACGGACGACATCGTTGCAGAACCCGCAACAAAACAACAACGCACTACACCACCTCCACGACTTCCGCCCACATCGACGTCAAGTTCACGACCACTACCGGATAGTCCTATGGCTATTTCACCAACTGGACGACAACATCCACCACTACCAGCACCACCTCGACAAACCCTACGACGCTTAACTCCGGAAGAAGTAATGCAACCAACTAAAGCACAGAAGACCTCAAAGGACACTACAATCAGATCAACGGAACAAGCAACCAAAGAACCACCACCACTACGACAGAAAATCAACGCAGTGACACTTCCCAACGGAAAATCCATCACTCCCTAAACAAACGACGACACCTCAGAAGACCAACCCATAATCTTCGACAACGAAGGTTACGACGAAACACAACTACTGGAAGGAATGAAACACGAGTCAAACCAAATGAAACTACACGACGTCTACGACGAAGTAGATGCGTCTACCGTCGACGACAACGTCATCAGAGAAGCGATACCTACAAGATGGGTACACAGAAAGAAAGGACCAGGAGTACGAAGCCGAATCGTCGCAAAAGGCTACACAGAGAAAGATCGAGGACGAAGACTCCGTCTACGCCTCTACACCAATGTTCACGACACTCCGGACACTTCTCGCACTACAAATGTCACGACCAAACTGGATAGCGCGACTAGGCGACGTCTCTACAGCATTTCTACACGCAACCATCGCAAAAGACCACGACGGTAAACAACGTGACGTCTACCTTTGGCCACCTAAAGAACTCTGTCCACAACAGGACAAAATCTGGCGACTAAAGAAAGCCATGTATGGACTACGCAGTTCACCAAAAGCATGGCAGGACTACCTGGCTGAAGTGTTACAAAAGCTCAGCTTTGTAAGACTAACGTCTACACCAATGCGACTCGCGACTGCTACATCATGGTCTACGTGGACGATCTACTGGTACTTGGAGACAAGACTGCGGTCAACTCCATGTTCAAGGCCGTCCAGAAATAGGTCCTACTCAAGCACATCGGCAACCTCGAACCTGGCAAACCACAACAATTTCTTGGAAGAAACATCGACCACTTCGGCAAATTTCTGCAACCTTGGACTAAAGGACTCCTACATCGACAACATGATCGAGGAGTCTGGAATGACCAACTGCAACACAGTGACCGCTCCAGGAATCGCCCACTACAAACCAACAATAGAGGATGAAGCGCTTCTTGACCACGAACAACACAGAAGGTACAGAAGGATTGTTGGCAAACTTCAATGGTTAGCACACACACGACCAGACATCGCATACTCTACAAAAGAACTGGCACGAGACCTCACAGCGCCTACAGAACTTTCACAAAAGAGAGTCAAACATTTACTACGCTACTTGCACGGCGCCAAGCGCTACAAATTCACCATAGAACCAACAACAACACTCAGAGCAAACACCAACAACATCCTGGATCTCGACGTTCATGTCGATGCCGACTGGGCAGGATGCCCTACTAAAAGGAAATCAACTTCAGGTTTCAACATCATCTTTCTAGGAACAACAGTTGCGTTTGGCAGCAGAACGCTAAGCTACAATAGCACTCAGCTCAGCAGAGTCTGATCTCTACGCCATTTGCGCAGGAGTTAATGACGGACTACACCTCAGAAACTTCCTACTTGAAACCAACATTTGCAGCAAGCTAAACCTACGCATCCACACAGACTCCACAGCAGGCAGGAGCATTGCTACACGACAAGGCACTAGCAAACGAGCAAAGCGCATCGACCTCAAATTTCTCTACACACAAGACCTCATCAAACACGACATCATCAGAATCCTTAAGATCAACACACTTCACAACAGCGCAGGTTTGTTTACCAAATACATCAGCAAAGAAACACTACACAGGCTCATCCAGAGCATTGGGATACACATTTAGCACTACGAACGACCAGTGCAACAGTTTCACAACAACAACAACAACAACAACGACTTTGGACATTTCTTGTATGTACGTAGCTACATGTAACACGACACCTTTGGTATGTAAGTAACAGTAACTACATGTATTTCCACTTGCACTTTTGGCGGCTGAGTCAACACTACAGCTGTTTGTTTTACATGTCTGCATGCGCCGCCTGCCTGATAGCTACTACTCAAACTCATTTTGTTTTTTGCCCCGTTTCACTACATTTTGCATTCCACTGCAGCCATGGCCGCTCCATCTACTGCAGATGCTACGATGGGAGATGCAACTACGCCTGACAGGGCGACTACACCGCAGGTGGCGGTCCCTACAGACTCCAGTGACCAAGGAACTCCACCCCCTCAGACCTACAACGAGTCCAACTACCGCTTCAC
The DNA here is from genome assembly GCA_963377175.1 of Effrenium voratum. Lineage (NCBI taxonomy): Eukaryota > Dinophyceae > Suessiales > Symbiodiniaceae > Effrenium > Effrenium voratum. The sequence continues at coordinate 4,568 of CAUJNA010000762.1, forward strand.
TGACTCCACGCCTGGCAACACGGCTTACTACAACCCGGCAACTGGCATGGACCAACTACACATCACGGAGTACCAGGCAACCAACACTCCCTACACTCAGTTTTTTTCTCACTGCACTTACACTGGAAGAGTATCAACTGCTCTCACCACAACAAGCAACTCCACTTTCACAACTGGACTACACACGATCCATTCACTGCATCCCTGGAGACCTCCGGATGCCTCACTACAATTCCACACTGCTCAGCGTTTCGCTACCTGAAGCAGCCAACGTCCACTACTACCACGCGACTTCACTCCACACTACGACTGGCAACAACACCAACTACGTCATCATCCAACTACAGGTACCTCACTTCAGGACAATTTCTCCACTTCACCAGAGACTACATTTCCTACATGATGCCAGTACAACAGAACTACCACCTCCCAACTACACAACATCCACAAACCATCTACCAGGTGGACTACAACGTGACCACCTTCACCGACAACTACAGCCTGAGGAATAGCTACATTTGGAACTATCACATGCCACTACTTCTACCGGAACTACTCCACTACCTCTACAACCGCGACCAACTCCACGACTTTCAACACAAGGCCATCACTACCATCCTTTGCAAGAGCACCCAGTACTATGGTTTTACACTACTCACCATGACCAACCTTACCCAACACCACAAAGCACTACTACATCGTTTCCTTAGGGATTACGACCAACATATGTCGTGCCCTGAGATAGACGATGAGAGACTACGAGGCGCTCCAAACTACATGACAACCTTTTTCACCACCCACTACTACGCGACCTTGGACAGTCGACGAAAAACGGTCCAAGCCTACCGCGCCCAGAACTGGGCACTACATGCTTGAGCTCCTGCTCTACAATGAGTAACTGCCTCACGAATTCCATCCAGCGCCACTACATCGAGCTGGAACATGAACAGCGTGAACTACTGAGTGCAGGTTACTACCTTTTGCCACTACAGTAGAATTGATGAACAACAATGATTTTCATCACTACTGTCAATCCATGTCTTGCACTTTAGTTGAAAAGGTACTACAAAGACCTTTTAACTGAGGGGCCGTGTCAAACTACATGCTTCACTTCCTGCGTTTGTGTTGCATGTATGTTCACTACTGCAGGCCTTGAGCTCACTACATTGCATGAGTCAAAAGGTTGGCAGCTGCAGACTACATTGGTTGACTTTTTGTTTGAACGCTACAGCACTTGCACTTGTAAGTAAAAGTCGCAACCGATTTTAGCGTTTCTCTCTTTCTCTCTATCCGTCCATCCGTCCATCTGTCCTTCCGTCCCTCCGTCCATCCGTCCATCCGTCCATCCATCCATCCGTCCATCCATGATCATGATCATGACCATTGTCTTCTGGATTTTCTTCTTTTTCGTTCTTCATCATTTGGGTTTGATTTATGATTGTTTTGTGCTCACCCTCTTTAGCCTCGTCTGGAAAACCGCTGGTGGCTTTGACTCGATCTTCAAGCTTCTGATTGCTTTTGCGTTCTTCGTGTGTGCTTTGTTTTTCCGTGTGTCTCGAACCTTTGCTTCGGTCCCTACGCCTCACGCCTTTGTTGCCTCTCCTCGCGACTGCATTTTACTCAGGAGACGGCAAGGGCTGGTCCGGTGGCAGCACCAGACCTGATGGCGAGGCCAGGCGTGTTAGTCTGTCCATCCTCTCTCGAACTCGGGAGACTCGGAGGCCAACCAGCCTGCAAACATCAAGGAGAAGCGACCCAAGGTCTTCCTAGAGGTGCGCACCTGGAGACTCGAGTGTTGCAGTGCATATGTTGTGTGCGTTCGTCGAGGTCGAGCTGCACAAGCGCCAGCTGGGTCGCATCGTCCTGGAGCTTTTCGGGGACGTGGTCCCCAAGACGGTGGAGAACTTCCGCTGCCTTTGCACGGGCGGCGCCCTGAGTGCCGGTCCCCGACCTCGACGCCGATCGACCTCGACCGACTCCGTCCGACTTCGTCCGACTCGAGGTGAGAAGGGCATCAGCGCAGTCTCTGGCAAGCCGCTGAGCTTCAAAGGGAGCAGGCCAGGAACGGCCAGGAACGGCCAATGGCCAGGATGCGGACGAAGGGTATTGGATGCGGACTTTTTCCCCTGCAGGTTTCACAAAATCATTCCAGGCAAGATCATACAAGGCTGGGTGCAGATGCGTTGGTTTCTTTGCAAGTTGCGTTGACCTGCTCAGGTGGTGACATTACAAAGGGAGATGGATCAGGGGGTGACTCCATCTACAATCAGGACAACATTTAGGCTTCCCCAAGCTTCGTCTTGAGTCCCTTTTTGGCTTACATGCAGGATGGAGATGGTACCTTTGGATGTGAAAACTTCAAGGTGAAGCACGATAGACCCGCCCTCGCCTGCGCCCAGACTCATAATCTCTTCAATTGGAATGTGCTGTTTCAAGGTCTCCATGGCACACAAACGTGGCCAAGAAGGTAAGAACTGCTCGCAGTTCTTCTTCACCTCCAAGGTGAGCCAGACTGAAACAGCGAGCTCAGATGAGATGAAAGCCACAGGGAGATTACTCTGCGCAGTTTGCTCAACAGGCGGAGCCCAAGCTGGATGGCAAGCACACCGTGTTCGGGCGGGTCATTGAAGGCCTTGACAAGCTGTCCAAGGCAAGACACGAGACACGCGCTGAGAGCATGTCGTGAAATGTGTCCTTTTCGTTTCTCAGAGCTTCTGGCTTTGCTCAGCTCGAGTCTATGGGCACGAAGGGTGGAACTCCTCTCTTTGAGGCGCGTGTCAGTTTCATTTGGTTCGGTCGGCAGTCGCGGCTTCAGTTTGAAGGCAGTCATCTCGGACTGCGGCGAGCTCGAGTCGGCTTGCATGGGCGCCCGCAAGCGGAAGATGGAGCAGGCCCGGCAAGGTGACATAGGTGACTCAAATCTTCGGAAGCCCCAAGACTTTTAAGTGGGAAGGTGCCATTGCCTCCGGGCTGGAAGCAGAAGGAGTCCCGCTCCAAGGTGAGCCCCCTCTCTTCCCTTGGCTTTGGCTTCATCCAGTGCAGAGCTTGCCGTGCTTTCTTTTTTTCTTCAGCTGGATGTTTTTCTCCCCAAATCAGGGATCTTTGTTTTGGTGTTTAGCAGGAAGCCGGGGAGGGAGAAGCCAGAGGTGTTTGCTGTTGCCACGCAGCTCAAAGGGAGGGGCGGGCCCGGCATGGCAAGCCTCAAGGAGCCGCTGCTGCCCAACAGGCCTGGGCCTCCGGGCCTCCGGGCCTCCGGGCCTCCGGGCCTTCGGCTCGATCTCGCTTGAGAGCTCGATCTTGCGAGCGCTTGGCTTGGCGTCAGGAATGTCGTGCCGAAGGCCGTCAGGCGCCGGTGTTTTGCATTCTCTTGGGCCCTGCCCCAGGGTGCGAGCGCAGTCCAGACTGCACTCGCCTTTGCCGTCTTCATTGCCGTTAGAAGTTTCCATCCAGTGTGAGCCTCATGCCTCGCCCATGCTATGCCCATGCCATGCCCATGCCATGCCCATGCTCAGATCATCATTGATATCTCAAAGACGGATGGCAAGCTTCCATACGGCAAGGCTGGGTGGCAACGCATTGCGCACCCTGAATCTACAATGAGAACATGCTAGGCCACCCCATGCGTGGTGAATTCGGCTGTTGACATTGCCATTGGTGCAGCTGGCCCGCTTGTTGTTTCCGGGTGTTGAGATCAAGTTGAGCACTTCGCCACGCTGGCTCAAGACCAATGAAGGGGAAAAGCGCAGAATGCGCTATCCTAGAATTTGAATTGCAAGAGCTGCGGGAGGAGCTGCGCAGTTATGACCAGCAGCTTCCTTGCTGGTCGGCTGAGGTGGCAGCTGCGGAAGCTTGGGCAGAACAACTAGAGCAAGAAACAAAGGAAGATAGGTCTCACTCTGAGTTTGCAGCGGCCAGTTTCGGAGGGATTTCGCCAGCCAGCAGTGAAGGTGAGCGAGACTACGCGGAGGCACAGGCGCACGAAGTGGGCTTTGTGACGGACAGCCATCCGCTGCATTTCGCGGGCCACGCGAGCCATGCGCGGCATGCGGCGCTGAGTGCGGAGCTGACCCGGCGGGAGTCGTCCACGCGCTTCCTGCGCCAGGCCAGCGCGCGCGTGGCCTCGGAGGCCGTCGGCGCCGCGCGGGCGGAGGCCGGGGAGCTGCGGGCGGCGCTGGCGGAGGCGGAGGCGGAGGCCGCGGCGCTGACGGCGCAGCGCGAGGCCGCTCAGGCCCAGGAGGCGCCGCTGCGCCAGTGGGTGGCGAACGTGGAGGCCCAGGTGGCCGAGGCCCGGCGCGAGAATGCGCGCTTGGCCGGCGCCCTCACCAACGCCCTGGCCTTCCAAGAGGCGTCCTTGGCCGAAGAAGTCGGAGTTGGTGGAGTCCGAGGCGTGGACCCGGTGCGCCAGGCGCAGGTCCGAGCTCGGAAGGCAAAGCTCCGGGAGGAGATCGCTGCGGAAGAGCGGCGCCGGGACCAGTTCCTCCGCGAGGCTGCATTGGCCTCGGCCTCGGTCGCCTCCCCGCCCCGGGCCCAGCCAAAGGCGCTGAGCCCGAGCCCCACGCGCGTGGCCCTGCTCTATTCCAGTCCCGCGAGGTCCGGCTCTGACGCAATAGAATCCCTGGAGCACAGCGACGATGACCTGGAATACTGGAGCAGCGGTTGGGAAAGTGAGAAACAAAGCTGATGGAGCCTTGAGCATGTTTTGATCAAGTCAGAGTTGAGCGGTAGTCTTGAAAGCCACAACAACCAGCTGCCAGTGCGGCATGGTGCTACAACGATGTCAGGCAACACACTGGCACTGCTCTTCGGAGGAATGGATGGCTTGAAGCAGTGCTGGGACCCGGTGCCACTGAAGGCATGCGCTTGACTAGCGGCAAGACATGTCGTGTCTCTGCATCTGACCCAGATCTTCAGTGCCATTGCGGTGGTGTATGCATTTGGTGCCCTGGCATTCAGTGTCACCGTAAAACCCCTTCACCATCACTCGACACGAGCTAAGGAGACTTTCTTGAGATGCAGTCAATGGCTGTCATGGGGGGTGCTGCGTCCAACACTCAGAAGACTCAAGCAAGGACCAGCAACGTCTCGTGCTTCATGCAACTCATGAAACTCATGCTGGAAATGTGCAGGTATCAGATCTTGCTTCAGAGCAAGTTGCTTGTCACAGCCCTCATCATGTGGGGCCTGCGCGGCCAGCGCCAAACCACTCTGCAGTGGAATGTACTAGGCAGGGTTGCTGGGGGTTGCTGGGTTGCTCAGCGTTCCAGACAAGATCAGCTCCAATGCTTGGTCAGTGGAGTAGCGGGTTGCACTCAGCGCTCTGATCATGTCGACTTTGGCGATGATGTCATACACAAGTTACACAAGCCTTTAAGCCGAAGCAAACTCTTTCATGGAAATCAGGGAGATTGGTCTTGTTCGCTGCCTGCCCACGGTACAGTGTTTGGACGCGAGCCACTGTTCAGGGGAAAAGAGAAGATCCTAAGCTTGTTCCTGCTCTTTGATTTGAGCATGCAACGCCTTGCTTTGTGAATACTCTTTGCTTTTCTTGCCAGTCACCATCGCCCTGGGCATGAGCGCATTCGTGCTGTCAGAAGACAGCAGCGACGAGGCATGAGCCTGTTGTTTGTGCAAGAGAGCATACTCGAAGGACGTGTCGCGTGCGATGGAATGCACATCTTACTGCAGCCCATGAAGAAGCCAGAAGGTAAGACACAGACTCCAACTCACACTGGGGGCTTGAGACAATTGAGCTCAATTCGGAAGCACTTCAACGCGTTTCTGTTCGAAGCTTGGCAGTTGGCTTTCAAAAGTCGACTCATGCGGTCTTTGCCTACAAGTGAAAGCAAAGGGAGCAAACCAAGCGGCAGCCGCCCTCGTCTTGGCCATGGATCCCCGCGCGCGTTTGGAAGCGTCGCTGGGTCTTCACCAGGCCAAGATCGAGACGCTGCGTCAGCTGGAGAGCCGCCTGGATGCCCGTATCGCCCGGCTTGGCGAGCTGAGCGTGGCTGCGAAGATGCTCATCGACTCCATCATGGCCAACCCCTTCCTCGCGCAGCCGCCCGAGCCCGAGCCGCCCGAGCTGCTCCAGCCCGAGCCGGACGCGCCCGAAGAGACAAGCGGGATCCGGACAGACGGCGACAGGGCGAGCCCGGTCGCCAGAGGTGGCCGGAGCGCGTCTCGGCTCGTCCGCAGGTCGGTGTCTTGGATGAGCGAGCCACACGAGGAGGTACCTTTGCACCACAAGGAGGACATGACGATTCCTGCTCATGGGCACTGGGTGCCCACGGATGTGCTGGAACGGCGGTCCTCTTTTCAGGGGCAAGCTGCGCAAAAGCTTGGCGGCAGACAAGTGGAACTGCAGGCTGGAAAGCTAGGTTCTGTCTCTTGTATCTTAGTCGAACCCATGGGGAAGCTTCTGAGTGCAGACTTCATAAGCACTGGTGTCACTATTCTTTTTCAGGGTCGTCGCCCTGACAAGCCAGACAAGAGCATGGATGAATGGGTTCAAGTGCTGAAGCGAACCAAGCTGCTAGATGCGGGGGTGTCTGTGGCCTTGCCTGACATTGCGGAAGAGGTGGATTTGCAGGACCTGCATTGCCTGGTGGACGCCATCATGCAGGCCTGCCACGCGGAGCTGTGCATTCTCTGCGGCAAGGCGGGGGGCGCTCTGAAGGCCGTGGAGGTGGCGGGCCGCGATGGCCGCGATGGCCGCGTGGCGGGGGCGATCCTGCTGGCGCCCACCCAGCCGCCGCCCGTGGTGGTCTTCGGGGGCCCGGTGATGCTGGTCTGGGCGCAGGACGACAAAGACGCGCCCTTCGCACAAGCCGAGGCCTGGGCCCAGGCCCTGGCCGCCCGACAAGGCGTGGCGGTGCTGCGGGCCCCCGAGCAGGGCGGCCACGACCTGGCGCGGCTCTTTCGCAAGGACGAGAAGGCAGGGAGCACGGATGGAGAAGACGGACTCTGAAAGGAGCCAAGGAAGACGGGCTTTGAAATCGAAGCGAGTTCAAGGGTTTGCCGAGAGCGAGAGAGAGAGAGGGACGTAGATGAGTCCCCGAGTCTTGACTGTCATTCTATTGGTACCCTTTCAGACCCTGAGGCAGCCACAGATGTGCTTGCCTTTGTGGCCGCGGTGCTGCTCATTGCAGAGCTCCGAACGGGGCCCCGGGAGTCCGAGGCTGGACCCGTTCCGACAGGTCCGAAATCCAATTCAAAAGTGAAACTGCCCTCTGTGCACGCTGTCTTCGCATTTTTCTGGTGATATATGGGCTGTTTCAGGAGAAGCATACAAAGAACCAACTATGTTTTTCACTCTTTTCCAACGAAATGCAAAAAGCCTCGAAAAACCAAGCAAACAAAAAGTGTCAAGACTATGCCCCGCAAGTCAGGACAACTGACATGGTGTTGCTTCTTCTTCTGTTTGTGTTTTTTTTGTTTGTTTAGATGCTTACTGATTTGTAGGTGCACGTCTGTTGGACGTATTTCTTCCGTATCATTTATTCTGAAATAGAGTACTCATGATTTAAAGTCTACTTTGAAATAGACATTCTGGTTGTTTTTGTTGTTGTTTGTATTCTTATTAATGTCTATTTAATTTCAATTAGACATACTCAATAATCCAGGACCCCTAAGCCCCCATTGGCATGGTAGCGTGTCACGCATGTTGAGGCTTGTTAGGATTCAAGCATCGAAGAAGGTAAGTCTAAGTCCGCTGAAATCAAGGAATCCAAGGAACCTGAACTGAGGACTTAACGTCTAACTCCCCGATTCGGGGCGCTGCCTCCAGCGCCTCTGCCGCCTAGTCTCCTCCCCGGGACATGTCCTGCTAAGGCTTCTCGCTGCCGTTCGCACAGTCCCTTCTCACCTGTAACTCTTTGCAGCTCCAGCAAACCGCCGCGGTACTTCGGATCCGTGCAGTAGAAGGCAGTTCTCTTTTTGAGTGTCTCCGGCATGTTGCAACTATCATCTATGCAGGCTTTGGCAAGCGAATTGCTGGACCACTCTTCGCGAGAAAAAGTTGTTTGACCACTCTGCCCGGCACGTTAGGCAAAAAACCACCAAAACATCGGCTCTGAGAGGCGATGCGTTTAGCAAATCCACCAAAACTCGGAGTGCCAAGGTTGCAATATTGTCTATGCAGGTTTGTGCAAATCATTTGTGTCCTCTGCGGGGCATGTTGCGTGTGCTGCTGCGCTGGCATCTCTCGTTCGTTGCCTGACAACACATGCTTGCTACATGCGGTCTATGCTGGGAGAAACATTTCGATTAGAATGATTCTGTTTAACATGACAGTTTCACAGTATGTTGTTCTCAATCGAATATCTGCACACTGCAGCTAACATGTAAACACACGTTATGAAAACATGGTTCAACCCGAAATTCCACTCCAAACGCGAAACGAACGCACGCGCACAGCGTCCCGGTCCTTTTTTGGGTGCGTGTGCGCTCAAAGTGCGTCCAGGCCCGCCACCGGGGTCGGGTGCTGCGGCTGCTGGAGGAGCTGCCGCCCTTCTTGGCGTCGCGCCTGGCGCGGCGGACCATCGACCCGCTGGACCACGAGGACTTGGCGCGCCTGGCAGAGCAATTGGACTCGGAGGCCACGGCCGCGGCCTTGGCCGAGTGGATCGACTCCGACATGCCCTGCGGGGCCACGGCTTCTGAGTGAATCCAAGCCGTGCCAAGCCGTGTCGTTTCACGCCTCGTGGGCACCCAGCCTGTGAGACACGCCATGTCAATGTTTCCTCGTGACAATGCGCTCGTCCATGTCTTAACTGGAGGGGTACAGTCTACCCCGGAGCTGCCAATTGCAGGGCAGCTTTCAGCCCATCGGCCTGCTTTTTGTGGTGGCCAAGGCACGCTTTGGGCCTTCGGGCTGTGGGAGAGGTGGGGTGAGGGGGTGAGTGAGGGCTTCGCGCACTTTTTTAAGGTCTTCTTCTCCTGCCTTTGCGCAGTGCTTGCCGAGAAACATTTGAAGGCCCGAGATTTGCAAGTGCACTGACGACTGACAGCCTCAGCAGCCATCAGGCCTTCAAAGAAATGCCCATATACGCTCAGGCGGATATGAAGGAATCAACTGCTTCTAGTAAGATAATATTGCTTGATGTTACTTGTGTTTTCTTGACTTGAGAGGTCGCGCAGCTGAAGATTGCTTGGCTGGTGACTTCGCTGCTGCTGACTCTTTTGTTTGACCGCCTGGGCCTTGAGTGAGCCTCGGCACCTGTCAACTCCGTCCGCTCCAGGGAACGTGCGGGAGGACGGCTTTTGGAGCGGATGGGATAGCCGGACGATTGTGGTCGCAATCTCTTGGCACGGCACTCGGATTTTGATCGCTATGTGCAAGTGCCTCCTTTGCCCTTCACACGAGCGTATCCCCAACATATATCATCACGTGCAAAGAGAGTTCTTCTGGCTTCTGGCGGCTCAACGAAGATCCACATGTTCTTATGACGTTTTTTGGCGGATGCTTGTTTAATACACGATGACTGCAGGACGACTGTATGTTACAATGCACGTTCCATTTCAAGCATTGGGGTTCCATAGGTCTCTTTGCTATACAGCAGTTTGAGAAGAAAGTGGGGCTCCATTTTGGACGCAAGCTTCATGAGCACAGTGTACATGCCAATGCAAACCCAGAGACACCCAGGATAGAGAGTGATGCTGCGCGTTTGCACTCATGGCACCTGCACGGCACAGGGCTCCAAGGCCCTGCTCTCGGATCTGGAGGATCTTGGTGAAGTGCTGCCCATCACTGCCCAAGCGAGCGCTTGCTTGGGCCTCTGCGGTCAAGGACCCAATTGCCTGGTGACAGTGCCAACCGGCGCAACCGGCGCAACCGGCGCAACTGGCGCAATCGGCAGAAGCCAGGCCTTCAACCGCCTGAACTCCTTCGAGAAGGTCGTCTCCCTGCTGAAGCGCCTGGGTTTTCCCAGCGTTGCGGAGGAGGTGCTGCAGAGGGCGCGGCTGAAGTCGGATGCCCTGCGGCTGTTGGCACAGAGCCCCTTCCGGCCACAGCACACCGTGGAGGACATGCGGGAGGCCATCCGCTTGCTGTCGGAGGCGCTGGAGCTGCGAAAGGACCGCCCGGCGCTGCTGCTGCTCCGTGGCCGGGCCTTTGGTCGTCTTTGCCTCGCGAAGCCTCAAGAGACTGAGACGAATGAGACGAATGAGGCTGCTGAGACGAAGAATGAGATGGACGCCCGGAGCGCGGCTTTGGCGCTGGAGGACTTCCGGGTTGCGGCGCACGAGGCGACGGCGCTCAAAGCGGATGCCTTGGCGGAGATGGGCCACGTCTACGCCTTCCAGGGGCAGCAAGCACAGGCGGTGGAGGCTTACAAATGGGCCATGAAGCTGACTGCAGGCCGGGAGGCGGCGAGGCTGCAGCGACGCATCCAGCGGCTGCAGATGGGAGGGGCACTGAGCGATGGCAGTGGCCTGTGGAGGGTGGATCAAATTACTGGTGTGTCGCCCGACTCCTGCGTGTACCACCTCACCGCAACGCCTGGCAATGTTCACCCTTGTCCTGAAAGCGCCTGGCATGTTCAGGTCATTCATGGCTCCATCTCAAGAGATTACACGCCAATCTCATCTGTGGCTGGGTGGGAAAACGGCCGCATGGACCTCCTGGTCAAGACTTACCCTGACGGACAGGTCTCCAGATTCTTCGGGTCGCTATTGACAGCAGAGGAAGCAAAGGAGGCTTGCCTGCAGAACTACGCGCCCCTGGAGGAGCAAAATTGCTGGGTTCGCGTCTCTGCTCCTCTTGAGACACTGCCATTGGATTGGTTCGACTGCGCGCAGCTGGGGATTGTGGCAGGCGGAACAGGTGTTGCCCCAGCTCTCCAGGTGCTCTCGGCCCTGTTTGGTGCGAATGACGCCGAAGGAAAAGACGCACAAGACAGAAGCGAGGAAAGCGCTCGCAGTTTGTCCGTGTCCATGTTGTGCTCGGGCCGGGAGGCCCTGCTGCTGCCGCAGCTGCGCGCGCTGCAGGCTGCGGCAGGGGGTCGTTTGCGCGTGCTGCACACGCTGACGCGCGATCGGGCCGCCGCCCCGCTGCGGCTGGGCCATCGGCGCTTCGTGCCGGCGCTGGAGCCCACAGAGGCGGAGGCGCCCTTCCGGGGCCGCGTCGACATGGAGATGCTGCGGCACCTGAGCCAGTCGAGCCGGCTGTTGGTGTGCGGCCCGCAGGGCTTGCTGGCTGCGGTGGAGGCGGCGCTGCTGTCTTTGGGCCACGCCAAGGACCACATTCTGCTGCTGCAGGCCACAGCCACAGGGGTGCGCCCTCAGAGTGAGGAGAGCGACAGCGTCTCAGTGGACACGCTAAATTCGGATGCCGATTCTGATGCAGAGGCACCTTTCAAGGCAGGGCCTGTTCCTAGCATTGCTGTCTCACCTCCTACCATTTCCGTCTCACCGCCTACCATTTCCGTCTCACCGCCTTCCCAGCTCGAAGATTCCAAACCTGGAGATGTGTTGAGGGCACAACTCGCAGCGCAAGGGGGCCAGGGGGCTGCTCTCACCTTTGCTGACAGAGTTCGCCAGGCGAGTGAGCAAAATGCTTGCACACACACACACAATCCACAAAACGGTTCAATTCGCGCTCCAGGGTCTGCAAAGGGTGGTCGACCTTCTACGTCCTCAAGACCCTGGACTCTGTGCTCAAAAACATTGGCGAGGCGCACCACGCAGCACTGCACCCACATTGCCTGTTTGAGTGGAATACGTTTCTTGCTTCTAACAATGTGTGGTTTGCACACCGGTCGAGCTTCTGCCGCATGCCATCATCGAAACCTTGGACTTATTCTGTCAGAGGCCGCGGCAATCCTGGTGATTTACATCTTCGACGTGCTTGTTGCAGATGCGGCCCTACCCTTATCCCCTATTCTAAGACGTATTCCGGCAATTCGTCGAGTGGCTTCGGCCCGGAGGTCTCAGACATTTTGCCCGTGCACGGCAAAGACTTCCACATCGCCACGTGTTTGATGGCTCGGCACCTTGAGCCGTGTCCAATGCTCGCCGACATCTGTTGCGCTCAGGTTCTAGTCATTGTGCTGACCGTGATCAGCTACACCTTGGCTCCAACTTGGAAGTCTGCCAGAATCTGAGTGAACGCTGTGAGTGAAGAGCCAGCGGCTTGTGGCTCCCGTCGCTTGAGGCTTGACCACGCGGACCCGCTGGCTCAGGCTGGCAAAACGGTGCTGCCTGACCCGCTCCATGCTCGCCATGCTCGCCATGCTCGCCATGCTCGCCATGCTCGCCATGCTCTGTGCTTCATGCGGCTGAGAGGCTGTACAATGCCCTTGATTGCAAGCGTTGGCAAAAGAGTGCTGCACGGTGCATTTCACGCAGTCCTGCAGCCTCGGTGTGGAATCCATGCGGCAGTTTTGTGTCAGCTTATGGCTCAGTAAGGAATGCACAGGTAGTCGCGAGCGTATGGGCGGGGAGGGGTTAGTTGCTTAGCCCTGATCCGCATGGACAAGGATGGCAAGGCTCCGCCATCTGTTGCCAATGCAGACGACGAGGACGTGTCCCGCGAAGTTTACTTGGGAGTTGTCAAGTCCTACAACGACCGCCGGGGCTTTGGTTTCCTGGCATGTGCAGAGACCGCAGATCGCTTTGGACGAGATGTCTACATGCCGAAGGCGTGGTTTTCCAAATGCCACCACGTGGCAGCTTGTGGCACCATGACGCTGTGTCTTTGTTGTCTCCGGTAAGGCAGAGGCAACCATGGCTGCCCTTCTCGCTGCTGGTGTAGATAGGGAGACCGCAATCAGCATGGTCATGACCGGGCGCTGCGCTCGGTGATGTTGATGCAATGCTGCCTTTATGTCTCATGTTTGCGCGAGTTGCTCGGTGCCTTTGTGCGACCTGAGGAATACGGGGGCTTCAGCCTCCTCCGCCGCGGCAGCGGCGGCTTGTTTGGGGCCGGATGCTGCCAAGGCGGCGGCTGCGGCAGCGGAGAAGAAGGAAGACGGGGACAAGTCCACCGCGCCTCGTTTGGCCGAGGAGGACTTGGTCTTCTTTCGGGTCCGCCGCAGCGTGGAGGGCTATCCCCAGGCGGTCTGTGTCCAACGCCTTCAGAAGCTCACGGGAACCGTGGTCCATCCGCCGTCCACGCAGCCTGGACAGCCACAGCATGGAGCGCTCACAAGCGACGAGGCCAGAGCCAAAGAAAACATGCGCTTCAAGCCTTCAAGCCTTCAAGCCTTGAAGCCTTCAAGCTTGTGCCAGGCTGTGGCGGTTTGCGGGCGCAGGGAGGCCTGCTCGTTGTTGCAACGCATTGCACAGTGTCTTGCAACAGACATGCGCACAGGTGTCGATGGAAGTAGAAGCCTGCGGTCAGTTGCGACTAGTCCCTGGGGATGTGGTGACTTTTTGCATCCCCGAGGCAGGGCCAGGGCAGCCGTTCCTTTTGCATATGGCGCAGCTTAAATTCTAAAAGCCAGTACTGGTTCCGCAAAGACGGCATATTTCTGAGTCGCTTGAGCCTGTGCGCTGATGCGATGCCAGGCTGAGGCAGAAGGCGCCGCCAGCGCCGCGGCCAAAGAGCCTTTCGCCAAGATGGTCTCGTTGACCTGCACGGCCCGCGTGACCGGCAGCGTCCTGGGCTGCTTCACGTTGGACCTGCCCCGGACGCGCGACGAGCCGATGGCGGCGCGGCCCAACCTGCGGCTGCCGTGCCACGCCTTCGGGGACAAGTTGGTGCTGGCGGGGCTGCCGGGAGACCTGGACGAGGCGGAGCTGATGAAGTTCTTCTCCAAGCAGGGCGCCAGCTCAGCCATCGTGGCGCACGCGCGGACCTGCAGCTTCGCCTCCGTGTCCTTCTCCTCCTTCGGGGAGATCGCCAAGTTCCTGGCGCGCACGGCCCACGCCTACGCGGACGAGAAGGGCACCCTCATTGCGCGGCTGCTGCCACTGGAGGCTCCGGACATGGCCACGCTGCCGGCGTTGCCAGCGCCCTCCCTCACCAGCAACCTGCCCGAGGAGGCCGAGCCGGGGTCGCTGATGGTGTACTGGTCGCCGCTGGTGCTGGCCGTGGCCTACTCCGTGGAGCTGCGCGTGGCCGGGAGCACGGCTCCCTGGTCCTCCGTAGATGTGGCCTCCAAGCGCCTAGTGGCCACCACCAACCGCTTTGACTCCAACTGCTCCTCCTGCAAGGTGACGGGTCTGCAGCTCACAGCGGCCTACGAGGCCCGGGTCTCCTACTTCACGGAGTGCGGCACCATGTCCGAGTCCTCCGAAGCCTCGGAGCCGTGCGTACCCTCCCAGGGCGCCTCCAAGGACGCGAAGCCGCCGGCGCACAGCCCGAAGCTGCCCCCGGCGTCGCTTTCCGAGGCCTATCCCAAGCCCTTTAGCCATCCAAGCCATCCAAGCCATCCAAGCCACTCCAGCCACTCCAGCCACTCCAGCCACCCAAGCCACCCCCTCTCCAGCCATCCCAGCCATCCCAGCCACCTGATGCCGGCGCACGTGCCCCCACCCACTTCTCCCTGGCCTTGGACGCCGCCGGGTGACGTCTACCCGCCAGCCGCAGATGTTCTAGGCCGGCTTTTTGTTTATTTGTGCCCAACTCTCAAACACGTTTTTGTCAGGTCCAATTTCAGTTTCCATGATTCTTCTGTCGTGAGGCTACAGTCCGCCTACCTGGCGCTCGCCCAGTGGCTTGGTGGTGCCTCCACCTGCCGCGCCTGAGCTGTGCCCCGCCGACGAGTTTGGCTTTGCCCTGTCGGTCCGGCTTTGGACTTAGAATGTGCCACAGATCTCTGAGATGCATCCACTTCATTCGCTCAGGTGGCCAGCAGTGCTGCAGGCTGCTGCCTATGTGGTTGAGCTGCGCGAGGTGCTTTCCCCAGTTGCCACTGCGCTAGATGTCAGCCGCCATTCTTGCAGGCAGACACCAGCGTTTTCGAGCGCTTCGTGAGGTCCGCTCCAGAGGCAGGGGAATCATTGCAGGCTGTGAGGGCTGCCTGTGGCCGGCATTGCAAATGGCCCATGTTGACCCACCTCGCGCAGGCGAAGCTTGGCACTTTGGTGGAACTTCGGGTCGGAGGCCTCCGACCAGGTCCTCCGCCGGGTCGTATCTACATGGCGCAGGCAAGGGCTCGAGGGTTCGATTGGCTGCGCTACGCCCGCTTCCCATTTGCAGCTTTTCCAAGGTGCGCACCGTTGGCGCTGATGGCTGGGAGTCCATTCCCTCGGCCCCGGGCTGGTCTCCACCACTCCCAGCGCTGGAGGAGACCTCCGGGCCCACCAGTGGAGCCGGCGCCGCGGGTGCCGCGGGCGCTGCGGGCGCCGCGGGCGCCGCGGGCGCCGCTGGTCTGTCCGCGGACGCTGCGCCCTGGCAGCCCGAGCGGTGGAAGGCCCCAGCCAGCCCCGGCCCCGGCCCCGGGCCCCGCGAGGATGTGCTGTGGGGTGTGCCTCCTCCCCCCTCCGGGCCGCCCACTTTCGGGGCTCTCGAAGAGAGTGCCAATGAATGTTTGATCCTGGATTGAAAAGGATCGAGAAGGGACATCGGTTTCTGTATTCGGCGACCTTGGATGATAGCTTGGTGCAAGGATTCCTTCAATATTGGCTTGTTGCTGCTTACCTTCATCCAAGACTGTGGCGAAGTCAGCCAAAGTGCAGGCTGACACATGTGCTAAAACAGCATTGTATTGTGGCAAGGGCTGACATGCTGTGACTGTCCAAGCGCAAATGGCAAGGTTCTGTTTGGTGCCTCAGGGAGCGAATAGGTTTTTGGCGTTGCAGTCATTCGCATGATGTGCACTTGGGTAGTTTATCAAGAGTAGCAGAATCAGGTGCGCTGAACGGCAGTCATGCTGTGTAGAAGCACTTAAAGGTGTTGCATCGTTGTGTAAAAAAGAGAGAGAGTGCGCACGTCGCTTTGCGTTTTGCCTTGTTGTCTTCAGCAGTGGGCCCGTGCAAGAAGTCTCGTGCGCAGCCTGGCCTTGTCTACTACCAGCATGAGAGCGGCCAGACGCAGTTCGAACGTCCAAGCACAAGGTGTGCCATGTGTTCACTGTGAGCGAGCAGTTTACATCATACATGTGATTCATGTGATTATTCAATACTTCATTCATCGAATTCACTACACGCTTATTCATCTGCCATTTCTCTCTGTTCAGAGTGAGTCTTGGAGTCTTGGGCCCCTGCACCGCAGGTCCACCAAGGACCCTTTGGCAAAGTCACTGGAGGTGGAGGAGAGGCGAAGGATCGAGGCTGGGCTGCCAGGCTTAGAGGCTTAGACTTGCACGAGTCTCCTTTCTCAGGAGGAGAAGAAGCAGGCCGAGTGGCGAGTGGCGGAGTGGCGGAGTGGCGGAGTCCAAGTGTTTGATCCCGCAGGCGGAAAAGCTGCCCGAGAGAGCCGTGCAGAAGGGCGAAGCTCGGGTTTGGCATATCCTCAAGAAGCACAGGCACCATTGGGTTCAAGTCGTAGGTGTCAAGTTGCAAGGGGTGAGGCGACCTGCGTTCCATTGGCAGGGACTTCTTTGGCAAACCAGCGAAGTCTTGGCGGCAGAAGGACATTACCTGGAGCAAAAAGGAGGCAAGGATTTTCAGATGTTCCGCATGTTCCGCACGCCCGAGTGAAGACGGAGGCCAAAGAAGCTCTCAAGAATCTCAAGTTCAAGTTGGAGAACGTGGCGTACGGAGGTGGTGCGCAGGCCCCGTTACTCGGAGTTACTCGCTGTCAACGTGCCACACTGAGTCCGCAGGCGCTACAAAAGAAGTTTGAGAATTATGCCCGTGCGGAAAGCGACGACGACGTGCGAGCTGCGAGTTTGAGTCAACCTTTTTGCAGATTTGGAAGATTTGGATGTTCATGGCAGATCTCGGCCAAAGTTGGCGGCGACTTGGGGTTGGCCCTTAGTTCAGCAGCTTTCTTTGCCAATTTTCGCTTCCGACATGTTGCGCGCGAGGCCAATCACTAAGAGGAGGAAGTTGTTCGGCGGGTATGAGATATCCAAGGCCGCGCCAACAGAGGAAAGGGGCGTGAAAGCTGTGACGCTGGCAGACTACCTTCGAATTGAAGATTGGCACCATCTCCGACATCGTCGAGAGTACAGAGGTACCTTTGTTTTTGTTGTTTTCTTTTTTTCTCTCGCTCTCTCTCTCTCTCACTCTGCCTTGTTCCTTGCTCATGCCTTGTATTTGAATTCCACTGGGAAGCAAAGTTCCAATTCGGGTTTGGCCTCAGGGTGTGCACCTTGTGGGCCGCTTCGAGTGACAAAGAACACCCGGCTTTTGCCTCTGCGCTTGCAAAGGCAAGCAGAAGGTTCGCTTTTTGGCCAATGGCAGTTTCACGGTGGGCGCGGCTCCAGCATGGACAGGATCCGTTCAGAAGCCCTCTGGCAAGCGGCACAGCGCGTGGCATGCTTCGGGCATCGCTTGACGACATTTCGCCCGCAGCATTTGTGGCTGAGATGGAGCTTAGATTCCTGGAGGCATGAAAGATTAACTTGGCCAGGAGGCAGGCGGAATGGGGTTGCAGAGCGCAGACAGAGTTGAGCAGAAGGTCATGCTGATCCGCATCCTCCTGGCCAGCCTTGCGCTCCTTGCTGCCATCTACTTCTTGAAGGCGTGGCACGTAAGCAATGGCATATTTTTTTTGGCAGAAATCGTTTGCCTGGAGAGGCCGTTCTCTTGCAGTTGAGTGCTGAAGATGTCGACGAGCCAGCGGAGCCCGTCGCCAGCACGCCTCACAGCCTGCACCCCAACTCTCTCATCGTAGTGGTTGCCTGCGCCAGGCAATGCCACAGACTTGGAGAGGGCACAACAGGCCTTCAGGCGGGAGGGAGTTGGCATTTCTTCTTGTTCCACTGGTCGTCGCCAGGGTGGGCGAAGATGCAAAGGCGGAGACTTGAGGGGGCTACACCGAAGTGGGCCATTGCCGTCTCAGGCGCTGGCCACATTGACAAGCTGCACACAGGACTCCGAGGCCGGAAACTTGGGGAACTCGTTCGGATCCTCGTGGAACTTGCGGGTCAAGGCATGCAAGACGCAGCTGGGGGAGATGTACCTCGTTGGAGCCGGACTGCCTCGAAACCTCACAAAGGCGAATCCGGCCATCTTTGCAGCTCGTGCTCCAATGTCGTGTAGGTTTCTGCAAATGGATGGATGGAAGACGTTCAAGTATGTAGCTTGACGTGGCGTGCTTGTCATAGATATCCTAGAGCCAAGACTCTGTGCCTCGTCGGCACGTGCCATGTTACAAGCACCTGGTCACCTAGAACTTGTGAATTTCAGACAACCCAGGACAAGGATTCTTCTTAAGACACACACGCACAGACAGACACACGCGCACACACACACAGACACACGCAGAGGTGTAAGGTCAATCCAACATCATCCAACTACATCCACTCTAAACATTCGCATTGGGGCCTGCTTGCACATTTCGGGCCGCATACGTTTTGACCCGGAGGCAAAGGAGCTCTTCGAGGATGCGGCGGAGAAGGGCGATCCAGACGCGCAGTACAACCTGGCGATCCTCCACGCCTCGCTGCCAGCCCGCAACGCAACCCTGGCCCGTCTTCACGTCGCTTCGCACGGCATTTGCATTTCGGGGAGCTGGGTGCACGGAGGAAGACCTTCGACGGAACGAGGCGCGGCGAGAAAGGACTTGTTGGGCACCAAATTTCGCCAGCTTGAGTTAGCACTGACTGAAGGGAGACTTGAATGTGCACCAAGCCGACAGGCACTTGCAGTGCTGCACCTCTATGCAGCCTCTACTGCAGGTGCTGGGCTGACGGGCTGTGGGCTGGCTGTGACCTGGCAAGAGTTGCACAGGTCATCCAGGCGCTTTGATGGCCATGGGCTATCGGCACCTTCATGGCTATGGAGTCCCTCAGGCGAGCCGCGATCGAGCTTCGAGTGTCCCCTGCGCCTCGATGCCCCCAGGCTTGCACCACGGCCGCCTTGAACTACATCGACGTGGCCAAGGGCATTGCCAGCATCTACAGCTCAGGCATGCCACAGGCTGTGGAACTGGTGCGCCTGAATCTGCCGCACAAAGAGAGGAAGGCCGGGCATGGCATCTCATGGCGACTCATGGCATCTCATGGCATCGGATGCCAACTCATGAAGCCTCATGATGCCTCATGGCCTCCCTAGGCTCGAGAATCGATCTAAGAGCTCGATTCTCGGGTTTTTCTGAGGTCATCAGCTCTTCGGAGCTGAATCTTTTCGTCCAGATTGCAACCAGCGGCGATAGCACTGTGGCTGCCGCCATTGGCAAGCGGTACCTCTTGGGCATCGAAGGTTTCAAGCAAGACCTCCAGAAGGCAGGGGCGGCAGGTGAGCGGGAGAGATGACGCAGATCTCAGTTCTGCTCAGGCAAAGCAGTACTTGAAGATGGCTGCCAACCGGAATCATGCCGGTGCCGTGGCGCTGCTTGGCTACATGTACTGCCTCGGCCGGGTCCCCAATGCCGTGGCTCTCGCCGTTCACATGCAGCTGTCGCCCATGAGGCCTGGGCATGCCCCAGAATCTGGACACGGCCTATGCCTACTTTGTCACTGCGGCCAATCAGAACGATCCTTTGGGCCACAACGGCCTCGGGTACATCTACTTCCGCGGCACCAACGCACAGGCAGGGCGGCGGCCGCATCGCTCGTGGAGTTCGCCTAGCTTCGGGCAGCTTCATGCAGGCACGCAACTTGCGCTTGGCCTTCAAGCACTTCAACGAGTCCGCGTATGGTGGTTCATCTGACGGCATGTTCAACCTGGCCAGCATGTGCGCTCGGAGCAGTTGCCGGTACGAGCCAAAGTGAGTCAATGAGGTACCTCACCGGGTCCGGGGCTGAGCAGTCCTTCCAAAAGGCGGTGCTCTACTATACCCAGGCGCGTGATATGAGCATCGCGCGCGCGTGCGGGATGTGCGTGCCATGTCTACTTCCCCAATCGCCAGGCCCTGGACCGTGGCCACACTCCAGCCGCGTACTCCTTGGCAGTGATGCACCTCAACGGCATCGGGCCGCAGCCTCGGGGCCCTGCCAAGCCTTGAGACATACGGCTGCGGGGCTAGGACAGTGAGGGACTGCGACATCGCTGTAAACCTTCTGAAGAAGGCACGGGAGCCAACCGCTGGTGCGCGTGTCGCTCAACAGTAGTAAGCCCAGGTGTGTGAGAGGGGAGAATGGTTGTCCAGCAAGCTGGTGAGCGCCTATGACTTTGGCCATGCCCCCAGATGGAGTGCGAATGCCATCTCCAGTTGATGTTCTTGAGGTGACAAAGAGCCTGACAAAGCTGCTTTGATGTTCTTGAAGCTGGCGGAAGCTGGGCACGAAGTCCCTTGGATTGAGAGAAAATGCCAGCTGCATTCACGACTTGCATGTTGAGTGTTTTGAGGTGTCGCAAATGAACGTTGCGCATCTTTTTGACCACGGGCACGCTAACTTGCTCTTGCCTGACGAGCCCGGCAGGGAGACCCAAATCCGAGACGTAGATGCTGAGATACGAGTTGGGCAGTGTCATTTCCAGGTGATAAGCCCCGAGCACGGGCAGATGATTACGATGCCGAAGATGCGCGATATCACGCCCGGAATGTTGCTCAGTCTCCTGGCTGATTCGATGTGAGAATCACCTTGATGAAATGCATCGCGCAGATGCACAGACGTGGAGAATTTGTGAGGCGTTTCTACGAGCTTTCTGCGGAGCAAGGAAGCGCCTCTTCAGAGCTTCGGCTGGGAGACTATGCCTACTATGGTGACACCAGCATGTGGCTTTGCACGTGGAACATGCCACATCAGCCCTGCCAGGTTGGGGGATGTCTTCCAGCTTCACCGAGACGCCCTTGCCAGAGACGCCCGTGCCAGATGATTGGCAAGACTTCCCCTTGCCATCCATCTACACCAATGACATAGTTGAGCTCTTTCCTCAAGAAGTCGACTACGAGGCTGCCTTGGCGAGGTATCGCAAGACAGCAGACATGACGGTGACGGGGGAATGGATGCAGAGCTTCGTTGCGCGTGCCTCCTTCAATCTGGGCTTCATGCACCAGTTCGGCATCGGCATTGGGCAGGACCCATTGTCAGAAGTCGTGCATGTCCTGCGACATTTGTTCCCACCAGGACCTCAACATGGCAAAGCAGCACTACTTCCGCTGTCGCGAAGTCGACCCCATCGGATTGCACGCACCTGTGACCATTGCCTTGGCCACACTTGCATGCCATGTGTATCCCTGGCATGTTTGGCTCTCAAGCTGCGCTCATTGACTTGCACTGTCTTGCACTCGATCTTGGCTCATATTCAGGCTTTACACGCGGTTGCCAAACGGAGACGAGCTGATGGCTCGCCTGTCGGCCGACGTTCGAGTCCACGTGCTCCTGCTGCATCTCATCGCCGTGGTTGTCATGGCCTGCCTGCCATGCTTTCCACTCTTTGTTTTATATGGCTATCAAAGTGCTATCAGTTGTGACTGTCCGGGCTATCAAAAGGTGATGCTGCAGTGCTACTTGTCGAGCAGAAGAAGAAGCGGGCCAAGGGTACGGGTGCGGCGGGAGGCCGGGATGCTTCAAGAAAACAGACCGCTTTGGACATGTTCTCATCTTTTCATATTTGCCGAAGTCAATGTGTTTTCATGTTAGTCTTTTCTCCGTTCTCCCTTTTCTGGTTCGGCTTCGAGCTCTCGAAGCGCTCCAGGGCCGACCGCCAAGTCCGCGGAGTCCACGCCCTCGGCCAGGCGCCTCTTCGACGCGTCGATTTCCTCGCTCAAAGAGGATTGGTTTTCTTCGAATCGGAAAAACGATCTCCGACATCGAAGAAACTCGTGTGGCACAAGTGATTTGCATCGTTTGATCCGCAGGCAGCGCTGAGAGCCGGCGCGCCGGGAATGTTGTGCTCGATTGAGACATAGCTTCTCGTTTCACTCCAAGGGGGTTGCTGTTTTGGGCACTGCGATGATTGTCTCAAGCCCAAAATTCTTTATGGCAGCCCAACTTGGCAGGGCGTAGGTTTAGGACGGACAGCGTGAAGAGACCACTTGGCCCAGGGTCCGTGTCTTGGGTCAAACAGCATGCATGGATCAGCGCTTGGTAACCGGTGCATTTCGATTAGTGTTCATATGCACATGAGTTTCGGCTCTAGGCCTCTGCATTGCCCAACACTTGGCGCTTGTGTATTGATGAGCCTACTCATGTTGACTTTTTGTCTGCAACCAGCGTTGTTGCTTCTTTCATGCATCTGAAACAGACTGAAGACTGACTGCAGCCAACTTGGCCCTTGGTGCGCATGGCTCTGCATGGCTTTGCATGGCTTTGGCACCTCTTCTAAGATCTGCGGCGGTGCTTGATCTTCTGGAGGCCGCTGCATCGACGCTTAGGGGTCCTGCTTGAACTTGACACATTTCCTCTGGGTGCCAATTGGTCATTTGGTTACGGCTCAGGGTGATGTAGTGCTGCCCACTCACCAGCCATGCCTCGAGAAGGTCGGCGAGAATGCGGAGGATCTGAGGCCGAAGCTGGCCTCTGCGGACGTGGATGCACGGGTCTTCGGTCTGCAGGCCTTCTTGGAGAACCCAGTGAAGACGCTGAAGACGCTGTCTCTCAGCAAGGCCCGGAAGAGTCGCTTCAGCGTCATCGGCCGGGCCCTGGGCGCTCGGAGCTCCCGGCACTGCGCACCCAGCGTCGCGGCGCTCACCGAGTCGGTAGCCCTCATCGCCGGCCTGCTGAAGCGCCGGCGCAACGGGAAGCACACGGAGACGGAGCCGACGGAGCCGACGAAGCCGACGGAGCCGGCGGAGCTGGCGGTGGTGGCCGAGGCCCTCAGCTCCGCTCTGCAACTGCTGCAGGAGTTGCCGGAGGACGAGGACGAGTTCTTCCACTTCCTGGAGAAGCTCTTGGCCAAAGTGCGCTGGGCTGCGCTCCACCCAGGCAGCGTCCTGCTGATTCCTTGCAGCTCCACGAGCAACCAGAGAGATGAGAGAGAGGAGAGAGGGAGGACTTGACGCAAGGACTGGCACACCCGAGCTAGGCTGATCCTCATGTTTTCAGAGACCACTTGCTGAGGTGGATGGCTACGTCGGAGGTCATCCGCTGCAAGCCCTCAGGATGACCTGGGACACTGCGTGCTGCTGGTCCTGCACCGCTGCAAAGATGAGGAAGAGTTCCTGATGGGCGTGATCAACACGGGCGAGGGGCTGCAATATCACCCAGCTAGCTTGTCCCGAGTTCAGCCGAATCCCGAGATGGTGTTGCGACAATCGCCCTTGATTCTCAACAAGATACCACTGGAACGAGCATGCTCTAGTGCAGTTTGGTACTTGCTCTTCCGCCAGATCATGCATCCAGATCCTGACAACGGCTCCTCAAATGCACAGCTATCTTTTGGCTCGAGAGGAGTACACCAAATGCAGCTCACCAAAAGAAATGTGCCTGTAGCTGAGGCGCTGATGCCATGTACGGGGTGCTCCTGCCCTTTCTTAATCAGAAGCCTCTCAGCGCCAACGACCCCGAGGGCTCCTGGCACGAGCCGCTGCCGGCGGCCGGCGATCGGTCCTTCGCGCTGGCCGTGGAGCGCTCCGTGCGCTTCATGCTGGTGCTGTCCGGCATGGAAGAATCAGATGCCAGCTGGTGGAGCAGCGTCAACTTGCGCATCTCAGCAAGAAACATGTCAGAATCAAGCAAGGCATACCAGGACATACCAGGGCATAGCGAGGCATAGCGAGGCAGAGCGAGGCAGAGCACGCAACTTGCCGTTCCCATGACACGCTGCAAAAGCCGGCGCATGGCAGCGCACTTGGGGTTTCCAAGGCCAGGCGCTGGTGGAGTGCATGGAGGAGGCGCTGACGGCCCAGGACCTCCGGGCCCCCGCCACCGGGGAGTTCGCGCTGCTGCGCGTGGGGATCAGCTCGCTGGCCCGCGCCGCGCAGACCCAGGCCTCTCGGGCCAAAGAGCCCCAGCTCAGGGAGGTCCAGGCCTACGTGGAGCGTCTGGACGCCAAGGCGACGGGTTTCAGAAACAGATCTGAAAGATCTGAAAGATCTGAAAGATCTGAAAGAGAGTTTTCAGATCTGAAGGCACGGAAGTGTTGAGACAAATTTGAGTCGGAGGCCCTGAACCTGGAGCACTCGCAGCGCCACGCGCGGTCCGTGCAGCCGCCAGCCTGGGTGGCGACAGACACGGAGACACGCTTCGGGGGCTTCGGGCGCGTGCTGCTCCAAGACGTGGAGCCCTTGAAGGGCGAGGCGCCCGGGAAAGTATCTGGGAAAGGACGGACATTGGGACACATGTTTGTTTCGGGGGCGCGGAAAGCCAGAGAGAGTATCTCGAAGCTTGTGAAAAAGCCCCCTTGTTTTTATGTATGGCTCGTAGGCATGCAATGAGACGGCAAACCATGCGAGGTCAAGCATGGCTCCCTGATATTGCCCTGCCTGCCTTCAGCACTTCCAGCAGAGATCAAGAACTGCTCAGAGGCTGCGGAATGCTGCCGTTTGGTCAGCAGCATGCTCACCCTGATGATGAATCAGCAAAGTCGCTTGCCTCACGCCCCTGCATCCTGCTTCGCTTTGGTGGTGCACTTGATGGCCAGATTGCTTCCGATGCCTTTGCCGGTAGATGATGCCCAGCCAGAAGCGTGCTTCTGGGCGACGGACTTGACGGTGGAGACCAAGAAGGACCTGCTGCGCAGTCTGCACATGATCTGCCGCGGCTTCTCGGCGGCAGCCACCGCGCTGAGCGCCGCCCGCGCCACCCGCGAGGCAGATGGCGCACGGACCTGCGTGGCCGCCGCGCTGGTGGCGGTCATGGACGCGCTGCTGCGCCGGCCGCTGTCGTCGCAGCTCGCTGAGAATCTTGCTGTGCAGGAGCGGCACGGGGACCTCTTCTCGCTGCACTACTCGGGCCAAAGCGGCCAGAGCGGAAGCCAGAGTGGAAGCAGCGGTTTCCGGGGTCCGTGTCAGCCCTTTGTGTTGGGCTCGGGCACATTCCGGGAGACCTCGGAGGCGCTGCTGTTGCCGCAGCCGGAGCTGGCAATGCTCCGCGCCCAAGCTCTGGACTACTTCCAGAGCCTCGAAAGCGAGGGCTCCCATGCCATCTTCAACTTCGACCAGGCCATGACGCCCAGCTCCGCAGACCGTGCCGGGCCCAGAGTGGGAAAGGAGCAGGGAGGATTGACGGCGTGTGATGGTGAGAGCGATAACATAATATGTGGCCATTGTCAGAGAGTGTGTAGCTTTTCCGTGTTCTTCCGTGTGCCCATATTTTGTGAGTCAAGGATTGCTGGTGGAGCAGCTGAGTTTGAGCATCGGTCTGGATGCGCCTGCGAAGCCCCGGCTCGCTTTGGCAAAGTGAGCCCAAAACGAAGAACATCATCAAACCACAGCTAGTCTTCTTACAACTTGAGTTACGTGGCCAAAGCTCGACTTAACGATTTACAGTCATTTCTCGCAAAAAACAAGTTATCTAGTTGCAATTCATGGTCCATTGCAACGTTAACAGCTGTGTCGAACATGGTGTGTATCAAAAACCGCATCCCCTGGTTTCCAATCGAAGCAGCGTACAAGCTCAACATGGGACATTGGACACTTGCCTCCAGGCACTCTTTGCTCACAGGGGAGCGGCCTGAACTGATCGACTTCTTCCCCGAGCTGGGCTGGCTTCGAGACGTGTCCTGTTCGAAGTCCGCATCTTTTGTGCACGCATGCACGCAAGCACGCATTCGTGGCATGCAGGCTCTCTCTCTCTCTCTCTCTCTCTCTCTCTCTCTCATCTCTCTCTTCTCTCTGTCTCTCTCTCTCTCTCTCTCTCTCTCGCTCTCTCTGTGTCTCCTCTCTCTCTCTCTCTTTGTCGCTCTCTCTCTCTCTCTCTCTCTCTCTCCTCTTTCTCTCTCTCTCTCTCTCTCTCTCTCTCTCTCTCTTCTCTCTGTCTCTCTGTCTCTCTCTCTCTCTCTCTCTCTCTCTCTTCTCTCTCTCTCTCTCTCTTCTCTCTCTCTCTCTTCTCTCTCTCTTCTCTCTCTCTCTCTCTTCTCTCTCTCTCTCTCTCTTCTCGCTCTCTCTCTCTCTCTCTCTCTCTCTCTCTCTCTCTCTCTCTTCTCTCTCTCTCTCCCCCTCTC
Source organism: Effrenium voratum (assembly GCA_963377175.1). Classification (NCBI taxonomy): domain Eukaryota; class Dinophyceae; order Suessiales; family Symbiodiniaceae; genus Effrenium; species Effrenium voratum. The sequence continues at coordinate 30,608 of CAUJNA010000762.1, forward strand.
TCTTCTTCTCTCTCCTCTCTCTCTCTCTCGCTCTCTCGCTCTCTCGCTCTTTTCTCTGTGTCTCTCTCTCTCTCTCTTCTTGTGTATCTTTCTCTCTTTTGTTGAGGCCGTGTTTCTGTGGAAAGTGCTGCTCTTGCCACCCAGCGACGACAAGGCTGGGCAGTGCAACAGAGAGCAGAAGAGTCTGGCAGATCTGCTCGCACACTGCCTTGCGGTAGGCAGCGCGACCCAGCATGTCCCTGGCGCCCTTGCAATGGAAGTGGTCTGCCCGGCGCAAGTCCCGGAAGAGCCGGATCTTCCGAGAGAACTCGGAGGAGAAGAATGATGGGTTCTTTCTGGTGCAGGGCTTCGAGGCGCGCGCCACGAGCTGGTGGAACAGTCGCTGGCAGGGCCTGGAGAACCTGAAGCGCTGGCTCAAGGGCGAGGACGGGTATCGCTCAGACTTCAGGTCCGTCAGCCAGGCCAATCCCAGCCTCCTGGCTGGCAGCAAGGTGCAGTCAGAGGAGGACATCTTGGCGCTGCAGTCGGTTCCCAGCTTCGGGGCGCTGAAAGCGTCGGAGAGTGAGCTGCTTCTCACGTACCTCGTCGCGCCGTACCTGCGCATACCCTTGGTGTTGAACTTCTTTTGGGACAAGCAGCGCATGACTCTGCTCCAGGAGCCTCAATTACAGGCGAGCTTTTGCCGTTGCGATGTTGCGAGGCTTCTGTTCACGCCTGCCAGGCAATCTTGGAGGCCACCTTGTTTGAGCCCGGCCCGTGCCTGTGGCTGCAGATAAGTCGGGGTCTGTGAGGGCTGAGTAGTAACTGATCCTGGGAGAGTTTGCAACAGGTGGCTCCCACACCAGGAGGCGCCCGCGGAGACGATCCCGTCGTCGAAATGTTTGGGCACGAGGGCGGGGCTGCTTCTGAACGAGCTGCAGTTCTCCTCGGACGTGCTGTCGGCGTGTTTGCGGCTGCTGCGCTTTGTGCACGAGCAGGACCCGGGGCGGCCAGGCACGGCGGGCACCGGCAAGGAGGCGCTCATCCTCTTCATCGTGCGCCTCGCGGTCCGGGTGGAGAGCTACGCGGTGCTGGTCTTGGACAAGCAAAAGCAGCGCGCCGGCCGGCGCCAAGTTTCTGTGATGCAGCAAGCGTCACAGAGAATTCAAGCAGGGCTTCAAGAATTGAGCAATATGTTGCGCAACGAGATCATGCAGATGCTGCTGGAATGGGCTGCGCAGGTGCTCTGGACAGAATTCATTTATTGCTCTTTCTCCTTGTAAGTTTCAACATGCAGATTGCAGAGACATAGGCAAACAGATAGAGACACAGAGGCACAGACACTTTGCATGGGACTCTGACAGAGGCAGTGAAGAAGCAGCCAAAGATGATGGCCGCAGCTGCTCGAGTTCACGCGCACATCGCTTATCTTTTTAAGAATCACTTGCCGGAGACTGTGCAGCATGTGTCCATCTTCCTTGCATCCCAAGTCTTCGTGGTTACCAACTACAACTTCAGTTGGACATCTCAGGAGGCCAAAGCCACAACTCTTCAGGTTGGCGAGTTTGAGCTCTTCGACGTATTCGAGAATCAGCGCGGGCATGTGGCACGCTGGCTAAGAGGGCACACTTCTGAGGCAGCAGTGGTGATGGAACACGTGGAGAGAGTTGTAACTTGTCGTGGGGCCGCGTTTGTGAACTGTGCACCTCGGGAGTGGCGTGAGCTTCCGCACGAGCCTGGAAACTGGACCCTCCACGAGCCGACCGAGTCGGAGACGGAAAAGCGCAACGAGTACAAGGACTGCAAGGGCTACAAGGACTGGCTCCAGCAGGCGTATCACGACTGCGGCGTGGTCATCTCCACCAACCAAGGTCGGTACCACTGCCGCGACGCCGGGCTGCAGCTGCTGCCGGACGACGTGCTGCGCTCGCCCCACTTTGTGGAAGCCTGCGGTGACCTCAGTGACATGCAGGCCATCCTGCGGGAGGAGACTCTGCGGCGCACCTGCTTTGAACTGGTGGGGCAAAACCTTGAGGCGGGGCTTCCTTGGCTTGGGTATGGGTGGGGGTCCTTGTGTATTGGGGCCTGACCAAGGCTGGGTCTTGCGCTTCGCAGGTGCATCGCTGGGATACCGAGTCACGGCAACTTGCGAGCGCCTCTGGCTTGACTGTGGTGCCCACCAATGAGCTTCCAGAGGCCGGAGTTGTGACGTGCAAAGGCTCAGTGGGTTTGGTCTGAAGCCAGGCTCTTACTCCTTTGCTGGCTCTGCTGCCAGAGCTGCAGAAGATGAGCTTCCATCGCTGCCGCCCTGTCAAGGAGGCAGATGTGTGGCTGCTTGCAGTCGGAGACGATGGTATTAGCATGGAGGTCGGCGTGTGGCTCAGCCCATGTGTCGTGGAGATCTATGACCTAGTCAGCCACGGTCGACAGATCTACCGTCGCCTGGTGTTCACCTCTGACAGCACCTGGTCCTTTCACATCCCAAAGGGGCCCGAGCTCGTGCTGTACTCCCAGCAGGGTGCAGGACTTCTGGTGCACATTCGAACATGTGGTTACTGTGTTTGAGTGGGTGGGCCTGCCTTTTTGGCACGTCAGTCGCATGCGCATGATTGATGCATCGTTTTTTTCCCAGCTAGTGGCATGCCACTCTTGATTTGGCGCTCACTGTTTAAGCCTCGTAAATTCGGCCTTGATCGCAGGATGGAGCCTTGGAAAAGGAGTGGTGGGTGATCTCGAGCCCGGTCAGAGCGTCCAGAGCGTGCGCATCTTCCGCACAGGCGCGCCCGGACACTTGGGATCTCTGAGCCGAGCGTCAGCAGCTGTCAGGTGCGGGTCATCAGGAGTACATTCCGCAGGAGATGCTCCAGGGCTTGTTGCCAGACGCGCTGCTGGAGCGCTACAAGTTTTGGCGACAGGCGCACGCGCGCAGTGTGGAGTCTTGCATCAAATCTGATCGCTGGAGAGCGGATTTCTGTGCCGAGGTAAAGGAGGGCTCCGAGAGCCTTTTGGGGGAGGAGCGATTTGAAGTGGACCAACCGTCGCGTCTCAGGGTGCAGCTGACGCGCCCGCCCAAGAATTCCATTGATGTCAAATGACATGAGAATAACGTTTCGAGGCCTGGTAGCTCCGGAGAAGCGCTTGCCACAGTGGAGAGGCGCAAGTTGCGCCCTGGCGAGATGCTGGCGACCCAGTGTGGCTCCCCAGTGCACCAGCCAACCGGCTGTTGGAGCATTGGAGTCTGTGTGGCTGTGGGGGCAGCTCCAGAGTGTGCTGAGGCCAGCGCAGTGGGAAGAAATGCAGCCCGAAGTCTTGGTGAATGCCAGGAGCAAGATGGGGGGCCTCAACGAGCTGCTAGCTCGCTTGGAGAACCTTTCCCACATCTTGGTGTGGCGTGACGAGACTCGGGTCATTGCAGCATGCTTTGCGCTCGTGCCTTTCTTCAGTCTTGCAATTTTTCCGACATAGTCGTTTGTTCGACAGCCCTCAGAAAAAGAACAATTACACCAGCAGAGACCCCAAACAGTTGAGGACTGACGGGCAAGCACAAACATGCCAAAAGCTTGTGGCTTTCTGCGCTTCAACACGGATAAATCAACATGATGCAGTCGTGAACCCGGCACGCGTTGCGTTGCTGCACGTGTGTTGCTGGCGTGCTTCGCGCTTCAGCACCGCACAGGAACTGAGGTTGGGCAAGCGCGTGCGATAGCGGGCGAGCGCGCGCGAGCGCGCGTGAACGCAAGTGTGGCTGCGCAAGCGCGTGGCTGCGCAAGCGCGCGGTTAGTTCAGACACACATGTCCAGCTCAGACCCACATGTATGTGTGTACATGTGAAACACACATATGTATACGACTGAAACAGTACACGCGGCACGCGCAGATGTGCGCCCGTGAGCACACACAAAAACATTCACCCGCGGCACACGCATGTGTTGAGCTGGAAAACCAACGTCTGCTTCTTGTAAAGCACACACACACATGTGTACACCTGGAACACACATATGTGACTTTTTTGCGACACGCTAATGTGTTCACATGTTCACTTGGAACACAATGAAACGCGTGTCCAATTCAGACACACATGTGTGTACACGTGGAACACATGTGTGGACACCTGGAACACAAACACTTGCGAATAAAGCACACATGTGTGTGCGTGTGGGACATACATATGTATACCGCTGGAACACAAATATGTGTCCAGGAACACCACGTGTGCGATTAAATCTCACATGTGTGCACACGTGGAACACACATACGTGCATGCGTGAGCGACATAAATGCTCACCTAAAGCGCGCGCACACACATGTGCGCACCACGAAAACAATCAGGTGTTTTCTGGAGCGCACACACATGTGTACACCTGGTGAGCAAATATGTGCTCAGATGCAACCTGGAACACAAACACGTGTCCAAGCGGGACACACATGTGCGTACACGTGGGACGCACATATGTGTACACGTGAACACACATATGTGCACTCGTGAGCACTCACATAAATGTGCACCCGGAACACACCATTGTGCTCATCCGATAACAACCGTGTGTTCTCCGGGACACAAACACGTGTCCAATTGGAACACACATGTGTGCGCACGTGAACACACATATGTGTACACGTGGAAAACACACAGGAGTGTTCATCTGAAAACAAACACGTGTTCTCCTGAAACAAGTGTGTGTTCCGGGTGCACATGTACATTTGTGTGTTCGCGTGTACACACATGTGTGTCCCACGTGTACACAGACGTGTGCTCACGTGTGCGCACTTCTGTTAACTGGACACGTGTTTCCACGTGCGTTCACCTGATAAACAAACACAAACACAAACACGTGTTCAATTGGAACACACATGTGTGTGCGCGGGAACGATCGCCTCGACGACCGCCGGTTGGAAGTCGTCGCCAACGGTCTCCCCCTGTGGGGCGGCGCCCAGCTCGCTGTCGACACAACTCTTGTGTCCCCCGTCGATTCGGCCGGCCGCCCGCGCAGGCGTGGCGGGCGCACTCGTGGCACGGCGGGCTGTTCGTTGCTCGCTGGTCGGCGTTCGTGCCCTTTGCGGCTCAGCTGTCCTTCGCCGAGTCCCTCCTCGCAGGTCGCGTCAGCGCTGGCCGGTCTGGCTTCGGCGGACAGACAGAGACACACACAGACAGAGACACGCACACACAGAGACACACACACAGAGACACACACTTGAACTCCCGAGGGAGGGTACTCGTCAAAGTACTGTATGGGTCTTGAAGTAATAGTTTCGGCTGGCAGGTCACTTGGCTTCCCTTTAGCTACTTTGACAATAGGGAAGGCGGAACTCCTGTTCACCTGGTTGCCGGTGAGCTTGAAGGGCATGTTTCAGCAGTTCTTGGCCTCTGCCTGGCCATGACATGATGACGGATAGGACCACCCCCTGTAGAGGCGGGCAAGCAGGCCTGGAACTTTCACAAGACCCTGGTGGACCGGCCTTCAAGGACGTCCAGAGGGAACCTTGTATACGTGACGCAGGTGAAGCCCTTCAATTACACACAAGGCCACATGGTGGAACTCATGGAAAACGGGAGCGCATGGAGGCCCTCTTCGGTGTTGAGCCTGACCTGTTCCAGCTGGCCCCAAGCAAAAGGAGCCCGAACCGTCTAGCGGAAGAAGAGAGGCCCCCTAAGGAGCGGAGGAGCAGATGGCAGTAGGAAGGGGCTGTACAGGCGGTAGAGGAGGTGAAGAAGACGGGCCTGCGCCTCTCGCTGGAACACATGATCGCCATGTCCGGCCAGCGGAACAAGCAGCTCTTTGACGGCACTACTCAGGGCGCGGGCCTCCTGGCAGCGGTAAAGAGGAAGCTCACCTTTGACGCAAAGGCCGGAGGACCAATCAGATGAGTCAACTGGAAAGGGCGCCCGATCCCACATCAGACTTCTAGGATCAGAAACCGGCGGCGGTCAAGCGAGCTGGACCTCAACAAGGTGGTGGCTTTACACCCCAAGTCGGGGGAACTTAAATACCAGAGGAGGCAGTCCAAAGAGGGCGCGGAGTGAATCATAGACAAGTCCTACACAGCCTCCTCGGACAAAAAAACAATGGAAGCGCATGCTGATGATCTGGCGCACCTCCCTCGTGATGGTGGTGGCATCGATTTCCTCTCCAGCTACCATCACGCTCATCAAGGATGAGCTGGACGAGTACTCCTTACTACTTCTCCGGATGCTCCTCCTTTACCACATCTCCCATTCCCAATGGAACACCCGGAAGACCCAGCGAACTATGGAACATCGGACATCCACCAAAAGTGCAGTTCGTGGTGGGCCGCATCGCAGTGCAAAGACTTCCTCATTGTGTAGGCTTTTGACCAGTGCATGCTTGGCCATCCATGCAATAAACCTACAGCGGTGATGACCAACCTTGAGGTGGACTGGGTGTGGCACGGCTGTTGTTCATTTGTTCAGCCTGGATGTCTGGCATGGCTCTCTGAGTGGACGGGTTCATTTGTCTAGACAAATGAACCCGTCCACCCAACAGCCGTGCCAGGCATCCAGGCTGGGAGACAACGGGAGACAAATGAAGGGAGACAAAGAGCCTTCATTTGTCTCCTGTTTTGTCACAGTGCAGTCTGCAGCACTCCTCGCACTTTTCTCCCGAGACCGCGAGGGTTGCAAAATTAACCTAAACCAGGACGGGCAAGGCAGCAAACACAGCCTGTTGGCTGTGTCTGCTTCCTGCCAGCCCCAGTCTCGGATTAAGGGTATTCACATACCCAGGTTCCCCTGTCAGCTGCGAACATAAACAGGAGTAGAGATCCCAGGACCGGGTGTGTTCTAAAAAGGGGGCCAACCGTCCGCCGCATTGAAGGCAAACCACCATATTTGGGACTTGTCCGGGTTCGGTGATTCCCCAGCCAGCCTCCCACGGTGGCCCGGCCCGGAGATTCTCCTGTGTCACATGGCATCCAGTGGTCGTTCCCAAAATCATGGACAAGGCCAACTTGGGCGGACACCTCTTCAGGAAAGCCTTGGCTACCCATTGAAGGAGGCCCAGGAGAGAGGTCATTTGCGGCCTTGTGTGGCTCCCCCAAATGCAGCAGAAGCTGCAGTCTCTCAAGCTTGTCATCTGGCAACCAGGCCGTACCCTTGCTGCTGTCCACCCGGCGCCCGAGCCACAAGTTCTGCGGTCCCAGGGCATTTTTGTGCCAGGAGATAGGACATCCCACCAGGGAAAGAAACAGGAGGAAGATGCCCGCAATCTGCAGGCCCGCCAGATTGCGCAGGAGCCGTCCACGAAGACCATGACCCACAAGAACTCCGCCGAGATGTGGTAGGCCGTAGGCCGCTGCTCTGCTGCAGTAGTACTGGGCAGACGCAACCCCATAGGTGCCGACCATGTTGACCCAGAATCGGTTCTATGTGTTTCCAGTCATTGCGATTGATTTTGATTCGTCTATGTGCCTTGCTGACATCCGACTTGAACAAGGCGAGGTTCTTTTCCAGGAGCTGCCCCCTCGCCCACACACAGCAGATCGTGAAGTGTGGGGGAGGTGGTCTTCTTGGTGATATGTGATCGGATGTTGTCATTAACTCCAATGATGGTGGCGTCAAAAATTGTACGGACCTTGTCTGCTTCCTGGATCGCGGCCATGGCCCCCACACACAGGTCTTCCGGTCTACATTCGAGGACCTTGGCGCCCTCTTCCTTGGAAAAAGAGCCGAGTACCATGCCCCGCTCTTCTTTGAAGGTGCGCTCAATCTCGTCCTCAAACTTCTCTGCGCTAGAGTTGTTTCTTGTGGAGTTTGTCCCAGTTCCGCTTTTGAGGGCCAGATCTGAGACTCTTCCAAGACCGGTGTGTCTGGCACTCCATTCGCCAGGTGTTCCAGGAAGGGGGCGCCCGGGTCCTCTGAAATGTCCGCCAGCGCTTTGCGAATGTCTAGGTGGAAAGGTTGTCCCGGTGGAGCAGGGTCCACTGTCCTGGATAGGTGTTTGCCGAGTTGATGGGCGAGTTTCCGCCCACACATGTTGCAGCCATTCCGGCGCCCAGGGCCCACGCTTGTCCTTGGATTCTAGGCTTTACCAGCGCTGGTAGCAGCCGGGAGTATTTGGCCCAACCAATGGCCCAGCCACTCCAGTCGCCTAGCTCCTCGTTGGTGCGGTAGTAAACGGCCCAGAGACGGTTTGCCTCCCCCATCTCTCAGAGGTCTCAAGCGGTGTCCCAAATTCACCACGTGCCAGGGAAGATGCTACCTGCCGATGTGGTTGGGTGTTGCGCGTGGGCCCAAAGTATGAAAGCATGGATCGATCTCCATGTTCATTTGCCATCCCCATCTCCCCAAGGCCTTGCTTGAGAACCATTGTGGGTGTTTGGGGCCCAGGCTTGGAGACAAATGAAGGAAGAGAAAGGGAGACAAATGAACCCGTCCACCCAGAGGCTATGGCTTGGCAATAGGCGAGTCACTTGAAAAAGAAACAAAACTGAGGTTCCTTCCAGCGTCTGAAAAATGAAGTGGGGTTGCCTTTGATGCCCTCGTTGCAGACCTTGTTCGGCAGGCAAATGGTACCGGGGTGCAGCGTGTGGAGCTGCCAAGACTCTCACTCTCGTTTTCCTGGCACGATGGACGCCTGTGTTGCGACCAGCTTGCCGGGTATTGGTGGCTGAGCGGCATGCAGTCATGTGAGATGTGTTCTTTGTTCGTGTCCGCCCCTTTCCGACCGTGCAGCCCCCCCGTCATTCCGCTAGGCTGGTGGAGCGGCCGCAAGAGCTGCCTTTTTTGGTGCACCAGCTGGTGGCACACTGGGGCGGCGGCAGCGTGCTGCTAGCGGCCGCGGACGGCCTGGCGGTGCTGGTGTCGGCCCTGGCGGAGCCCGTGAGGCCCTCCAAGGCTCTCAGCTCCAACTCGGGGCCCGCGGAGCATTTGCTGCCGGGGCAGCTGGTGCTGCGCCGGGGGCGGCCCGCCTGGACCGCCCGCCTTGCTGAAGGACGCGAGCGTTGCGCAGTCTGAGACAGGGATGGAAGGGTGGGGGGCTATAATGGGCCAAGGGGCTTAACAACTCGAATCGGATGAACTCGAGGGCCAGTTGACGTCACGCAGGTTCAAGGTACTACTGCTACCCACTGCATCGGTGCAACCAGATGGTCTTCACGCCCACACCGGCGGCGGCGCTGTATCTGCTGCTCTGCCGATACCTTACATGGCACTTCGAAGAGGTGGCGGCCATGGCCACCGCCATCTCCGAGGTCACACGCCCTGAGGAGCAGCAGCTCTGGGAGTGCCTCTCGGCATGAGATGCGTCTCGTTGCGTCTCCTTGCGTCTCGTTGCAAGCTTGCAAATGGGACATGGTTCTGTTCTAACATTTTTGAAATTGTTGTTGTCTCAAATCCACGGGATTAACACTACTATTATTAATCATAAACTGTTCCTAAAGGACTATCGCGAAAATATTATGCGTTTCTGTCTAATACATCTCTTATATTCTTAAGTTTTTTAAACATATTATTCCTTTGTAATTTCCTTGATAAGGTCATTATAAGACGGGCTTAATCTTAATTGTGATTTTAGCGTGTTCATCTGTGTATTGTCTAATCTCATTATGAAGTTAATTAGATTATAGATTTGTTAGATTAATTTAATATATTAATCTAACTATTTTTTTTCAAATGTATAATTCTTTCTTAGTTGATTGATCTTATCTTTTTTCTTCTAAATCATTTCTGAATAGTTTTTACCTGTTTCACTTGATGGATGATGTCTCATTTTTTCACCTTCCAACCTTTGGATTTCATTAAAATACGCCTGTGCTTCATCTTGATATCTTCGCCGGTTTTGAAATACAGCATAATGCTTTTTAGCGTTATGGTATTCTAATTGTTCCTTCATTTCTTTCAGATATGTATAATTTGGTTGATGTGCTTTGTTGTCTCCTTCGCAATAGGAATTGACGCTTGGTTTAAGCTTCTTTTTAGGTTTTGTTGTGAGATTATAAAATGTGTTTGATGTTGGTAATTTACCTGCTTTGCCAGTCTTTGTAAGTGTTGGTTTTATATTTTCAAAATCTGACTTGTTCATATAATAATAATTAGGTTGTAAATTTGTTTATCACATAATTTTTTCTACTAATTTATTAATATGTTCTTGCTTCTTTTGCAACTTTTGTGTTTTCATATTATTGTATCTATCTTTCGCAGTCAGCAGTTGTTTCCAAATGCCTTTTCAATCGTTCTTCAACTCTTCTTTCTATTTCTTGTTCATCGACTTTAATATTATTTTTGACTTTACTATACACATTGTTTTCCAATTCTTTTGCTTGTTCAGGATGCATAAGTTCTCTACCAACAACTTTGTTAGGGTGTGATTCTTTTCAAACTGGTGTTCCATTACAGCTATGACGATGTTAAATATTTTTTACACTTCGGCCACTCTACCTTTTCCGTCGAGTATGTTTTAGATTTTAATTCTTGCTTTGGTTCTTCTTCTACTCTATTATCAAGTCGTATCAGGTCGTATATGTTCTTTACTATTTTCCTGATTTATAATATTATTTGTTTCTACTTCTTTGCTTTCTACTTTATTAGTCGGTTCTTCTTCTTCTTTCTTCTATTTCCTCAGGCGCTTCATTCTTTTCACGCCTACATCTACTATTTCAATATTTTTAACCATATAATTCGTGCAAAATAATTCTTTTAAACCCTCAAGAAAGGTAGAGAAGGACGAATCTGCACCGTGTAAATCTACAGTTTTTCCATACGCATCAACATGTGTGAAATGAAGACGACACAAATGTCTCATTGAAACATCATTAGCATCATTCATTAAAATCTCTTTTTTCTAGATTACATTTCCAAATCCAGCAGTAATAGGAGTTTTTCGAAGGACACGAGCAACTCCATAAGGTGCTAATTGGTTTCCATTAGTTCAACTGTCGCTGGTTAAGTAAATATTTTTGACTGGCAGAAAGTTAGCAAAACCGCTAACAAAAGGGTCGGGGGCATAGTTTGTTTTTTAAACAGTGTTTCCTAAAACGTTGTTAATATTGTATGGCTTCTATCATAACTAACACCAAAACCATAGTTAGCTTGCAATTCTTTATCCGTATGAATTATGTAAAAGTAAGCAACATAATTACAACTTATAGTTATAGTATTTGCTTTTAATGAACAACTACAACTAAAATAGTCATTATTTCCATCAGTTCCGTTAGTGGCAGTATTCAATTCAAATTGTAATTCAGTTGCTAATTCACTACCTACATAACTACCTTTATCAGGTGCAACAATGAAATAATAAACGGGTGCTCCTCCTGTTGTTCCACCTAATGTTAAATATAATCTGTTATTCACATTTTCTTCAATGGGATAAACAGTATTAGGTATTGATAATTCGTGAACATATAGTTTTGTATTTGTTCCTGTTTCTTGGGTGTCTGGTAAATCTATAATAAAGTCAGAAGTGCGCACACTTTCATACAGATTTCTATGTCATGTGTCAATATTTTTTTTTACGAAAGTTCATTTTTTAACCCATTAGACGAAAATTATCTAATTAATTAAGCAGATTTTTAAAGAAAACATCATTAATCAATTAGAAAATTTATAATTTAGTTATATATGAAGCAAATAGGTATTATTTAAGACAAGGAAAAATAAAATCATACAACCCAGGTCGTAGTGAAATGTATGGGAAAATAGTTAATGAAATTCAACAAGAGAAGTCATTATGCAATCCGAAATATAATAATTTTTCTGACACAGAAGGATTAAACAAATCATATACAAATGGTAAAGGTTATTATTTAGGCAACAATAAACTATATGTTGCTGGGACATTTGGTAAGAATAAACTTTTATCTATATTTAATGACATTGCTTCTGGTATTACAATTCCATTTGGTTTAAGTTCATACAGTGAAAGGTATAGAGATATTAGTGACACACTTGATGAAAGCCATAGTATAATTGAAGTGATTAGTCATAGTCTTGGAGCATCCGCTTCTTCTAAATATTTTCACAAAATATCCTTGATAGAAATATTCGTTTGACAACTTACGGCGCTCCGTTTGTTTCATTGTCAAACAAAGATAATGACAACGACGCAAGCCTACGAAATTTTGGAGATATGGTCAGTGTTTTAGATAGAGGCAGTGTAACAACAAATAGAGGTGGTTTTAACCCATTAACAAATCATCAGCACTCATTATACGGTGATTCTGGCAAAGATGTATCAAGAAGTATTGAGCCTGGAAATGTATAATGCCTAATAATGATATAAAAACGCTATAAATCCTAAAAAGAGAATCAGCTATGATGACATTCAAAAGATTGTAGAAGATGAGCCTAATTATAAGATTAAAAAACATGGAAACATTAAGTGTTGAAGATGCTTTGTTTGAAACGAATTTAAGATTTAGATTAAAAGAGGGTGGTTCTTCTGTCCGTTCAAAAGAAAGTAAAAACTTTTATCCTTCGTCGGTGTTTACTTATACCGCTGATACTTTTTTTATTTTGGTTTAACATCACTGGACCACCCTTCTAACAGTTGGGCAATAAAAAAGCCAGTTTTCAAAGCAAATGTTTATTCTCTTGATGATAGCTTATGCGCAGAATATGCTAAATTCTTGGAAAGCGGTTCTCTTCCAATAACTTTTGAAACTGAAACAATGCAAGAGCAAACCGCATCATCATCTACTGAAATCTTCGCAACAATCGTCAGGAATGTATCTAAACTAAATAAACTGTCATTTTCAAATACAACAAGTACAGGTTATGTAGGAGGATTTGGTGAAATTCTTAAGGAATACAACTCACTATATCATCCATTAGCACATCAAGGTAGTGCAGTTGATTCTGGATATTATGGCCCTATGTGTGATTTAACTGCTTCATTTGGTAATTGGTCATCAAGTTATTATTCCATGACAAGAAATTCAAGGTGTTCGTGAAGCATATGTCCATTTGATGCATTGTGCTGAAAACCCACTATTAGTTAGAAGCGAGGACTCTAAAACACAAGCATTTATGTTTGGGTTTAATGTACAGAAGTTAGAATCAGCGGCGCATACTGGAAAAAGCAATAAAAATAGTTTAACTATGGTAGTCAAAATTCAACCACTTGATGGAACTACTTTATATAGTAGCAATTTTATGCCTATGAGGATGTATATTCATATGGTGCACGAGTGCATACTTGAAATCTGTTCAAATTCTATAACCTTTTACGATTTAAAAAAGTATGATATTCTTCATTTTCTAACTAATATTCTAATATTATGGACCAAAACTTAATGAATATCTTTGATACTGTGGGTGGACGAATTTCTGCACCGCTTTGAAACCATAGCAAACCATTGTTCGTTGGTATTTACAGGGGAAGCATCACCCCAGGGTGTTTTAAGTGGTGCAGGATTTCGTTCATCCACAGATTACTGCGAGATCAACTAGACAAGTAAAAGATGGAGCAGTCAGTGATATAGAAGACTTTTACGCAAGTAAACCTGACATTCAGACAGTATTAGGCAGTAAAGCAGACCAAGCAGACACATACACAAAGGAACAGATAAATGCTAACTTTTATGATATAACTGAAACATATAGTAAAACAGAAATTAACGTATTATCAAGTAGTATTTGTTCAAATGCTTATTTCATTATGAACAAAACGTCAGCCGTAGCAAGTAGCTTAGTTAATGTTTCATCAAATACACTTTTTCTATGTAATTCAACAATAACCTCAAACGCAAATTTTTATAGTATTTCATGAAACACAAACTTAATAAATAATTGAATGTCTACTATGACATCTAATTTGAATAATATTAGTTCTAAATCGAATTTAATCAAAACACATATTAACAATTTTTCATCAAATACAGATTTAATAAATAATTTGAACTGTAGTATGACACCTAATTTTGATAATTTTAGTTCTAATTCTATTTTAATACAGGATTAAATAGCACAATCTATTTTTCGTATTACAACAATATCAGATTCACAGAATGGAGGTTCATTTAATGACAATAGCAACTAATAATTTGTTAACAAATAAGTTAGATACATCAATATTTAGTAATACATTAGTACATGATACAACAACTACTGCAACATTTATAGTAGAATTCGGAAGTTATAATATTTTTTTGAAATGTATAATACTTATTTTGAGTTATGTTTATGGTAGTTTGACTGGCGCAACAGTGATGTTGAACCAAAGAGGTCTTGGTGATGTAGAAATTAACATTTCTTCGAATAGTATTAAATCATAATACTACAGTATTAAGTCATCTACAAGTATCCGGATTATTTTCTTGTTCGTCTATATTAGATATAGCAGGTTCTATGCTCGTCATGTTTTACAATCAGATAATTTAGCAGGATGAGAACCAGGAAATACAAATACAGTTACTTCAATAATTACTTCAATAATTACTATCAATAATTCGCAAGCTACACCATTAGGTCAAAAGCTAGACAAAATAGGTACTAACGCTCAACCAGTAGCCGGTGCTATTAGTTTTAGCGATAATAATACTTTACACAGTAATGTAATATGCTGTCTACTGGTTCTATAATATGTAGTAAATTGAAAAACTACATCCTCACCTGATTTAGGATTACAAATGACATTTCAATTGTTTAATCGTGAATTTAATATTAATAGGGATGGTAGAATGTGGATGAGTAGCGCAGGTGGTCATTGGGAAACTCAAATAGGAGATGCTGATGTTGGTCGTGTGTGGGTAAAGGATAGGTTCGGTTTAGGTGCTGTTGGTGTTCATGGTTATGTTGTAGATTGTGCTGGACAAGCGAGACTTACCGGTGCTGTTCAGTTTGTAGGCACGAACAACGCAATAAGTCTTAACAATGGTTCATATTTAGATTTTAATAATAATGGTTCAATACGAAGATATACACCTGATGCTATAGAAGGTTTATATATGGTTCATCATGATTTCGTTGCTGTTAGTGTTGGGGATGTTGGTGTTAAGGTTAGTTGTGTTCCATGTAGGTTTCTTATAAAAAAACCAGATAAAGATTTGATTATTAAGAAAAAACTGTTGGTGATATGGTGATAGAAACTAACGAGCGTTTGATTAATGTTTATTTTTAATAGGGGCGTAAGTTAGTATTTAACATAATTTAAACATTTAGTTGTAAAAGTTTAGTTTTATAATGTCGTTTATTTTTACATGGGTGAAGGATTAGATAAGATTGCTAAAAAACTGAACAAGGTTTTAGAACAGAATAAGAATATGATAAAAAATCTTAAAAGAAATGGGAAAGAAGATACCATGAACAAACAATTGTCAAGCGAAAGAAGCAGATAGAGACAGTAGCGAATATAAAAATACACGAAACATTTATGTTAAACAAACTTAATGAAACAATCAAGTCTGGATTGCTATCAAGTCAAGTATATCGAAGAAACCAATAAATACGTTTAATCATTAACTAAAAACATTCGTGTCTCAAAAGTGGTTTGTTTATTTCTGCTACTTTGTAAACCCATAATATCATATTCAATCTTATCAACATTGAATATTTTATTACTCCAACGACTGACATACTCCTTTCTGTCGGTGTAATTACCCCTTTTCTTTTGAAACACTTTTACCTTATCGTTCTCCTCTATTCTGGGATACTTTCTTTTGTTCTTTTCTCGTAGTTTCAGATTGACCTTTACATTTATTTCGTTGTCGTCCTTTTGTGCTTCGGTTGGTGTCATCCTTGTTGATGAGTGTAATGTGCTGTTATACTGGTACAATGCTGGTGTTAGGGCATCGGTCCATTTCATGTTGTTAACCTAACTCTATCGTGAATTTTGTTTTCAGCGTCCTAATAAAACGCTCGGCTACATGTGCGTGGGTCTTTGTTTTTAGGTGTGTTGTGCCTTCACTTTCAAAAAACTTTTGGACATTGTTTTTGTTAGCGAAAGCGCCATCGTCATCAGAATACACCGACATATTATAACCCATTCTTTTAAAGCTCTCTCTAGCATTCTCAGCACTTTCACCATCTCTATTGAATGTAGGTACTACATCCGCAAGTTTTCTGAAAATATCAGTCACAACTAAAGCAAACTCTGGTGTGTCTTTATCCTTAACAAGCGGTGTCATGTGCATTATGTCTATTTGATATTCATATCTGGCAAACGGTGCGGTATAGGAATTAGTGCCTCTGTAGTTCTTGATTTGTTTATTGGGTTGTTCTTTAAGAAAGACTTAGCACTCTCTAATGTTATGGTTGCGTCTTGTTCCTTTGCACAGAATCCCGGAAAGAAAAAAACAAGCCTCGTTCGCCCGACTGATTATTTTTTATTTATTCTGCTGCGCATCGCCAGTCCTACTTGCGTGCTCGCGTCAAGCCGGGAAGGGTGGGGGAAGGAGACAAAACGGCGGATGAGTGCGGAGCACATGATTGTACTACAAAAACTCTCACAGCTCAAATGGTATTCACTGCACGTGAGTGCGACCCACATCGTGCCTCCCAAAGAGGCGGGATCCTGGCCTTCCAGTCTCACGCACAAATCCCCCCTTGGGGACTGTGCGACAGAAAGGATTGGGTGGGCGGGACAAAAGCCAGGCACTACCAAAATTGAGGGGATTCCCCCCCTACCTCTCCCAGCCAGAGCTGCGAGTTGTCAGCTCACGCACGAGACCAATCTCAATGCAACACCAGGTTGCAAGCATGTGGTTGACAGCACCTATAATTCAAACGTTGTCCGGTTTGAATCATAAAGTCATGGCTTCATAAAGAAGCGCGTGCACGTAAGGCAACACACGAAGCAAACAAACCATTTACGTGCGCAGCCCCACAGAAAACATCATCCCGTCATTCTCCTCCCCTATCCATTCCACCAATGGCACAAACATAGGCAAGCCAAGGTAGCAAGAGAGGACAGGTGGCACCCCACCAGTGGCGTGTTAGCAGAATAAAGCGCGAACACTAAAGTGAAAGGCTAACTTATTCTGCTGCACATCGCCAGTCCTACTTGCATGCTCGCGTCAAGCCGCGCACAATTAACAGGGAAGGGTGGGGGAAGGAGACAAAACGGCGGATGAGTGCGGAGCACATGATTGTACTACATAAACTCTCACAGCTCAAATGGCATAGCACATTTTTTCGCTCGGGGATATTCACTGCACGTGAGTGCGACCCACATCGTGCCTCCCAAAGAGGCGGGATCCTGGCCTTCCAGTCTCATGCACACATCCCCCATTCAAGCTGCGTGGTCTGAATAGTCTGGAGTCACGCTGCATCCGCTGGGTTGGATGCGCTGGGCACTCGAGAGTACCAGTTCCACATTTGGAACTGCGTGTCAAGCCTGGCATTGCATCTCAGGAGGCTCAACGTGTCAAGGCTAGGGGAATATGAACGCACCAGACTTGCTTTGACACCTTCATTGTCTATAAAAGACGAGGATCTTTCTGTCCTCCAAAAGCCGAGACCATGTCCTTTTTGCAACCACAACCGGAAGTAACTCAGCCTGGGCAATCAATTGCTTGGAGCCCGTGGCCGACCATTGTTGTGCAAGAAGTGCGGGGACATGGTCACCAAAGTATTCTCGTATTCCATGGTGTGGATCGAACAGCAACGCTCCATTGAAGTTCTGCTTTTTCCAGTCCTTCTTCAGGAATGTCTTTATTTCTCATAAATTGTTCTTCTTCATCCAACAAATGCCAACAATCAAAACATGTTGTTTTCATATAGCCTCCAATAAGATTACAAACATTAACAGGTAAAACATTTGCTTGTGGTACAACAGACTTACAGTGTTTATTTTTACAAGGACAATGATCATAATAAAACAGTGTCATTTTTCTCTTCATATATATATATATCCATTTTTTAAGTAGGTTTTATTTCATGTTAAGGGGTGGGGTTTCTGTTGATACAACTATTTTCTAACAATTTGACATAATGGCGAGACTAACGAAAGACCAAGCATCAGCAACATCTATTCTGACTTAGACGAGGGTTTCGGAAGCACACAAGCGACGCACTAAGAATTGTTAAAAAAATTGCAAAATAATCATATTACACATTTAACAGGGTACCATTATGATGTAAAACAATACAGAAAAGCATTGACACAATATTTGATAAACAAGAGGTTAAGGAAAGACTTAAGAATAGGACAATGTATTTCCAAGCAATGAAATCATACTGTAAGAACAATGAGAGAGAAGTAATTCTCGTTTTACAACATTGCTTAAAGTTGAAGAATTAAAGCATTGGAGACAAAATGGATTTTGCTTTCCAAATGTAAACAGTTGGTGGTCAAATAGAAATAACAATTGTTATATGAGAAGCATATTAAGCGACTTAACTGAAATTTACACAGACAAGTTAAGAAACGGATACGAGCATTATTGTTGTGAGTATAGTGTGAGTTGTTATAGTGGTTGTATCGCTGGTGAGATTGAATACGGGACAAACTAAGTGTTGTTTATTCATCTTATTTTATTCAGTTGCAATATGATTAAACAATGTTTTATAATCTAACAAGAAGGTTAAGACATTTAAATTAAACCTGAAACCCAGAACAGCCGACCAGCAACCCCCGCCCAACACTACTTAAAGAAAAAGCGCCTTATATAGTAAGAGAAAAATGTGTGATGGCAAAATGTCTGAGAATAATTTATGGTTGAGAATTGGACTAACTTACCTGAGGATACAGTGTTAAGCATCACTTCTTGTATGTTTGGTGAAGGGTGGCAAAGACTGAAACAGTGTGAAGCATTAAGGGTCTTACAAAAGGAAATGGAAACCGTCTATTTACACTGAACGAGCAGGAGAAAGTAGATATTATGCTTTGATTAGCAATAAATGTTTGAAAGGTGATAAAGCGCTTTCACATGCGTTGAAACCACCAAAAGAGTTATTAAGAATGATGAAGTATGATGATGAAATACAGGTTGGAATAGAAGTTAGTTCAAAAATTGTGCAGAAAAGTATTTGCAACAGTCGTTCTTATTTGTTGTCTAAACAGAATAAGATAACAAGTAGGGCGGCGTTACAGTTTTGTATTGAAAAAATCGTTGAAGAAATAAAACAGACTATGAAACGACACGAACTCATTACAATGGGCAATATAACAATTGAAATTTGTGAGCATACGTGTTAATTTACTATTGTTTTAATTATAATATGATTAAACTTTGTAAATCTTTGTAACCTTTCATGATACTATAATTTAATTTTTAACAAACTTTCAATAGCAAAAACGATGTCAAAACACATGCACCACCAACACCCCAGAACATGATAACAACTTAAAGGTTAACGCTTTCAACATAACAATCATTTCACCCATTAGCCCAAACATGAAACAAGAAATGAAAACATTATTATTTAAAACGAATAAGGTTGTGTAATTGTAAAATTTTAACTACTCAAAGAAGACCCCCAACAACTAACCCTCACCCCCCGGCCCCAGCCTTTTTACCATTTTTTGGGGGTTCAGAGCAACGATGACTTGGCTTATGAAATTCGAGAACCTAATGGTTGATGTTTTGAAGGGGATAGAAAGCTCTGGTGTTGCTTCGTGGTGCTTCGTGGTTTTCTATATGCATGTCCATCCTTCCGTTCGTACGCGCGCATGCACGCACGCAAGTGTGCACGCACGTACACATGGACTTACCTACGTATATACGTACATCCTTGCATAGGTGCATGCTTACGGGCAAGACATAGCCATGCTGCCCCCACCTTATGCGTTCATTTGCACGTACACACATGCATACAAGTTAGTCGACAGTGGGCGCATGTCTTCCAAGTTGATGTCCGCTAGCCCCCCAAACTGAACACGGTACTCTTCATATAGTGGCTATATAGTGGCTCTGTATATCCAATTGAACTCTGGGGGCATTGTAGACCCTTTGACATTTGAGGTTTGAGCGTCCTGCAGGGCGAATGCCATGCTGATGCCGTGGCATGCCGCCTGCATCTCACGCTGGCAAGCCTGCCCTTCGGCAAGCAAGCACGGCCGCCCTGGGACGTGGCAAGACAGCTTCTGGAATACGGCCGCAAGAGGCGTGGCGCAGGGTGTGGCTGGCTGAAAAGCTGCATGGCGTGACACGCAGAAACTGGCGCACCGCGACACTGTGGACAGACACAAAAAGAAACACGCACACACACACAGACGCACACTCCGTACACACTGCGTACACTGTATACACAGACTGGCATGCAGACTGCGGACAGTCTGTGACGCTGTGACAGGCACTTGGTCTCATCGGCCTGCGCCTTGTCTCCACAGCAAGAGCTGGTGCTCCACGCCCTGCCGGAGCTCGAGAGCGTTCTGTGCACGCGGCGCCAGATGCTGAGCCAACTCCTGGCCGGGACCCCAATGCGCTTCGTCAGTTTGGTGCGGCCTGAGATTGATTCCAAAAAAACAAACAACAAGTTTTGAGTGATTTGATCTTTTCATCGTTTGGGGTTTTGTGGCTTTGCGCAGGCCTCTCACTCCAGTGGCAACCAGAAATCTGTGGTGGTGCCTTTGGGTCCTCAATTGGAGGATGCTGGTTTCGATCGTGAGAAGTACCGGGATCTTCTGGGCGAAGTTGGGCTCTTCACGAGGATGGCCTGCTCCATGCAGGGTCTCACATACAGCAGGCCCGGACTTCTAAACTGGTTTCAGAATCACAACCCGTTTGCGCATGCATGCGAGAGCAGGCAAGGGCAAAGCCATGTTTCTGAGGCCAGAGGGCGATCGCCCGGTGCTGGAAGGGAGCGCGGCCTTGAAATTTCTGAACGGCCTATTTGGAACCCGAGGTCTGGCTTTCAAAGGGAGTTTCTTCCTATTATATGAGCTCTTTACCGGAACGCTGGAGCTGAAGATTTTGCCGGAGGACCAGTCCAGCACTTTGGCGTCCTGCCTGCTGCGGCTGCTGGACAGCGCCACGCCCATGGAGTGGGCGGTGCTGCGGTCCCTGGACTCCACCCCGGAGATCCGCGCCGAGATGCCGCTCTGGGGCTCCGCCGCTGCCAAGCGCGTCTGGCAGGCGGTGTCACTTGGGATGGGAAGTCTGAAAGAGAAAACATCAAATGCGTGTTTTGGAGGGCGGATGGGGTCTGGGAGGTTGACGGGATGGCAGGTTGGAGCCTTGCTGAAGTTCGATCATGACTCTGCTTCACGGCTGCTGCGAAGCGCTGTGAAGCACTTGAACCAGAACCATCGGTATTTGCAGCCCGTGAAGGCGTTCCCGGCCTTCCAGCTGGCGGACGGCACCTTGGTCATTGACCCCAACGACATTCATCACAGAAGGCTGTGGTCACCTCCATTGACTGCCGATGTGAACTGCGCCAGCAGAGGATTCAGCGCCACATGTCCGTCGCACCAGGCTTTGGGCTCCTGTCCCCTGACCCACAGGGTGGGTGAGGCCGAGCCACCGACTTCGGCTAAGGCCGAGCTGGAGAGCGCTTTGCAGAAGCTGCGCGGGCCGCACGCGGATCCCAACTTCCGGTTCACGTCTTTGGCCCCGGGCCAGCGGACGCTGCAGCGCCTGCTGGGCGAGCTGGCGGAAGCTCCGGCCCCGGCGGCCCCGGCGGCGAGCGGCGCCGGCCCCGCGCTGCGGGCCCAGGCCGCCGCGGACCTGGCGGGGGCGGCGGAGCGGGCGCAGCGGGCCCAGGCTGCCGCCCACTGCGGCGGGGCTGCGGCCTGGCTGCGTCGCCGCTGCGGCACCGCGCCGCGGCTCAGCTTCCCCGCGCTCGTGGCGGCCCTGATGGCGCAGGACCTCTTCTCAACTTCTCCCTGTCGCAGACTGAACATAACTTGTTCTCTTCTGAAACTCCTTCGAACTTGTTCTCTTTGGGCTCTCTCTTTGCAGGAGCCAGAGTGCAGCGACGCGCTATGCCGGGCCAATGAGGAGCTGCGGGAGCAGTCAATCCGCGGCATTTTTGAGGACGTGGCATTATCGCTGGCTCTGCTGGTACGCGCAGGGCAGGCCACCCGTGCGGCTGAGAAGTCCGAGGATCTGGAGAAGCTGAAAGAGAAGACTTTGGCAAGTCGCTTTGAGCAGCCTGCGAAGGCGGAGGAGCTGGCACGGTCACAGGCTTCACGGGCACTGAGCGAGGAGCTGACAGCTAAGAGGCACCATGCGAGATGCTCAGAGTCCTCTGTGGTCTTTGATCCCCGGCTCCTGGTCTTCGAGTTCCTCTTCGACATCATGCTGCGGGAGACCCAGGTTCGGACGCTGGGTGCTTTTCTCAAGAGTGCCAGGGCGGGACAGGCGATGTGCCACCAGATGATCATGGGAGACGGCAAGACCACTGTGATTGCTCCGCTGCTGGCGCTGATCCTAGCAGATGGCTCCGCCTTGGTTTGCTCCTGTATGCCGGCGGCGCTGCTGGAGATGTCCCGGTCAGTTCTGGCCAGGTGCTTCTCGTCCCCTGTGGCGCCAAAGGCGGTGATCACCTTTAAGTTCGGCCGCACCTCGCGAGCAGACCAAGGGCTTTTCGAGAAGATGGAGGCCTTGAGACGGTCGGGGAGGGGTGTGTAAAAGAGAACTTGCAATTTAGCACAGGCCTCCCTTTACGGATGTCAGGCTGCCCGGAGCAGCCGCGCGGTGGTGGTGGCAGATCCCAGCTCCTTGAAGAGCTTGCTGCTGGGCTTATTGCAGACGCTGAGCCAGCTCAGTGAGCTGGGGGAGAGCTGGTGGTCCCCACTCCCAGAGCAGCGAGAGCTGGAGACGGAGGCCCGCGTGTCCAGCCGTGTGCTGCACATGTTCCACCGTGGGGTCTTGCTGCTGGACGAGGCAAGCAAATCCATTTTTCCTATTTTTCCAACCAGCGTGTTCCCAACAATCCATGCATGTTTCGTGCACGTTCCTGCGAGGTGGATCTGTTGCTGGACCCTCTGAAGAGCGAGCTAAATTGGCCCATGGGGGAGAAACGGGCCATCGACCTCATCGAGCCAGAGCTTGGGGCCGCCTGTCTCCGTGGCCGGCTGCCCTTCCACATCTTGGACGCCATCTTCGCCACGGCCGCGAGGGCCCCAGGAGAGAACGCTGAGGGCTCGATGCGGGCGATGCGGAAGGCGACGGTGCCCTTCTCGGACCGCCAGGAGGCAGTGAGGTGCCTCTCGCGGCTAGCGGCGGAGCTGGCTGCGGGCCACGAGAAGCGGCGGGTCCGGCTCTCCCCGCATTTGGTGCTCCAGTCCCAGAGTGTCTCGGAAATTGCACGAAATTGCACGAAATTGCGTGAAATTGGAATGAAGTGACTGAAGTGACTGAAGCGAATGTTGATTTAGGCTTCTACGAAGTGCACATGCTGCCCCTGCTGGTCGACTGGACTGCGTTCTTCCTGGAGGCCCACGAGGGTACCTTGGGGCCAGGCGCCCAATGCGCACCGATTTCGGAATTTTCGGGCACCAAGAGTGCGCCCCAAACACCCGAAGGCCGAATTCTGACGCATGAGGCTGTCGCCAAAGGAGCTGCGCCAGGCACTGCGGCGCCACCCAGGGCCCCAGCTGAGGCCGCAGTTGAGAGAAGAGGAACTTTCTGAAAGAGAGAAAAGGAGGGAAAGAGGGAGAGATGGAGAAAGGGAGGATACGCTTGACACTCACAGCACGCTAGCACTCAGCCGATGTTGCTACGCTTTTCAGGGAAAGTGGACCTTCAGCGCAGCTCTTCCACCTGGCAGTGCGTTGGCTGCATCAGCTGCTGCCCTTCATGCTGAAGAAGGCCGGCCAAGGAGGCGTCTTGGAGGTTCCCCCTGCCCCCAAAACTTCTGACAGTCTGATTTCAGGTCCACCGGGTCTCCTATGGCCTCCTCTCCAGCGAGTGGCTGCCTTGACCTTGTGCCATTCTTTTTACAGTCTCACATTCGGAACATGGCAGCTCTGTGTCTTGAGTCTCGGTGACTTACACAGTGACCTCACAAGGCAACTTGCCGAGGGCCCACCTTCACGGGCACTGTTGGCCGTTCCCTTTGTGGGAAAGGACCGACCCATCGATGCCCATCCGCGTCCGCATTGCTCCGCATTGCTCCGCTTTGCCACTATTTGCCACTATTTGCCACTATTTGCCACTATTTGCCACTATTTGCCACTATTTGCTCTCTGTGATTTGGGACTGGATGGGCTTGCCCATGCCGCCCTCAGGACCAACCAAGCGAGCATGCGGAGTTCTCCCACCCAGACGTACCGGGGCCGAGATGTGCGTTGGAGTCCGTTGGAGTGAGCGTGACTGTCAGTGCGCCTTGCGAGGTGGCCATCGGCTTCAGCATCATGGCTTACCGCCTGCAGGGCCTGCGGAGCAGTGACCTCGTGGCCCTGATCTCGGCCCTCCAGGCCTGATACCTTGCGGCACTGGGCCTCGAAGGCGCACGGACTCGGCCAGGCAGAGATGAAGCTGGAGAGCGGCCCCTTCCACCGCCGCGTGGCCAACCGGCTCTTTGTGAGGATTGTCATGGAGGCCGGAGATGGATATGGATGTGGTGTGTGTTTGTGGTTTTTCTGTTGAGTCTTTTTTTGAGGCTGGAGGACGTGTCCGAGGCTTTTCCTTGGATGGCCACTGGTTGGGGGACTCCAAGAGCCTGAAGATCTTTGAGGTGGAGCACAACGTGTTGCCACTGGAAGCGCTGGACATTACCGATGCCGAGCCTTGGTCCAAGGTGTTCCATCCGACCAAGTTATTCTTTTTGCAACTCTCTTCCGTTGTTTCCTTTCATCTTGCGATGTCGAAGGCTTCTTGCCAGCTTGAGGACCAGATGGCCCAGCTGGCGCTGCTGAAGTCGGAGCCGCTGGCTGTGGAGCACTTTCTGCTCAGCGTGCTGCAGCCGGGCAAAGGCACGGTGGACACCAGTGACCATCAGCTCACAGCGGCCGGCCAGGCGTGGAAGAGTGGGCTCTGGGGTGTGGTTCTGTGTGATTTTCGGAGATTGGAGAGTTAGGATCTCGCTGGAGAGCAGCTCTTCGGGCTTTGCCTGGGCTTCAGTGGCACGCCCAATGACCTGCTGCCACGGCGCCTGGGGCGTTGCTGCTACTCCCCGGGCGTGGACCGGCGAGTGCTCACAACCCTCAGCGATTCGGCCGTTGTGGACGTCCGGGAGGTGGCTGCCGATTGGTCGCCCTGCGCCCTGCTGGACATTGCGGCCTCAGGCTTTACCGCCTTCATCGACGTCGGGGCGCCTTGACTGAGACTTGAAGATTGGTCTCAAACTTTGCGTCGAGAATTGGGGTAGGAGCAGGGGCGAGCTTCGTCCAAGGCTCTCATCACGGGAATGAGCAACAAGGAGACGGCAGAGTACTTGCTCCGCAAGGGGCTTGCAAACTTCAAGGGGGTAGCCCTTCCGGCCTGTTGACATTTGTTGACACCTTGTAGCACATCACCCTTCGAAGCTCGAGACTTTCATTTTCCAAACTCTCAGCTGGCCATGGCCCGCCCAACATGGCAGGTGTTCTTGAACTCCGGCGGCGAGCGCTTGGTGCTGTTGCGAGATGGATGGCAGGCAAAGCCGAGCACTTGCATGCACTGTCCACGTTGCTTTTTAATTCCTTTGTAATGTGTTGCTTCATTTCCTTCATGTCCATTGTTCTTTTGCTGACCAGGTGGTGGACTTGGCGCAGTGCGGCCTGGCACCATGCCAGCGCTTCACCTTCTACGATCACGTACACACGACGGGCATGGACATCAAGCAGCCGGTGGGCGCTGAGGCACTGCTGACCATGAGCAAAGACACCACGCTGCGGGATTTCGCGCAGGGCGCCTACCGGATGCGTGGCCTGGGCCGGGGCCAGCGCATCAGTCTTCTGATCACCCCGGAAGTGCGTCACCTCATCGAGGAGTGCCAAAGCGCGTGCAAGCTCAGCCGTGGGTCCGTGACGCTGGACAGCTTCCTGCACCAGTCGCCCACCCGGGAGACCCGGCAAACGGATCTAGTGATCAAGGCGCTGGTGTGGTCCACAGCCAACGGGATCCGCCAGGAGTGCCGCAAGCAGACGCTTCTCTGCCAGCAGAATTTCCGGGACATCTGGCGCCGCAAGGCCCGGGCCGCGCTGGAGACCGTCTCCGAGAAGTCGGCGCTGGCGAAGCTCTCCGGCGCGTTGGAGGAGCTGCGGAGCCGGCCGCAGAGCGCGGCGCTGCCGCGCGAGGTGCAGCTGCCCGAGACGGAGACGCGCGCCACGGCGAAGCAGAAGCTGCTGGCCGAGCTCAAGGAGCGCAGCGGCACGGCCCAGGAGCTGGCGGAGGCGGAGGCGATCTTGGCCGAGTGCTGGGAGAGCGAGGAGCTGGAGCCGGAGGAGGGCTTGCAGGGCTTGGAGGGCGAGCAGGTGCAGGAGCAGCAGCAGGAGCAGCAGCAGGAGCAAGCGCAGGAGCAGGAGCAGGAGCAGGAGCAGGAAGAAGAACAGGAGGCAGAGGAGGAGCGCGAGCTGTTGCGCGAAGACAAAGCTGATAAGTTCTCACGAGCTGATGAAGGCCAAACATCCTGGCGCCTCGACTGTTTGAGCCGTGCTCCAACTGCTTCTGGCGCGCCGCCCTTCTATTCGCTCTCCGAGTTTGCCGTGCACCCCGGGCTGGGCGGAGATTGCCAGTTCCTGGAGATGCCGAGCTTCCTGATGGTCAGTGAGAACCACTACCGCAAGGCCAGGGCCGTGCGAGTCGAACGGGTCAAACGAGTCGAAGTCGAACGTTGCCAGGGTTGGAGGCTCGGCGCGACACGGAGGCTGCGAAACATCGTGTGCTTCTTGGAGCGCCTAAGCTGCGAATGCCCCAAACTTTCAAAGGACACGGGCTCAATAACTCAACAGCGGAAGTTCAGAAGCCACTGAGGTGGGTGCCCGACAAGAAGCAGTTGGCGCCGCTGGAGGTGCCCTGCGAACTGTCCGAGGAGCAGACAAATTGGCTTCGCCTGCTCTTCACCCTCACCACAGGGAGTGGGGCGAACGGGGCAATGCGGCAGCTTTGCGAGTCGTGCGGCCTCGAAGAAGGCCATTTGACGCCTGTGCCACTGGGCCGAAACCCTAAATGCCCCAGTCACAGTGCCCCAGTGAACCCAGTGCCACCTCAAAGAGCACTTTCAGGTCTTGTGACTTCCATGTTCTGCGAGACGCCCTGGCGTCCCAGTCCATCTACGCCTACCAAAGGGGCCGGCACTTCGTGGCCCTGTCGCTGGCTGAAGCTGAGCACTTACGAGCCGCACTGCACCGGATGGGCCAGGCTGGAAGCGCCAAGTCAAGTCTGTGCAGTGCTCATGGCCACCTTTTTGTCGAGAGCTCTTCTCTCTCAACGAAAGCAACGATGAAAACGGGAAGCGACCACCGAGTCTGAGACCATCGCAGACCTGTTTTTTCCTTCGCCTCCCTTCGCCTTTCGCCTTTCGCCTTTCCCAGGACGGGCTGCAGGACTGCGGCCTGGCGCTGCGGTGCCTCAGCTCGGGGCCCACGGTGCTGGCGGCCACGGGCCCCGTGGAGGCGCCCCATGCCTACCAGCTGCAGGCCATCGAACTCAACGCGTTTAAATCTGAGCCACTCCGAATTTCAACTCTCCATTTGTTCTTTGAATTTTGAGAAGTTCTGGAAGTTCTGGGAGGTGGCGGAGCAGTGCCTGCACTTTGCGAACTGCTCGGACGCGCAGCTGCGTGCCCCGGTGTTGCTGCGCGCGCTGCGTGCCTCCGACCCCGAGCAGCGATTCCGCTGGTGGCAGGGCCTGCGGCGCTGCCGGCGCCGGACGGCGCTGCCCTGGCAGCGACGACCCTCGCTGAGGGATGTCTTCACAGAGAAGCACGAGTTCAAGGAGAGATCCCTCTCGACTGCTCGACTCTTGTTCAAGTTCTGTTCTGTTCTGGATGCTCCCGAAAGCCTTAGGATGTTTCGAGAGGTGTCTGGATGGTTGAGCAAAGTCTGGAATGTTTTTGGAAGCTTCTGAAAGCAGGTTTCGGGAGGATGCTTCTGACAGTTTGTGGGTCCTTTCTGGATGCTTTGGATCTGTTTTGGATTTGTTCATGTTTTCATGCTTCTCCGGCCAGGATGGCCTTCACATCTCGCATGCCTGCAATTATGTTATTCTCTCCAAGCCCAGCAATTTTGCTGAATGCTCTCATACTTGGCTCGTCATGAGGTCTCTTGCTCTCTGCAGCGCTTCCCAGTTGCTTGGCCTCGACTCCTGCCTGGATCTTGTTTTGGTTGTCTGTGGCTGGTTTTTGAATTGTGTGTACTCTTTGTTTGGGTGTTTTGTTTGTTTGTTTGTTTGTTTGTTTGTTTGTTTGTTTGTTTGTTTGTTGGTTTGGGCTGTTTGTTCTGCTGTTTCGGCGGCCGCTGCACTGGCGGACGCTTCTGTGGCTCTTTTGATCTACCTTGGTGATGCTGTTCTGATTCTGGGCATGTGCTTTTGCTCTGTGGTGAAAGTGTGAGCACTTGATCTCATCGGCGTCAGCGCATCATGCTTTGGCTTTGCGCATGTTTCTCGTGGTGTATAGGCTGTCCTGGTGTTGTAGTGTCTCGCATTTCTTTTTAGCACTCTTTCAGATAGTGTCGTGCCGCCAGATGTTTAGGAACAATGTATCCTCGATTTGTCCCCTCTGCATGCTGGCTTTCAATGATGGTGCGGCGCTACGTGCATTTGTGCTCATGACGCTGAACCCTCTTTTGTAAGCTCCAACTTTGCAAGCCTGCCTTGCAAGTCAGAATTTCAGGTCCAGATTGGCTCAGAGAGCTGTTTGGGTAGGAGTTGGCAACGGGCGCGCTTCTGCAGCGCTTACGGGAGTCCCTGGTGCAGAGACAGCTGTGGCCAGCAGATGTGTTCCACCGCCTGGACAGCCACAATTCTGGCAGCCTGGGAATGGCCAGGTACTGAGATGAGAGCCTCGCGGTTTCCCTTTAAGGACTTGTGGGCCACTTGTGGGGCGTCTGGGGCTTTCGAGCTAAGGCGGAACTGACAAGAGGCTTGCCTTGGATGCTGGGCGAGGAAGAGACGTCAATGAGAGAAGCGCAAAGCTGCGCGCTGGCTGCCCACGCTCAGTTCCTAGCACTTGTCGGGGCACTTTTCAACAAGCTGGATCGTGACGGTAACGCCCGAATCGATGTGGAGGATGCTTGGCCGCGTTTGGCTTTTTTCGGCTTCGTGAGACATCCTTGATGTTCTTTCAAGTAATTATGCTGAGGAGTTCAAGGCGGCCCTGGAGCCCGACGAGGAGTCCAAAGGATGACCCTGTGTAGTCTATGGCCCTCCCCGAACCCACATCCAAACTGCTGGCAAGGCAGTCGAAGCTGACGGAGGACCTCGTGGAAGAGCTGGGACTTGAAGCCGGCTGAAATCTGATCGATTCAACTTAGCGTCGAATGTGTCACACGTCGGCTCAAAGTGGTCCGATGTCGCCAGAGCAAAACGTCAGTGTGTTTTGTCAAAGTACATGTTGCACTACTTGTCAGTTGTTCATGCTGTGCACTACCGCAGGCCTTGAGCTTTACTTTTACCAGCCAATAGGAAACGAGTATTGTGCGAACTACAGTTACAGTTTTAACTGTTTGTGACAACAACACTACAGCACTTGCACTTGTACCAATCAACAGTTTGATTTTACCGTGGTAGCGGAGCTGAGATCCTACAAGGAGCTCCAGTACACAGCAGGGAAGTACAACAACAACTGCAAGGCAATCACCTACCGAACTACTACGACATGTCAGGAGAACCAGCAGCATCAGGTCAGCGCGCCGCAGGAGCAGACAATGGGCCAACAACAGTAGCAGCAGAGACAGTAGGCGCCGCGACTACGGGAATAGGAGAAACACAAACACAAGACAACGCCGTTCAAAGACCACACAAGCTGCCACCACCATTCTTCAATGGCGACTACTCACAGTATGAAGAGTGGGTACAACGGCTCATCCAGAGCATGGGGGTACACTTTTAGCGCCATGAACGACCGCCGCGCAACTGTTTCTCAACAAATCCAGTGGCAGAATCAATCAACACCACATTTTTTGTTTTTTTGTTTGTTTGTTTGTTTGCTTGTTTGTTTGTTTGTTTGTTTGTTTGTTCGCGTGTCTGCCCGCTTCTCTGCAAGCCACTACACAGGCTCATTTGCACTACTGTTTCGCCGCGCTCTGCTTTTAGGTCACTACAGCCATGGGTCGCTTTGTGACTACTTCTCCGGAGGACGAGGTGGCAATGTTGACAAGGCCACTACCCCCCGGCCCCACTACCGTTAGTTGGTGCAGCTGGCGTTGCCCATAGTACCGCGGTTCCAGTGATTCGCAGGTTGTAGTTCTACACTACAGCCATTTCAGAGCCTGCTACACCTTCTCTACCACTACACGGCTACATGAACCAACTTACAACTGAGTCTAAATGACGCATACTGCGTCAGATGCACATGTTGGGAAACACTACAGTGTTTCAGAATGCCACGCAACTACAAAGCGCATCAAGTCCCTGGATTACTTCACCCGCGACTACACCAACCAGTCTACATCCATCATGAGCAACTACAACCTTCTACTCAACTACTACCAAGGAGCACACCTCATCAACTTCAACTTCAACAAGTTCACACTGCGCTGCTCCCTGTCCGACGACTACATTTGGGGCTACCGTTTGCTGACCAACACTCAACAACTACTACACCTTCACACAGCGCGCAACAACGACGACGCAGTCGAGCGCGCAACAGGATGCAACCTCAACAAAACTACGCAACACTATGGCCATTTCCTCTTGACAACTAGACATGGCTCATAGGGTTCACCGACTATTACTTCGCACTTTAAGCGAGTGCATCACTATGACAGCCAATCCGGTGACGGACTACAACAGGGCCGGCCAGGAACTGCTCGACTGCTTCAGCGACGCAACTACACGCCAAGCGCAGGAGGACATGAAAGTACTACAGCGCAACTACTTTCGTGAGCGCGTTACATGAAGTTCCTCGAGAACTACATCAGTTTGCACTACACGCATGATGAACAGCAATGCTTCATCGCTGTGTCACGACTGTGAATCTCTTTTGCTGCAGTTGACAAGACCATTACAACTGAGGGGTCGTGTCAATGTACATGAAGTGTGGTCCTGCGTAGCTTGTGCATGACCGCAGGCCTCGAGCTTATCGCTACATGAGCCCATGAAAAATAGGAGCTGTGCAGGCTAGAGGATTGCGTGTTTGTGTTAGCAACATGACAGCCCAGAGATTGAGAGAGGGAGAGAGAGAGAGAGAGCGAGAGAGAGAGAGAGGAGCGAGAAGGGTTGGTGTTGGCACAGACCAGCAAAACCTTGACTCCAGATGATTATAGGAAGACAAAAGCATCACGCATGTCTCTTCATGCCTCCCCACTTCCCTGATTCGAACAGCTTTGCGCGCGAGGTTGTTCCTTGATCCAAGCCATGACGATATCAAGGAACGATGCAACACGTCAGAGCGCAAAGCACGCAGTGCCAGACTTGCATCCCAGCATCACCGCCAATTCAAAAGCCCTCACCGCATCATTTCTGAATCGCGTGTCCTGACTCACGTTTCTGCGTTTCCTGACTCACGTTTGCTGTTGTGATCCAAATATATAGTATATATAGTATATATATATATATATCACTTTCATTCTTGACTTGCCTGCAGTTGTTTCTTGGTTCGCCCCTGTCCATTTCTTGACTCATGTTTCCTGACACGGTCATTTGTTTCCTCACTCGATCTAGTCTCCACTTTCAGTTTTGACCTAGGGGGTCACGTGTACCGGCCTAATTTCGAGAAGCGCCCGGTCGGATCGCCCGATCATGGCAGCCAATGAGCAGGGCTGCTTGCTCCCTGTGCCTGCTGCTGCTGATTGTGTGCTCGGGGCTGGTTTGGCAGCTGGACGTGTTACCTGCAGATGTGGTCGCGCAGGTGAGGTTTGTCAGTGAGCCCAGGCCAGAGCTTGGTGTGAAGCAGGGAAGGCCCGAGCCGGAGCAATTCCAGCCCGAGCCCAAGCCCGAGCTCGAGGAACCTGAGCCCGAGCCCGAGGAGCCCCAGGAGCCCGGGGCGAATGGACCCGAGCCTGAAGCTGAGCCTGAGGCTGAAGAGCTTGCAGAGCCCGAAGAGCCCAAGCCTCCCAAGAAAGTCCCGTGGCAAGCGTAAAAGTGGGCGAAAACATGTTGGCGTTTACTGGGCTCTCAACCCCTTTTTTCCGGAAACGTGGAACTTCCGAGCAATGCTCACCTCAAGGATTTGTTTTGGAGTGGAAGACGAGGGGTCAACTTGTCACACCTGAGCAAAGGTGCCGAAGCCGCGCGTGGCCCGCAAGGAGATCGTGCAGGTGACCAAAGATTGGAAGTTCTTCAAAGCGCATCAGCATCACTGGAAGGCCTTGAAAGGCTTAAGAGTTCTTGATGTCGGCATGGGCCAGGGGCCTATTGGCGTGGTTGCGCTGGCGACCGGGGTGCAGCACTATGTGGGCCTGGACCCCGCCGTGCGCATCCACGAGCTGCCTCAAGCGCGAAAGATCGGGCAGTTCACGAAGGCCGGGGAGCCAGTGACGGCGCAGTTCCCCTTCTCCGGCGCGGACATGATGGCGGCCTATCCGGAAAAGCTGGTCCTGCTGCAGGGCACCTTCGAGACGCTCCGGGACGACCCGGCGCTGAAGCCGGGTGCCTTTGACATCGCCACCCTCTTCTCCGTGTCCGAGCACTTGCCCAACATCACGGAGGTCTGGGAGGGCGTCTTCAATGTGCTGAAGCCCGGCCAGCTCTTCCTGTACTCACACCACAACTACTACAGCTTCAGCGGCCACCATGCGCTGCCCAAGGAGCCTAAGAAGTTTGTCCCCAACAATGAGGAGCACCGGAAGGTTGCCTTTTGGCGGCATCTGGACCAAAGCAGCCCTCCCTTCAGCGACGTGACCATGAACCGCATCCGCCTGGGTGACCTCATGGCTATCACAGGTGTCTTCTTCAACTGCGCCCCGCGGCTCCAGAAAAGCAGAAAATGAACAGCCAAGGAGCTCCAAACTCCTTTGCAAAGAAGGGAGCAACAGGTCGGTTGGACAGGAAAACAACAAGATGTTCCTTCTTTGTCCAAGAAGGGTGTCTTCACGGTGTTTCCTCGTTTTCATTCTATTTCATTCTATTTCATTCTATTTCATTCTATTCCATTCTATTTCTTTCGTTTCTTTCTTTTCTGCGTGAGGTGTGGGAGGTGCGGCGCAACGCGCACGACGAGGACGCGCTGAAGCCCGGCGTCTTCCAACCGCTGCAGCGGCGCGGCTTCGAGGCCGCGGAGCTGCTCACGAATCGTCTGCTCTGCGCGTGCCAGCGCCGCCCGGAGCCTCGCCAGGAGACGCCACGAATACGTTGAATACGTTATGCCGGGAATAGTCCGAGTACGTGCTAGAAGTACTAGAAGTACTAGAATAGCTATTGCATACCTCGGGTTGACCTCGTCTAGCCTTTTTGCTGTCCGAGACACCACACTGGGACACCAACACTAGGACGCAATCTACACCACCGGGGCACCGAAACAGGGACGGAACACTGGGACACTACACTGGGACACTATCAGGACACAATGCCGCCCTCCCTCCCCCCCGGCATTGTCGGCAACATGGGCTGCACGGACACCTTTCATAGTTCTAGCCAATTTTCTCCGAATTGGCTGGGCCGACAGAACTTTGGCGTTTCCCGCAGGCGCCATGGCTTCAGAAAGTTTGGGTCCACCACCCACCCACCGACGGCTCCTACCAGCCACAGCCCTTGCCCCCCGAGATCCAGCAGATCGTGAGTTCGCAGAGTTTCCAGCACGCTCCGAAGCTCGAGAAGTTGCGCAAATACATCTACATTTGAACGGACGGCTCACGGACGGCTCCGCTCTGGAGATGCGACTCGGGTTCGCCACGCAAGGCGGCGGGGCCAAAAAGAGCACGTGCGGAAGCACTGGCGAGTCGCATTAGGGAGCCGGAGCTCGTGTTTGGTGCGTTAGTGCCAAGTAAAATTGCATCACCTTAACACTGCTGGCGCTCTGTTGTGGCAGACCCGTGCCAATTTCTTATCCTTGTCCATTGGCCCTTCTTGACAACGCAACTGCCACCTTGCCTGCAGCTTCTGAAAGAGGGCTCCAGATGCACGCAGCGTTTACCGAACTCTACAGCCCAAGATGTGGCAGCGGCATGTTTGACACATTTGTTTGGGTTTGGTATTCTTCAGTGCTTCCGAGCCAATTCTGAGCTGGGGTCAGACAGGGTCTTGAGCCAGGCACAAAGCCCTACTCGGAGGGCCAGAAATCTACAAGGAAGGGGCTGGTGAGGACAAAGGCGTGTAGAAGCAGAGAGCAAATGAGCAAACCGGGGGCAAACCGGGCTCAAGTTGATTTTCACGGGCAGGTGAACTTGCGCGGCTTCAGGCGGGCAACCAGCATTTGGGCCGCGGCATCGGGGCTTTGCCAGGCTTTCATTGGTGCCATCGCAATTGGTGACATGGTGAAGTCCACGTTGGGCCCGAAAGGCCCGGGCTTGCGCTTTTTTCCATGAGGCACGCAAGTCTCAGACCTGAGGCATGGACAAAATCCTGCAGCCTGCGAACACAACCGGGCCCAACTCCAGCCTGGGCCTCATAACTTTTAGCATCTGTAGCATCTGTAGCATCTGTAGCATCTGTAGCATCTGTAGCATCTGTAGCATCTGTAGCATCCCGTATGTCGCATTTCATGCTCGCTGGCCAGATGCCACGGTCACCAATGACGGAGCCACGATCCTGAAGTCTGTGTGGATCGACAACCCTGCTGCCAGGACGGCGCCGTGAAAAAAACAGATCTTTATTTTGACGATTGAACGACTCTGAATGAAGTTCTGAAGGCTTTTCTACCTGCAGGATTTTGGTCGACATCTCCAAGACACAGGCGCAGTGGCTGCGCACTCTCCCCAAATCCGAATCCATCCGAATCCCTCATTTGAGCCTTCCGCCGGAAATGTCGTTTTCTCAGTCTCAATCTTTGAACGTCAAGTTGGTGATACCCTTGCGCGGCCAAACAGTTGATGCAGCCAGCGAATTTGAGTGATTGCCGGGTCGAGCTGTCGCACTGAGCTTTTGACAGTTGGGAATGGCCTAGTTGCAGTCGAGAAAGGTTCTCGTAAACTTATCTTCTCTCGGCTTGAGCGATCCAATCAAATCGCAGAATCGAGACATTGAGATCGTGACTTGTAATCATTTGCCTTGAACTTTGTGACAGGGTAAGAAGAGCCTCATTTCATCATCCATGAGCGTTTCAAAGGCTGTCCCTTTGTCCCTTTGTTTTTGTGTGGGGGCTTGAGCGATCTGCCCCGCGAGGATCAGGAGTGCGGTGATGGCACGCCCGTGGCCTTGGTCGTGGCCTTGGATCCTGCGCCGACTGCACGGCTGAGGACATCAGTTGTAGTCCTGGCCGCCGAGATGCTGCGAAACGCCCGCGGCTCAGAATTGAAGCGAACACCATCCATTGCCCGAGTGCTGCACTGATACGCGAAACTGGCAAGCCAGCGCTTGAACTGGCTCTCTTTGCAAAGATTCTGCTCAAGCTGGCAATGCGAGGCGCAGAATTTGGTGGAGGCGAAAATGCACCCTCAGGTGAGATGGTTGCGTGCCGCTTGTTTCAGCAGATCTTAGTCGGGCGATGTCCTCTCCTTTTGATGCATGTGATTTCCGGATGGAAGGTGATCATTCGGGGCTATCGCCTGGCCTTGGCAGCAGCACGGGAAAGGCCATGGGCTACTGCCTGGGCTTGGCGGCTCACCTTTGACTTTGAGGCTAGAGGCGCTCGCGATGGACAACGGTCGTGACCCAACAAAGTTCCGGGAGGATTGGAGCAGAGAGCTGGTGGCTTTCAGATACCTGGCAAGTGAAGGACCTGCTGAGAATCGCGAGAACAACTCTGAGCTCCAAGCTGTCGTCGGCCCCAGCATGCAACCGGCGCTTGACCGCGGGGAGTGACTTGTGACTTGTGACACTCGTGTTTCGTGAGGCTACAGCACGAGAAGGATCACTTCGCCACTTTAGCAGTGGATGCAGTGCTGCGATTAGGTGGCAAGCCTGGGTGCCCAGTGCGGGAGGCCTTCCAGTCGGGAGACATGAACCCACCTGTTGCTTTAGGCCCAACCTGGACTACATCCAGGCTGGTGCAATTGCTTGCATCGACGGCGCAATGTGCTTTTGACTGCAGGTGCTTAAGAAGCCAGGGGCATCGTTGAAGGAGTCCTTCCTAGAAGAGGCCCCGCACAAATCCCGAGCTGTGCTGATCCTCTCAGCCTGTCAGGGCTTCATCCTGGAAAAACGCATCGGTGTCGGCATGGAGCTCACAGATGCCACGCTGCGCTATCACATCTCCGGCTCATCAGAGTGTCAGGCCACAAGAAGGTGCTGGAGGATTGCAAGGCCTTTCACAGCCCCCGCAGTTTTGCCCG
This sequence comes from Effrenium voratum, assembly GCA_963377175.1. Taxonomy (NCBI): domain Eukaryota; class Dinophyceae; order Suessiales; family Symbiodiniaceae; genus Effrenium; species Effrenium voratum. The sequence goes on from CAUJNA010000762.1 coordinate 66,880, forward strand.
CTGCCTCCCTAGCGAGGTGCTCGTAGCCAACTGCCAGATGGACACTGACAAGATCAAGATCTACGGTGCCCGGGTCAAGGCATCGCAGAAGGGGTGTTGGTGAAAAGAGAATCGCAAGCTGGCATTGCCAGCCACCCCCTCTGACTGCAGATGCTTGAAGCAAGGATGTTACTTTGAAAGCAACCACTGAGCTCGACCAGGTTGATTCACTGGAGGCAGTGGCTGAAATCGAGCAGGCAGAAAAGGCTGGGCGCCTTGCTGAGGTGAGTTAACAGCTGTGGCTGCAAACTGAGAGCAGGACAAGATGAAGACCAAAATTGAAAAGATCGCTGCGCACAAATGCAACGCTCTGCACCAAGTGGCCAGAACTTCCCGACTGAGCGGCCCATGGGGACGAACCCAGGTCTTCATCAACAGACAGCTGATTTACAACTATCCTGCTCGGCGCCCGTTGCGATGGGCATTCTCGAAGGGATTCCAAAGATTCCCCCATTGACCGAACGAGTGGGCTTCAGGACCAGCTCCTGAAAGACGCTGGGGTGATGGCCATCGAGCACTCCGCCTGAGCCCCATGTTGAAGAATTTTCTCGGGGATTGGCAAGCGGCCAAAGGAAGACTATTTGGATTGGGAGTGTATTCATTGCAGGACTTTGATGGAAGCGAGCGCCTTGCAGCAGTGCTGGGTGCAGACATCGCCGGGTCCCTATCTGCCAAAGTCATGAACCCCTCTGGCGACTTGGCGACTTGGCGACACAGGTCTCCACTTTTGACAACCCAGAGCTGACGACCCTTGGCAGCTGCAAGAGAATCGAGGAGATCATGATTGGCACGAGCCTCGAGAGGCCTTTAGCTGAGAAATGGATATGTGGGACTCAGGCGAGGACAAAGTCATCAAGCCCGCAGCCTAGCCACAACATATTGCGACTTTGTAGCAACGGCCCAGCGCAGGTTCTCTGGCTGCAGCAAGGGCGAAGCTTGCACCATTGTGCTCGGCGGCCTAACACAGTGTGAAGCCGCCTTGGGGATCGAGCCACGAGCTCAGGCTTCGTGGCAGCTCCATGCACGTACTGGACGAGGCAAGAGCGACCAGATGGCCTTGGCCCACAGAGCATCACGGCACGCAAGGCTGAGCGGTCGCTACACGATGCACTGGCCGTGCTGTTCCAGACCGTGCAGGTGGGACTTGTCTCTTCACATCTCTTGACATCTCTTGACATCTCTTGACATCTCTTGACGCTGTGAAAGTTTCTCGAGAGACATGTGTTCTCAGGAGACGCGCGTGGCCGGGCCCTCGAGCCGCGAGAGTTCCCGCGTGCCTGAGCTGAGCCGAGGTTTGGGGCGGTGGATCCATGGAGATGGCCCAGCGCTCTGGGCAGCGTCACTTCCTTCACTCTCCCAGCCCGAGGCAATGGCGCAAGCAGTGCAGCAGAAGCTTACAGAGGCTCCAAACAGGTGCTTCGATTTATGTCTTGAATCTCCAAACAGGTTGGTGGCAAGGAGAGTGTCGCCATGGAGCAGTTTGGGAAAGCTCTTATGCGGCTCATTTGCATCGGTCTCCAAGACTTTGGGATCGCCCCATGGTTAAGGCAAATACCCATCATCCTTGCGGACAACGCCGGCCGGGAGCCCAAGAAAAGCCCAAGAAAAGCCCAAGGGGAGCCCCTTGAATTGCGGGCCTCCGGCTCGAGCTCGAGCTCGCGCTTCTTGCTTAGGCCTGGACTCTGCGGAGCTCGTGGGCCAGCTGCGCGCGGCGCATGCCAAGGGAGCCGACCTCTGCGAAACGTGTCAGACGGATACGGCCGCAAGACACCTGCGATTTTTTTCAACCTCAACTTCTCCGTGCTTTTCAGTCGGCTTTCGAGCCTGAGGCGAGAACTCTGTTGGTCTTGAGTTCTTCGACGGCACGGTCGCCGATATGTCGCAGTGGGGGGCCTGGCATGCCGGAACCTTTCAACTTAGGGCCGCACATGAATCCATGCTCAAATTTTCTGGGCCTGCGGCCTCTAGCCGGCTACGCCTCTTTGAAGTTATACCATGTCATGTCATGTTTTTGTATGAGAAACATATTCCGTGCTGTGATATGGTTGGTTAGGTTATGCATGTTGCCACACCAACCCCAGATGATGCAGGGGATGCCAGCTTTCTGGGCCCCAGCCGGGCCCCAACCCAGAAGGCTGACATGGGGTCGCGCGCGCGAACGCGCGCGCGCCAGAGGCCCCAGAAAAAGCAGCCCAAAAAGAGCAGCCCTCAAGCCAGCCCGGAAACGCGCCACACCTCAAGCATGCAGAAGAAACCAATACCGGATGATGATGCTGATGATGATGATGATGATACTGATTGTGTGTCGCGGGCCAATTCCACCAGCTGTGAAGCTTATCCAAGCAAGTTTCGGACGAGCTTCGTCCAAAGCCAGCTTAATGGTCGTCGACGCATTTTCTGCATCACCAATGCATCCTGCGCATCGCCAAATGAGCCCAACGCTGATGACGATGATGATGATGATGATAATCAGCCCTGCGACTGGAGATGCTAGGGATGCGTAGCGATGGTCATCATCGTCAATGATGATTATCGTCATGCTGCTGCGCGCTGCTGGAAATGCTAGGGATGCGTAGTGATGATTATCATCGTCCCGATGATTGCTGCTAGAGATGTGATGAGTGTCATCGTTCCTACCGGAGATGCTAGGGATGCATAGTGATAGTTATCATCGTCAGGCGCTGCTGGAGATGTTACGGATGCGTCGTGATGATTATCATCATCCTGCTGATCGTTGTTGGAGATGCTAGGGATGCGTAGCGATGATGGTCATGGCTGGTATACTGGAGATGCCAGGGATCATCAGGAGGATCGTTGCTGGCGATGCTGTGATAATGTATTCACTACGCATCTATAGCATCTCCAGCCGTGATGATCAGAACGATGATAAGCATCGCTACGCATCCGTAGCATCTCCAGCAATCATGATCAGGATGATGATTAGCATCGCTACGCGTCGCTGGCACCTCCAACTGTGCCTAACGTGACGTTTGCAATGCCTATAATACGAATACAAAGGCGATGAGCATCACTACGTAGCCACAGCATGAATGATAATCATCACTACGCATCCATAGCATCTCCAGCAGTGATGATCAAGATAATAATAAGCATCACTACGCATCCGTAGCATCTCCAGCGGTGATGTTCAAGATGATGATAAGCGTCGCTATGCATCGCCGGCGTCTCCAACTGTGCCTAACGTGACTTTCGAAATGTCTATAGTAGGAATACAAAGGCGATCATCATCATCAGGATGGTGAGAAGCATCACTACGCATCCGTAGCATCTCCAGCAATGATGACCAGGATGATGATAAGCGTCACTACGCATTGCTGGATCTCGAACTGTGCCTAACGTGACTATTGAAATGTATATCGTAGGAATTCAAAGGTGATGGTCATCACTTCCGCGTGAATGACAGCCATCACTACGCATCCATAGTATCTCTGGCAGTGATGATGATCAGGATGATGATAAGCATCACTACGCATCCGTAGCATCTCCAGCAGTAATGACTAGGATGATGATAAGCATCGCTACGCATCGCCGGCATCTCCAACTGTGCCTAACGTGACTTTTGAAATGCCTATAGAAGGAACACAAAGGCGATGAGCATCACTACGTAGCCACAGCATGAATGATAGTCATCACTACGCATCCATAGCATCTCCAGCAGTGATGATCAAGATGATGATAAGCATCACTACGCATCCGTAGCATCTCCAGCAGTGATGATCCTACTATGCATTGCCGGCATCACAACTGTGCCTAACATGACTTTTACAAAGGCAATGACATCGCTACGTAGCCACAGCCTCGCCAGCAATGATCCGCGCGAATGATAACCATCGCTACGCATCCATAACATCTCCGGCAGTGATGATGATCAGGATGGTGATAAGCGTCACTACGCATCCGTAGCATCGCCAGGAGTGATGACCAGGATGATGATAAGCATCGCTACACATCGCCGGCATCTTGAACTGTGCCTACCGTGACTTTTGAAATGTCTATAATAGGAATACAAAGGCGATGATCAGCATCGCCGGCAAGCATCCGCGTGAGTGACAGCCATCACTGCGCATCCATTGATCAGGATGATGATAAGCATCGCTACGCATCCGTAGCATCTCCAGCAGTGATGGCCAGGATGACGATACGCGTCGCTACGCGTCGCCGGCATGTGTACTAGGAATACAAAGGCGAGGATCATCGCTACTTCGCCGCAGCATCGCCGGCAACGATCCAGAGCATCTCCAAGCAGGATGATGATAAGCGTCACTACGCATCCGTTGCATCTCCTGCAGTGATGATCAGGAATATGATAAGCATCGCTACGCATCGCCGGCATCTCCAACTGTGCCTAACGTGACTGTTGAAATGTCTATATTGATAATCATCACTACGCATCTATAGCATATCCAGCAGTGATGATCAAGATGATGATAAGCATCGCTACACATCCGTAGCATCTCCAGCAGTGATGATCAGGATGATAAGAAGCATCACTATGCATCGCCGGCATCTCCAACTGTGCCTATAACGTGACTTGTGAAATGTGTGTACTAGGAATACAAAGGCGAGAGCATCGCCGGCAACGATCCAGAGCATCTCCAAGCAGGATGATGATAAGCGTCACTACGCATCCGTTGCATCTCCTGCAGTGATGATCAGGAATATGATAAGCATCGCCACGCATCGCCGGCATCTCCAACTGTGCCTAACGTGACTGTTGAAATGTATAGAATAGGAATACAAAGGCGATGATCATCACTACGTAGCCACAGCCGCGCCAGCAATGATCCGCGTGTATCAATCACTACGCATCTATAGCATCTCCAGCAGTGATGATCAGGATGATAAGAAACATCACTATGCATCGCCGGCATCTCCAACTGTGCCAAAATGTATATAATGGGAATACAAAGGCGATGATCATCACTACGTAGCCACAGCTGCGCCGATTGATAACCATCACTACGCATCCACAGCATCTCCAGCAGTGATGGCTACACATCCGTAGCATCTCCAGCAATAGAAAGACATGCTGATGCAAGAGTGATGACCTTCCACCCTTCCCGTGCGCCTCCCCCTTTCAGGACAAGGGGTCGGCGGAGTTCTTGGCGACTCAACAAAACCAGAGGGGCCTCAGGGGGGCAGTTCGTTGCAGGCTGGGCATCATGGAGTCCTTCCGCAGCAAGATGTCGCAGCTCTGCTCAGCAGCAGAGGCGGGATCAGCGGCCTTTTCAAGAGGCTTTGGAGATGTGGGGGGTCGTTCGGCCGGATTTTTTTGGCATTGCAGGCAGCTGAGATGATCATCCGGGTTGACGACATCATCAAGAGCTGCGCCCAGTTGTTGCCAAGGGCCAGCCTCAGTTCCTGATTCCTGCTTGCTCCTGGCTTTCACCTTCCCCAGACTTGCACTTTGCCAGGAATGCGCCCCGGCAGCGAGAAGGCTGAGGCATGCATGCAGACCTATCCATGCTATGGAGAAAAGAGCCGTGTTTCAGCACGCATCTCCTGAAGTGGGCCATGTGTGCCTCAAGTGCACCGGATCTGCAGCTGTTTCTACGGCAGGGTAAAGCGGTAAAGGGCATATGCCCAAAACGGACCGCATGGGCCGCATGGTCAGCCGCAGCACAGACAGCTCTTAACATTTGTGTTCTTTCAGCCGATATGCAAACCAATATAGCCGGACCACTGGAAGTGGAGTCAAGGCAGCACCACTGGAATGTCGCGCCATGCATGCCGAGGCAAGTGAGAGCCAGGCAGGGAAGCATGATCATTTGTGGCAGTTCCTCCCATAAGAGTCAAACGCAGCGAGCTTGGAGCAGTCGGCAGGAGTTGGCAAGGTTTGATGCAGTGGAGACCAGAAGCATCCCAGAGTTCAGATGGTCCTTCTATCAGACAGACGGCTGGGAAGGATACCAGGACACTGCCCCGGCCGCGGAGTCGCGAACCCGACTTTCGGCCGCAAGGATGAGGAGGTCGAGGAGGTTCTGACCAGACCTCGGCCACCAAAGCCCTGGCATGTGCGAGATGAGAAGATCCAGGTGAGAGACAGACATACCCTTGAAGCGCCCTCCAACCATGAGCTTCCAAGCAGCTCTTCTCCCTCTCTGGCTTACTTTGCTTCTTGTTTGTTGTTTGCTTCTCACTTGCTTCTTGGCGCAGGCCATGGTGCAGGAGGTAGGTGCCCAGGTGGGCATCCCCGACCGCCTCTTGCGCCACGCCAAGTGTCGGTCCCCTGCGCGGGCCTTGGCTTTCCCGAGTCCGAGGGAGCGATGTCGCAAGTTTCGCAAGGCGTTCGAGGACGAGGCCGACATGGATGCCGTCCATGAGGTGGAGCTGTGCGTGTGTTTGCCATGTGCTGCCTCCCCCGTGTTGCTTAGCTGGCTGAGAAAGGCCAGCCAGGCACATTCATGTGCACCCAGCTTTTCTCATGTCACGTGATGATTGTATGTCTAGCGAATGTAGCGATATATCATTGCGTGTGAATCATGCTCAATCAGCGTCTCTTGTCCAGAATGTCCACCGTGACGCCTGCATAGCATTCAGCCTTGACATGTGTATCATGTGTGACCATCCTAGCAGTACTGCCTTGAAATTTGCAAGTGCTGTTGACGACACGCACGTCCCGCATTTTTGAGTTGGACTGACATGAGGCATCCAGCCAAGCGCCTACCAGAACTCGGAAGAGGCATGCCGTTTCAGTTTTTCATCACGTTTCCGAGTGACCGCCTTGCGCAGGTCAGTCCGCTTTGCAGACGGAGATGCGCTCGACAGGACACTTCAGACGGGTGCTTTGGTGTTTGTTGGGAGAGTAACCGGCTCCTAGCTGAGCTTGACCGCCAGGATGCTTCAGCGAGAGCAAGAGGCCCAACCAAGTGGGGCGCGCAGAGAGGAGCGAGGCTCGTATTCAATTTCCCCTTTTAGGCTGAAAAATGTGTCAGGTGCTGATTGATTCAATCGGATTTCGCTCCGATCACTGTGATTGCCTCCACGTCTTTTGTGAGGAGTGCGACAAGAAGTGGAAGATCTCGGACGCAGACTTCCGAGATCTCGTGCTGGCGATGGCAAAGGAGCCAAAGCGACATAAGAAAGTGCATTTGAGATTAAGAACGCCAACTTGTTCAAATTCTTCAAATGCAACTCTTTGCCATTTGCACGCTGTCCGAGCTTGCCGAAAGGCTCAGGAAGCAGCTCCTCCCACTCTGTCCTGTTCGGCTTCCGCGCCCGCTCTCCAGGCGACCTTGCATCCTGTGGCCGTTGGAAGTGTCTGACAATCCAGGCCAATCCCAAAGAAAAGATCTTGGTGCACGTCCACTTTGTCGACTCTCATGACTGAGCGCCAAGTGTCAAGTGAGAGTGGCCAGCATGTTGACCGGGAGTTTTGAAGAATTCAGCGTCAGGACATCATGTCATTGCGCCAGATGCTCAGTTGAGGGGCCCTCAAGTCTCAATTCTATCATTTCACGGATTTGCACGTGACAGGCGTAGGATATTTTCTACTGAGGCGTATCCCCGGATCTCCGGATCGGACCTGCGCCTGTGCCCAAAGGCAATCGCTTCACAGACATGTGGCGGCCTTGAAGCGTCCGACACGGCTCTGAACTCGTTTCTCTTTGGACATTTCACATGTTTATTGTTTGTGTACGGTTTTTTTCCATCTCACCGAGATATGGCCTGGGAGCAAGCACCAAAGGCTTTGCTGAGGACGGCGAAACTCTGCATGCAAGAGTCGTCCGAAAGGTCCTTGCATTGAGATATGAAGGGGAATACCTTTTTGTCTTGGTGTTGACCTCCGCGAAAGTTCCGCGAAGGGGGTCGCGAAAGTTATTTTTTGTTTTGTGTAAGGGTGGCTTGCTAGCAGGAAGGTGGCATGAGCTGGCAGTGCACGCAGAATGCGCACAAACTAAAGTTGGTCGGGGAAAGCGCCGCCTGAGGGTTGCCGCAAGAATGCGCTGCAAAGCGCCGCCTGAGGGTTGCCGCAAGAATACGCTGCTGCAAGAACAACCCCAGCAAAAATCAGCTTGTGGGAGTTTTGAAGCTTTCGGGCCAAGTTGAGTGCAACTTTCCAGCCGGGTTTTGTTTTCGCTAGTGTTTGGCGCAAGATCCCCGAAAGTTTCGCGAAAGTCGATGGACCTCCCCGCCAGTTCCGCCAACGGGTCCCCTCGGAAGAGAGATTCGCGTGCTCTTTTGTGTTTAAAAGTTGTGACTTTCCAGCCAGGGCTGCTGGAAGTTTACTTTGCATACTATTTGTGATGAATTTTGTGAAATCAGGTCCGCCAAAGTTCCGAAATGGGGTTCGCGAAAGTTGTTTTTTCGCGAAGATGGCCGTTTGCTGAGCAAGACATTCCAGACTACCGGCATGTTGCTGCATGGCCAGCGGCTCTAGTGTGACTCTAGCGCCTCGGCGCAGTTCAAGCAGTTCGACTACCAGCGGCGGCGCTGGCTTGGGGGCTTTCGCAAAGAATGGGTGCCGGTGAGACGCCCAGAGAGTTGTTGAGGTCTTCCAGCGCAAGGTTGTTCTTGCTTTGTTTAGACCCTCAAACAGTTACACAGCTGTCCCACAAAACAGCGCGTGCGCTAGACGCCTGTGTAGCCTTAACCGGTTACGTAGCTGTCCCGTCACCACACGTGCGCAAGCAACCTTCACCTTTAACTGGTTACACAGCTGTCCCTAAAAAGGAATGTGCGCAAGAAAGCTTCACCGTGACTGGTTACACAGCTGTCCCCTACCGCAGCACCGCGCGCAAGAGGCCTTTACTGTCGCAAGAAGCCTTCAGACCCGTCCCCCGAAACAGCACGCGCACAAGAAGCCTTTACTGTTAACTGGAGATGCAGCTGCCATTTCGCAAGAACCGTTTTTTTGTAAATCGGTTGTACAGCTGTTCCCTAAAGCAGCACGCGCGCAAGAAGCCGCCTTTGTTAACAGGCGACGCAGCTGTCCCCAAAAGCAGCACGCGCGCAAGAAGCGGAAGATGCCCCCACCGTCAACCGGTTACATAGCTGACGCCTTTGCCGTGAACCGGTCCCCTAAAACAGCACGTGCGCAAGAAGCGGAAGATGCCCTCACCGTCAACCGGTTACATAGCTGTCCCTAAAACAGCACGTGCGTTTGCCGTGAACCGGTGCTACAGCTGTCCCCTAAAACAGCACGTGCGCAAGAAGCGGAAGATGCCCTCACCGTCAACCGGTTACATAGCTGTCCCTAAAAGAGCACGTGCCCAAGACGCCCTCCCCTAAAACAGAACGCGCGCAAGAAGCCTTCACGATTAACTGGCTATACAGCTGTCCCCTCACAGCGCTTGCGCAAGCAGCCTTTGCTGTTACCGGTCAAACAGGTGTCCCCGAAGACAGCACGAAGCCTTTGCGCAAAAGGCCTTCAGGCCGTTAACCGCTTATACAGCTGTCCCCTAAAACAGAGCGTGCGCAAGAAGCCTTCAGACCGTCAACCGCTTACACTGCTGTCCCCTAAAACAGCACGTGCGCAAGAACCTTTTATGTTGTTCACTGGAACACAGCTGTCCCTTCACAGCGTGTGTGCAAGCAGCTCTTGACCCCTCACAGCATGTGCGCAAGAAGCCTTTTCTAACCGCTTACACAGCTGTCCGTTAAAAGAGCGCGTGCGCAGAAAGCCTTTAGACCGTTGACCGGTAGCCCTTGCAGCATGTGCGGGAAGCCTTCAGACCCACACTCGCGAGAAGCCTGTAGATTTTGAACGGGTTCTACGGCTGTCCCCTCACAGCACCTGCACTGGGTTCTACAGCTGTCCCCTCACAGCACGCTTGCGAGAAGCCTTCAGAGCGTTAACACCGGGTTCTACGGCTGTCCCCTACGGCTGTTCCCTCACAGCACGCTTGTAAGAGTCAACCCCCTGACACCGGGTTCTACGGCTGTCTCCTCACAGCACGCTTGCGAGAAGCCTTCAGAGCGTTAACCCCCTGACACCGAGTTCTACGGCAGTCCCCTCACAGCACACTTGCGAGAAGCCTTCAGAGCGTTACCCCCCTGACACCGGGTTGTACGGCTGTCTCCTTACAGCACGCTTGCAAGAAGCCTTCAGAACCCCCTGACACCGGGTTCTACGGCTGTTCTACGGCTGTCTCCTTACAGCACGCTTGCGAGAAGCCTTCAGAGCGTTAACCCCGTGACACTGTCCCCTCACTGCACGCTTGCAAGAAGCCTTCAGAGCGTTACCCCCCTGACACCAGGTGCTACAGCTGTCCCCTCACTGCACGCTTGCAAGAAGCCTTCAGAGCGTTACCCCCCTGACACCGGGTGCTACGGCTGTTACCTCACTGCACGCTTGCGAGAAGCCTTCAGAGCGTTAACCCCCCAACACCGGGTGCTACGGCTGTCCCCTCACCGCACGCTTGCAAGAAGCCTTCAGAGCGTTACCCCCACGCTTGCAAGAAGCCTTCAGAGCGGTAACCCCCTGACACCGGGTGCTACGGCTGTCCCCTCACCGCACGCTTGCAACAAGCCTTCAGAGCGTTAACCCCCTGACACCGGGTGCTATGGCTGTCCCCTCACTGCACGCTTGCAAGAAGCCTTCAGAGCGTCAACCCCCTGACACCGGGTGCTACGGCTGTCCCCTCACTGCACGCTTGCAAGAAGCCTTCAGAGCCTTCAGAGCGTTAACCCCCTGACACCGGGTGCTACGGCTGTCCCCTCACTGCACGCTTGCAAGAAGCCTTCAGAGCGTTGACCCTGACACCGGGTGCTACGGCTGTCCCCTCACTGCACGCTTGCAAGAAGCCTTCAGAGCGTTAACCCCCTGACACCGGGTGCTACGGCTGTCCCCTCACTGCACGCTTGCAAGAAGCCTTCAGAGCGTTAACCCCCTGACACCGGGTGCTACGGCTGTCCCCTCACTGCACGCTTGCAAGAAGCCTTCAGAGCGTTAACCCCCTGACACCGGGTGCTACGGCTGTCCCCTCACTGCACGCTTGCAAGAAGCCTTCAGAGCGTTAACCCCCTGACACCGGGTGCTACGGCTGTCCCCTCCGACACGCTGTGCAAGAAGCCTTCAGAGCGTTAACCCCTGACACCGGTGCTACGGCTGTCCCCTCACTGCACGCAGTGCTACGGCTGTCCTCACTGCACGCTTGCAGCCTTCAGAGCGTTAACCCCCTGACACCGGGTGCTACGGCTGTCCCCTCACGGCTTGCAAGAAGCCTTCAGAGCGTTTCCCCTGACACCGGGTGCTACGGCTGTCCCCTCACTGCACGCTTGCAAGAAGCCTTCAGAGCGTTAACCCCCTGAAACCGGGTGCTACACACGCTGCTAGAGCGTTAACCCCTGACACCGGGTGCTACGGCTGTCCCCTCACTGCACGCTTGCAAGAAGCCTTCAGAGCGTTAACCCCCTGACACCGGGTGCTACGGCTGTCCCCTCACTGCACGCTTGCAAGAAGCCTTCAGAGCGTTAACCCCCTGACACCGGGTGCTACGGCTGTCCCCTCACTGCACGCTTGCAAGAAGCCTTCAGAGCGTTAACCCCCTGACACCGGGTGCTACGGCTGTCCCCTCACTGCACGCTTGCAAGAAGCCTTCAGAGCGTTAACCCCCTGACACCGGGCTACGGCTACCCCTCACTGCTTGCACCTTCAGAGCGTTAACACTGCTACGCTGTGCAAAGAAGCCTTCAGAGCGTTAACCCCCTGACACCGGGTGCTATGGCTGTCCCCTCACTGCACGCTTGCAAGAAGCCTTCAGAGCGTTAACCCCCTGACACCGGGTGCTACGGCTGTCCCCTCACTGCACGCTTGCAAGAAGCCTTCAGAGCGTTAACCCCCTGACACCGGGTGCTACGGCTGTCCCCTCACTGCACGCTTGCAAGAAGCCTTCAGAGCGTCAACCCCCTGACACCACACTCGTGAGAGCACGCGAAGTCTGGGTTGTTTGAGGCGTGGTCAGTGTCATTCAAAGGCCACGATCCCAGCGGCCTCGGCCACACTTGTTGTGGCTTGCGTGGCTTGAGCCGTGTTGCCAAACTCTTGAACCACCGTTCAACCACAGCCTGGCGGGCAGCAGCTCCCGGTGCATGTGTGTTGAGAGGAGTTCGTAGGGAAGATGCCACAAGACTTGGTGGCATGACAACTCCAGCTTTGCACCACTGTAGCCGTAACTTGAGGCCTCATTCAGGATCTCACTGGCATGGAGATAGCCAGGCAGGGACTCAGCCCTTGCAGAGGCGAACTCGAGACTGGTCCTTGCATGAATATGTATATATATATATATTGTATGTTTGTGTGCGTGCCAGAGTCCGTGCGTTGCTTGCCACAAAGCCCTCGCAACGCCTACGGTCGCAGGCAGCGTTTGTTCTCCCAGCACATTCCAATGCACGGTCGGGGCCCCGGTAGTGCCCAAAGTGGTATCCAGGAGGGGTGGATACATTCGAGGCCCAAGAAATCAGTGTGCTGGAACTTGCAGCTTTTGAACTGAACATCCAATTTATTCGACTCCAATGTTTGATGTTTGGCCACCTCATAGAGTTGATGCATCAAGCTAACTGCGCGTGGCCGCAGGCTTCGAGTTGCTGCACTTGTCATGCTTTACTCTGCCAGCCAGATGATAACCTGACACTACGATCCTGGAATGCCTTGGCCCTGGCAGTGTTGCAGTACCCATGAACACGGGTTGACGTTCGTCAATCTACACGTGTGACGTGTGGCCATGCTTCAAGATGAAGGGCCGTACTAAAGGTTTGGGTTCTCTCTTCAGAGTCAAGAAAAAGGAGGGCGCCCATTCTGACCCATGCATTGGTTCAATGGCATTTGAGCCCTGAAGTTGAGAGCTGGGTACTGAGTTGAGAGCCCTGAAGCTTTGCGGTGAATCCGCGAGGTGAGAGATGGTGGCATGAGCTTCCGGCGGATTGCGATGATAGAAAAGTCGCAAGCGCCAGGCAGTGGCGGAGTCGAGCTCCAAACCCGTGCCAGGATTCAATTGCGCTTCCAGCGCAAAATCTCAGCTTCGCAGCTGAAGGCCGTGCAAAGGGTCGAAGGCTCAGAGTCAAATAGAGCTTCATAGGCAAGGGCTCCCCGTGCCGGAAGTCTTGAACTTGCAGGCATGCCAAGCTGCCATTCAAGCTGACGGTGACACAGACAGGTGTCCCGAGACTGCGAGACCCAAGCCTTCTGAGTTTGGGCAGGTGCACGTCCATCAACCCGGCACTGCCAGTGCAGGCGGCACCCAGGCTGCAAAGAAAGTTCTGATTCGACAAAGAAAAAGAGAACAAGACCAAAAAAAGAACAACTTTCGAAGAACTTTCGAATGCGAGGAGATGGCGTCCTCCTCTGACTTCTTCAAGCCCATGCGTCGATGGAATCAATGTGCGTTGCTCCCTCGATCAAGTCCTTGCCGTGCATGTTTTGTTACGTGGGCCCGCTGTTTTGTTACGTGGGCCGTGAACGTTCCCGAACCTGTGAAACGGCTTGCTATGCTTTCCTGTCCCTCCCTCTTCCACCTCCCAGAAATCGACATGCCTTTATCCAGTCGCGAACATAAGTTGTCTTCGCCATGGATTCCTTCGAGGTTGCGCGACAGCCCCTCCCGCAGTCCTTGCCGGCAGAGGCCATCTCCATAGCGGGAAGTTGAACAGTCGCAACGCCTTCCGGAATTCGACTTGATCTCTGGTTCTCTGCCTCGCAGGTCAAAACAGGAGTTCTTAGCGCTGGAAGCCTCAGCACTGTCGCTGTCGTTTCTCGCGAGAGACGCTGAGGGCGAAGGAAGCCTCCACTCGCCTTCGGAACAGCAGGCCAGTGAGTAGAGCCGTGCCGGGCTGGCGGGCTGGCGGGGGGCTGGTGGGCTGGCGGGCTGGTGGCAGGCATTTGAGAAAGTGCACGTCAAAGGGTGACGTGTGGATGATGCCGCGATGGATCTCGTTGGGGTTCCAAGCTGCGAGTCAACGCTTGGAGAGTCAGTCTGCAAGCCAGAGTGTCCATGCAGCAGTCTGAAACAGTCAATGGCGCAGGAAGGGTTGGCAGCGATCAAGTTTTTTCATCAGAGCCAAGGCGTCCAAGTCAAACAATGACAGCTTGTTTTTAAGCAGCGTTCTTCCGCAGGAAATCGAGCATTGACTGGCTCATGCAAGACTCTCGTCCTAGGCAAGATGAACCTGGCCATTTCTCACCGACTGGGAACCCGAAGCACGATGTGCTGAAGCGGGAGATGGGGTTGCTTGCTGACCTTGGGGCACTGACAAATGAGGATCAAACCCCAGGGTTCTCAGAGACTCATCAGAACTTGCGGTACGTCGGCTCCACCCATCATAGCTCGAGTTGTGTGTGTGTGTGTGGAACAGGGGTTGGGGGGGGGGGTTGGGGTGGGGCAACATGATAGCGTTCATTGGCAGGAACTTCCTGGCCCGGAAGCTGTTTGGGGGTGTGTGGGGGGGGGGGAGCGACACAACAATGTTCATTGGCAGAAACAAGGCACCAGCCAAGTCCTCATGTGTGTGTTTGACCTCTTATTTACAGTACTTTCAGCACACGAGACTCTAAGAGACCTCATACCACCTCAGTGACTGCGCGCGGACTTAAACTGCGTTCATTGGCATGAACGAAAGAGGCCGGGATCAGTTGCAACTTGCTGCATTGAAAATGCACGGCCAGAATGCATGGGAGTGGATTCGCTCAGTCAGGCGTTCATTCAGGCGCTCTGGAAAGTATAGAAGACATCAACTGTCTGATTTCGCTGCGGAAACATGGCAAATCTGCAGGTTTTGGGCGGTGCTGTTGGTGTGAGACCTATGTTGAAACTCTTGTGCTCCAGTAGGGTTTTGATGCGCGTTGTCCATTGCAACTGATCCCGACCTCTCTCGTTCATGTAACACGCGGACATCCGCGGCGTAAGTCCGCGCGCAGTCACTGAAAAGGTGTGAGGTCTCTTAGTGTCTGACGTGTTCAAGCACATGTTGGGACTTGCTCATTCCTGGGAGAACCTGAGGGTGGGACCACAAAGCAGCATGTATGTCTTTAACGCAACGCAATGGAATGCAATGCAACGGAACACAATGCAATGTACTGTAAACGCAAGGTGATGTATGTGTGCGCGTGCGTGTGTGCCTTGCAGGACCCTCCGAGCTTCGCAGAAAAAGGCATCTTCTTGCAGGATGCAAAGGATTTGGCGGTGTCGTCAGCCTGCCAGGTTTCCAGATCAGGATTCTGTTTGGCTTGCACCCCGGTTGGCCAGGCGTATTCGTCAGACCGTGACGGGCAACCCGCTCTACACACGCATAGACAGCAACTCGGCCATGCAAACTGCGCTCTCAGACGTGCAAAGGCAAGGCATTGCCGTTGACTGCGCGGTGTCAGCCAAGGCTGACCACCGAGCTCAGATATCCAACTCCAGCTGCCACAATGCTGCCACCTGTCCAATCTTGTAGTCTTTATTGATTCTTGGGACCTTTCGTCGGAAAGCCGACGCCACGGGCCCCCTCTGGAATTCCCAAGGAATCCAATGGAGTTTGCGGCGACAACCATGTGAAACATGCTTGGCGTCGTCATACCAAGTGGGGAGCTTCTCCGGGAAGAACATGTCGGAGAGAACATGTCGGGAACGTATGCCGCCTAGCGACTCGCATGGGTCACTTCACGTGACTCCAAGCCTTTGTGGACTTCGGGTGTGCCTTCAAGCACTTGTTGCGTTGTTTCTAGCTGACTCGTGAGCCAATTCGCCCATTGGCGAGCGAACTAACATCGTGGCTATCTCGCTCTAAGTGGGAAATCATTCAAGTGTGATTCCAGCATTGTAGTCTGGGTTTTACAATGCGGGGATGTGCAGTGCAGGGCAGCTCTTTGGTCAAGTGAGTGAGCATGTGAATTTTGCCATTGCGCCTTGCTGTGAACTCTTGAGGGATCTGTCTTTTCCGGGGCTGCTTGACTGGTTTGGGCTCTTGCGCAGCCCATCTCGGCTTTGTCAAGAAGCAGCGCACGACCGTCGCAGGCACGACTGGCCTTGTGGTTTCCACACTCCAAACCGAAGCTCTTGAGGCCGAAGATACTGGCCCTGGGGTCACAGTGTAAGTGCAATAGCGAAATGCCTATTGGCATTTGGTCCAAGGGCATCGTGTGGATTTCCAGGCAATGGCTGAAGAGGAGGGAAGCTGGGATTCCACCTTGGATGAGTGGCTCATCAGCGAGGCGCCTCGCCCATCTCAAGACGCGACTGGTTCATGGTAATTCCATCTGGCTCCATTGCCTCCTGACTTTGAACATTTGATGTGCGGAAGAGAGATAATATCTCATGGCATGCCACGTAGCTTGGCAATCCAACGTTGCTTTCGCAGTGTTCCTGAACATTGCCGTGCTTCTCGACGCGTCAATGAAGCACCATGTTGAGAAACAGCTAGATATGTTGGAGGGTAACGTTAGCATGACGCATACCTCTCGAATCTGGTGAATAGAGTCAGCCAGCCTACAGTGTCCTCAGAAGGCTGAATCTGCGATGGCTGCGCATGTCCATGCCAACATGCAGGACATCAAAGGATACTGAACAAGATGCGGGCTTGGGTGAAGACCTGCTACGTCTTCATTGAATGTCTATTGTAAAGAGGTTCTTGAATCGACATTTATATCCCATCCCTTCTCTGCTGGAGCGTGTACGATGTCCTTTCTTCTGGCCAGGGCTTCTGCTATTCCGCTGGAATGGCTCAGCTGGAGGATGGAGCTTTCTACGCAGCAGCGCCAGAGAAGGACGAGGCACATGATTCGTTTGGCTCAGAGTGAGGCGGCAATCAGTGGACCGCCCTAAAACACGCGTGGCCACCCTTTTGATTCTTTGTGCGTAGTTTTGAATGCCAGGTGTTGTGGCTCACCGATGAATCTGGAAACTGCCAAGCAAGCGCTTTCCAGCGCAGGCTGGATGGGGTTTCATCTACAAGGAAGACCACGAGCAGATGATCACTCAGGAAGCAGAGCACTCAAAGGCGGCGTGTGAGCGCCGCAGCCAAATGCAACAAAGACCCAAGTAAGCCGATGCAGAGCTTTGCACCAAGGACATGACAGAAAAGAAAATGACCATCACTGAGGCATGAGTTTGTGGCATTGCGGGGTTGTGATGGGTTGTTCATCATGCCTTGAAGTGTGCGTGACCTACAAATGCTTTGCGCAGGCAACTTCCTTGAAGTATGTTGCCGACAATCTGAAGGCTCCTCCGACTGGACTGTGGCTGGGTGGTCAGACTCTTGACTGAGAACAGGCCAAACTTGAGTGAGGGCATTGCTTCAGATAACAATGATAGCACTACGACTGCGGCACAAGCGCTGAACACATGCTGCCTCTGCGTTCCAGGGGTTATCTTGTCTGCAAGCTGCATCACGAGTGCGTCAGCCATTTGCCGAGGAAGTACTCGGTCACGCGTGTTGAGAAAGAATTCCAGGTCAACGAAACGACGTACCTTGACAGCAACCGAGTTTGTGTTGGCTCAGATTGTTGCAGCAAAGTGTGCATGCTGGAAGTTGCTTGCATTGATGATGCAAGGTTCACTTACATCTTTGCGAACAGGCCTAAGAAGGCCATGATATCCCTGCCCAATTTGTGCCCAGCGCGAGCTGCCAAGCCCAAGTGAAGCTATTGCTTCGCAGGCTTCGACATCTGGATTGATTGCAATGTGTGCTGCAGGGCGTTGCGATCGGCATCACCAACTCCCAGATCATTTGTGCGTTTTACGACGATGCCTTGCAGCAATTCAGCCTGTCGCCTCACCTGTTGCACCCGGCGCGCTGCTTTCTTTTCACATCTGAGGAGGAGAAGGGTCAAACGGCCGGCAATTGCACCAAGGCGCGCAGCTTTTGCTAGGGGGGGGGGGCAAGGGAGGTTTTTATGGCAGACAGTGAGACACTAGTCCAAGAGTCCAAGACTGGCAGCGAGACCCCTCGGGCCGCAGACAAGAGTGAAGAGCTATCAGATGAAGCCGTTGGGAGTTGCAGGTGCTGGCGGCGTTCGCTGAATGGATGAAGAACACAGGCTACTGAGGCTTGCGCTGTCGCACGTCAGTGAGATGGTGGGATATGGAGCTGTCAAACAAGCCACTGCAGACTGGCTACCAAGAGAATCGTTTGACTGTGGTACGTGCCCTAACAGACGTTTCCATTCTGAAATCACCGCTTCTCCCCATTGGCATGGTTGTGAAAGAGATGAACGTGCAGATGAACAATTGATTTCGAGGATACTTTAGAGCCTCCGGCTCAGTCCGCCGACATTGTCCTCTCCCTTTTCTCCTTCTTCCTCTCTTCCTTGTCTCCCTTGTGTGTTCTGTCGTCCTCTCTCCCTCCCTCTGCTCCCATCCTCCCCATCCCCCCAAGCCTCTCTCTCCCCACTCTCCCTCTCTCGTATGTATGCATGCATGTACAATGTATGTATGTATGTATGTATGTATGTATGTATGTATGTATGTATGTATGTATGTATGTATGTATGTATGTATGTATGTATGTATGTATGTATGTATGTATGTATGTATGTAATGTATGTGTATGTATGTATGTATGTATGTATGTATGTATGTATGTATGTATGTATGTATGTATGTATGTGTATGTATGTATGTATGTATGTATGTATGTATGTATGTATGTATGTGTATGTATGTATGTATGTATGTATGTATGTATGTATGTATGTATGTAATGTATGTATGTATGTATGTATGTATGTATGTATGTATGTATGTATGTATGTATGTATGTATGTATGTATGTATGTATGTATGTATGTATGTATGTATGTATGTATGTATGTATGTATGTATGTATGTATGTATGTATGTATGTATGTATGTATGTATGTATGTATGTATGTATGTATGTATGTATGTATGTATGTATGTATGTATGTATGTATGTATGTATGTATGTATGTATGTATGTATGTATGTATGTATGTATGTATGTATGTATGTATGTATGTATGTATGTATGTATGTATGTATGTATGTATGTATGTATGTATGTATGTATGTATGTATGTATGTATGTATGTATGTATGTATGTATGTATGTATGTATGTATGTATGTATGTATGTATGTATGTATGTATGTATGTATGTATGTATGTATGTATGTATGTATGTATGTATGTATGTATGTATGTATGTATGTATGTATGTATGTATGTAATGTATGTATGTATGTATGTATGTATGTATGTATGTATGTATGTATGTAATGTATGTATGTATGTATGTATGTATGTATGTATGTATGTATGTATGTATGTATGTATGTATGTATGTATGTATGTATGTATGTATGTATGTATGTATGTATGTATGTATGTATGTATGTATGTATGTATGTATGTATGTATGTATGTATGTATGTATGTATGTATGTATGTATGTATGTATGTATGTATGTATGTATGTATGTATGTATGTATGTATGTATGTATGTATGTATGTATGTATGTATGTATGTATGTATGTATGTATGTATGTATGTATGTATGTATGTATGTATGTATGTATGTATGTATGTATGTATGTATGTATGTATGTATGTATGTATGTATGTATGTATGTATGTATGTATGTATGTATGTATGTATGTATGTATGTATGTAATGTATGTATGTATGTATGTATGTATGTATGTATGTATGTATGTATGTATGTATGTATGTATGTATGTATGTATGTATGTATGTATGTGTATGTATGTATGTATGTATGTATGTATGTATGTATGTATGTATGTATGTATGTATGTATGTATGTATGTATGTATGTATGTATGTATGTATGTATGTATGTATGTATGTATGTATGTATGTATGTATGTATGTATGTATGTATGTATGTATGTATGTATGTATGTATGTATGTATGTATGTATGTATGTATGTATGTATGTATGTATGTAAGTAAGTAAGTAAGTAAGTAAGTAAGTAAGTAAGTAAGTAAGTAAGTAAGTAAGTAATGTAATGTATGTAATGTATGTACGTATGTATGTATGTGTGCATGCATGCATGCATGCATGCATGTATATATGTATGCATGTATGTATGTAATGTATGTATGTATGTAATGTCATGTGTCATGTAATGTAATGTAATGTAATGTACTGTAATGTATGTATGTATGTATATCCTTGCACTTCCCCTTTGCTCCCCAGTATTTCCCGCAAAAAAAACACGGTTTTTCCAGCGTTTTCGCAAAGAGGACGTCCAAAAACATCGAGTTTTTCCAGATTTTCGGCAAAAGGATGCAGGAAGCCCAAGCCAGCAAAAAAGCCGGCAGGGGGAATCGAGCCTGGGACCCCTGTTTTGCGACACCGGCTCCCCGAAGACTACGTTTAGTGGAACGTCATCAAATTGCCGCGCGGTACGTGGGGGACCCCCCCCCCCCCAAAAACCTACGTAATAGACGTCGGGCGGGGGGGGGGTTAGGGGGGGGGTTATCCTCTATCCTCTAGTAAGTATCCGACACGCCGAGCAATGTCGGCGGATTTTTCTACACTCCGCTGGCATCTCGGCATGGTGAGTGGCCGCTGTCCCTGCTGGTTTCGTCAGTGCCTACATTCGGTGCTGTGAGAACTCGGTTGCATTGGCGTAGCGGGCAGGAGCTGCTTAGCCGGCACGGCACCTGTGTTTACGCTGACATGTAAACTGTGCAAGCACTTAGCGTTGCTTGATTGCTTGAAACACACTGAGCTCTTGCTCAAGGCCAATCAGGTCCAGCGTAAGAGTTGTCGGATCCGCCTTTTGCTCAGCTGCCACTCTCGGAGCCGAATGCCGGGCACGCGCGAAAAGAGCAAGGGATGGGCGGGACTTGCGGTGAGAGCTCAGGCTGAAGAGGGGGGTTTTGGGAATCGTTGAAGGGTGAGTGACAGGGAAGTCCGGGAGTGACAGAAAGAGTGCCCACTCCACGTGTTGTAGCCGTTTTGCGCCGCTGGCAGTTCTAAGCTTTGCATTTGGCATACTGATATTTTTCTGCTATCCTCATTTCACGAGGCAAAACGTTGATTGCTGCAGCTTTTCAAGAACTTGCCTGATCGCGTAGAGATTCGCATGACACCATGCATGTTTCTGCAAGTATCCGGTTCTGCTCCATGTTTTTGCGGAATGCGCAAGTAAGCAGGCACATTATGCACATTGCAGATTTGAATGCAGACAAGTCAGGCAGCAAGCATGGCCAAGAGAATGCTTGTCTGCTTTCCTTTGCAGGGGGAACCCTGCAAGAGCCAATGGAGATCTCTCCTTCTCGTGATCGGCTGGCACAATTACGCGTTTTTGTGTGATGCTAAATGTGTGTGATTGTTTATTTTCTGGGGCCTCTAGCCGGCTACGCCTCTTTGAAGTTATACCATGTCATGTCATGTTTTTTGCATGAGAAACGTAGCGTGTGCTATGATATGGCTGCATGTTGCCCACCTTAACCCCAGATAATGCCGGGGATGCCGGCTTTCTGGGCCCCATCCGGGCCCCAACCCAGAAGGCTGACATGGGGTCGCGCGCCAGAGGACCCAAAAAAAGCAGCCCAAAAAGAGCAGCCCGCAAACCAGGCCGGAAACGCAAATGCAACAAAACACCCTAAATAGCAGCGTTTTGTGGCTGGGGTCGCGCGTGCGCGCGCGCGCGCGCCAGAAGGCCGGAAAACGAACACAAAAAAAAGCAAGGACCGCGCAGTACGCGAGCCAGCCACAAAACGGACAGAACAACAGCCCAACGCTCAGCGCAGCAGTTTTGGGCGGTATTTACAGTTTTGTAGAGCGAGGGCCCAGCATCGCCGGCATGCCCGGCAGCGCTTGGCGCCAAAATGCGCAAAAAGGAGCCTCGCTTGCACCCCTCCGATACCTACTTAAAAACAGTGCTTTTTGGGTGGAGAGGCTTTTTGGAAGGAAGTCTTGATGATGCAGACCAAGCCCCGCTGAAGCATCACCCAGGCCCAACCCCAGACATATACGCGATGTTTCGCGAGGGTTTCCCACAGTCAAGCAAAACCGCAAGCCCGAGCTGGTGATGCAGAGGTGCCGGATTTAGGCCGCGCATCACGACCAAGTGGCAAGGGTCGGCGGCACCAGGGTGCAGCCCCTATAGCTAAAGCTAGCAGGCTAATTGCCTAGCGGCGACATGCTACCCCAAGGAGGCGTAGCCGGATTTACGTTGCTGACGCACCACCGGCCGCACCGGCAGCCTCAGTGTACTGCAATCTGTTCGAATCACGGGGCAACTTGCGCAGGGCACGTTTGCGGAAGGAAGCAGGCCCATAAGCGTGTGGCAAAAAACATCTACTGTCACAACACACACTGACATCAACTCAACACACACACACACACTCACTCACTCGCTCACTCGCTCGCTCACTCACTCACTCACTCACCCACCCACCCACTCACTCACTCAGTCACTCACTCACTCACTCACTCACTCACTCACTCACTCACTCACTCACTCACTCACTCACTCACTCACTCACTCACTCACTCACTCACTCACTCGTATTTTGAGACACTTCGCTGTAGGCAATGCCGGGTTTGGCGGGGGCCAGTGAAGCCTCACCAATAAGCAGGTTTCCGCAAACAACTTATGTTTTTCACGCTTTCCGAGGCCTTGCGCCCACGCGAAAGTGTCAAAAACACAGTGTTTTGCTCATGTCTTGAGCGAAAACCATGCCCAAAACCGAGCTTAGATGGCGATCACTAAAGCCTCACTGTTAAGCAGGTTTCCACATTTTGCGCCTTTCCAGCCGTCAAAAACGTAGAAAAGCACAGTGTTTTCCAGTGTTTGCAAAACTGGGCCCAAGTTGGGGCCCGTGCTCGGGGGGGAATGCCCCCAAGAGCCGAATTGTGTTTCTTGAGCCTGCCGGCCCACTATGGGCTGATACATATTGGGGAAAGGAGGGGTAAGGGGAGGGGTAAACTCCCCAGCGGGTGGGAGGGATTTACGTTGCTGACGCACCACCGGCCGCCCGGCAGCCTCAGTTTACTGCAATCTGTTCGAAGCACGGGGCAACTTGCGCGAGGCACGTTTGCGGAAGGAAGCAGGCCCATAAGCGTGTGGCAAAAAACATCTACTAAGATGGCAGGTAGTGCGCAGTAGTAACGCCGCAACACACTCTGACATCAACTCAACACACACACACACACTCACTCGCTCGCTCGCTCGCTCGCTCACTCACTCACTCACTCACTCCCTCCCTCCCTCACTCACTCACTCACTCACTCACTCACTCACTCACTCACTCGTATTTCAAGACACCCTTCGCCCCCTTCGGGGGGCGCGACCACCGGCCGCGCTGGCAGCCTCAGTTTACTGCAATCTGTTCGAAGCACGGGGCAACTTGCGCGAGGCACGTTTGCGGAAGGAAGCAGGCCCACAAGCGTGTGGCAAAAAACATCTACTAAGATGGCAGGTAGTGCACAGTAGTAACGCCACAACACACACTGACATCAACTCAACACACACACACTCACTCACTCACTCACTCGCTCGCTCGCTCACTCACACTCACTCACTCACTCACTCACTCACTCACACAATCACTCACTCACTCACTCACTCACTCACTCACTCACTCACTCACTCACTCACTCACTCACTCACTCACTCACTCACTCACTCACTCACTCACTCACTCACTCACTCACTCACTCACTCACTCACTCACTCACTCACTCACTCACTCACTCACTCACTCACTCACTCACTCACTCACTCACTCACTCACTCACTCACTCACTCACTCACTCACTCACTCACTCACTCACTCACTCACTCACTCACTCACTCACTCACTCACTCACTCACTCACTCACTCACTCACTCACTCACTCACTCACTCACTCACTCACTCACTCACTCACTCACTCACTCACTCACTCACTCACTCACTCTCGAGACACTTCGCTGTAGGCGATGCAATCTCCAAAGCCGGGTTTGGCGGGGGCCAGTGAAGCCTCACCAATAAGCAGGTTTCCGCAAAAAACTTATGTTTTTCACGCTTTCCGAGGCCTTGCGTCCACGCATCTTCTGCATCTCAAATCGGCCCTAACAGGACTGATGATGATGATCATGATGTTGATGATGATGATGATGATGATGAACTGACATGATAATCATCATGACGCATCCTCAGCATCAGTCATCAAGATAATCATGTCCACGCATCTTCTGCGTCTCAAATCGGCTCTAACGAGACTGATGATGATGGTCATGATGAGCATCGTGATGATGATGATGATGAACTGAGATGGTGGTCATTATCGTCATCATCATCATCATTGTCATCATCATCATCGTCATCATCGTCATCAGCATCGTCATCATCATTGTCATCATCATGGATGATAACCATCGTCGTGCATCCTCTGCGTCACCAGCAGTCATGATGATAATCATGTCTACGCATCCTCTGCATGTCCAATCAGGTCACAACGATGATGATGCGATGATGGCGAGCATGTCATCATCACCATGATGGTGGTCATTGTTATCGTCATGGTCATCATCATCATCGTCATCATCATCATCGTCATCATCGTCATCATCATCGTCATCATCATCGTCATCATCGTGGATGATAACCATCATCGTGCATCCTCTGCATCACCAGCAGTCATGATGATAATCAGGTCTATGCATCCTCTGCATCTCCAATCAGGTCGCAACGATGATGATGTGATGACGATGAGCATGTCATCATCACCATGATGGTGGTCATCATCGTCATCATCATCATCGTCATCATCATCATCGTCGTCACCACCATCATCGTCATCCTCGTCATCAGCATCGTCATCATCATCGTCATGGTCGTCGATGATAACCATCATCGTGCATGCTCTGCATCGCCAGCAGTCATGATGATAATCGTGATAACCATCATCGTGCATCCTCTGCATCACCAGCAGTCATCGTGATAATGCGCTTTGATTGGCACGCTTCCATAGAACCTGCGCCCATTCTGGAGCGATCGTTTTCTTTCCTTGGCTTGGTGCATTTTTGTAATAATCTGGTAAGAAAATGCGCCGCTGTAAGTGCCTACAATTCTGCTGCTGCTGGGAGCATGTGCCGTGACGTTGCGTTTGCAGTAGAGGCTCATCGCCGGTCACCCCGCAAGCCAACCAGCTTTCTCGCCGCAAGTCGGGGCCGCGATGGGTCTCTATTGTAGCTAGGGTGCGGTGCATTTTTGCTTTGCTTTCGCGTGAAAATGCACCGCTTTTATCATGATGATGATGCTGAACTGACATGATAATCATCATGACGCATCCTCAGCATCAGTCATCATGATAATCATGTCCACGCATCTTCTGCATCTCAAATCGGCTCTAACGGGACTGATGGTGATGATCATGATGAGCACCGTGGTGATGATGATGATGATGATGAACTGAGATGGTGGTCATTATCGTCATCATCATCATCATTGTCATCATCATCATCGTCATCATCGCCATCATCATCGTCATCATCATCGTCATCATCATGGACAATAACCATCATCGTGCATCCTCTGCATCACCAGCAGCCATGATGATAATCATGTCTACGCATCCTCTGCATCTCCAACCGGGTCACAACGATGATGATGTGATGATGATGAGCCTGTCATCATCACCATGATGGTGGTCATTATCGTCATCGTCATCATCATCATCGTCATCATCATCATCTTCATCATCGTCATCATCATCGTCATCATCATTGTCATCATTGTGGATGATAACCATCATCGTGCATCCTCTGCATCACCAGCAGTCATGATGATAATCATGTCTATGCATCCTCTGCATCTCCAATCAGGTCGCAACGATGATGATGTGATCACGATGAGCATGTCATCATCACCATGATGGTGGTCATCATCGTCATCATCATCATCGTCATCATCATCATCATCGTCACCACCATCATCATCATCATCGTCATCATCATCGTCATCATCATCGTCATCATCATGGATTTTCACCATCATCGTGCATCCTCTGCATCACCAGCAGTCATGATGATAATCATGACTACGCACCCTCTGCATCTCCAATCGGGTCTAGCGCTACCCTTGAAACGTATATAGCACAGATAAGGACGACAACGATTATGATGTGATATACTGACAAGCGTGTCATCATCATCATCGTCATCATCATCAGCATCAGCCTCGTCATCGTCATCGTCATCATCACCGTTATCATCATCGATGATAAGCATCATCGTGCATCCTCTGCATCACCAACAGTCATGATGATAATCATGTCTACGCATGCTCTGCATGTCCAATCAGGTCACAACGATGATGATGTGATGATGATGCGCATGTCATCATCACCATGATGGTGGTCATCATCGTCATCATCATCATCATCGTCATCATCATCATCGTCATGATCGTCATCATCATCGTCATCATCATAGATGATAACCATCATCGTGCATCCTCTGCATCACCAGCAGTCATGATGATAATGTCTACGCATCCTCTGCGTCTCGAATCAGGTCACAACGATGATGGTGTGATGATGAGGAGCGTGTCATCCTCACCATGATGGTGGTCATCATCGTCATCATCATCATCGCCATCATCATCATCGTCATCATCATCATCGTCATCATCGTCATCATCATCGTCATCATCATCGTCATCATCATCGTCAAGCAGTCATGATGATAATCATGACTACGCACCCTCTGCATCTCCAATCGGGTCTAGCGCTACTCTTGACACGTATATAGAAAAGATAAGGACGACAACGATTATGATGTGATATACTGACAAGCGTGTCATCATCATCATCATCGTCATCATCATCAGCATCATCCTCGTCATCGTCATCGTCATCATCACCGTTATCATCATCGATGATAACCATCATCGTGCATCCTCTGCATCACCAACAGTCATGATGATAATCATGTCTACGCGTGCTCTGCATCTCCAATCAGGTCACAACGATGATGATGTGATGATGATGAGCGTGTCATCATCACCAGGATGGTGGTCATTCTCGTCATCGTCATCATCGTCATCATCATCATCGTCATCATCGTCATCATCATCGTCACCATCATCGTCATCCTCATGGATGATAACCATCATCGTGCATCCTCTGCATCACCAGCAGTCATGATGATGATCATGTCTACGCATCCTCTACATCTCCAATCAGGTCACAACGATGATGGTGTGATGACGATGAGCATGTCATCCTCACCATGATGGTGGTCATCATCGTCATCATCATCATCGTCATCATCATCATCGTCATCATCATCATCATCGTCATTATCGTCATCATCACCGTTGTCCTCATGGACGATAACCGTCATCGTGCATCCTCTGCATCACCAAGAGTCATGATGACAATCATGACTATGCACCGTCTGCAACTCCAATCGGCTTTAACGCTACGTTTGAAACGTATATGAAAAAATATGGACGACAACGATTATGATCTAATATACTGACAAGCGTGTCATCACCATCATCATCGTCATCGTCATCAGCATCATCCTCGTCATCGTCATCGTCATCATCATCGTCATCATCATGGATGATAATCATCGTCGTGCGTCCTCTGCATCACCAGCAGTCATGATGATAATCATGTCTACGCATCCTCTGCATCTCCAATCAGGTCACAACGATGATGATGTGATGGTGATGAGCATGTCATCATCACCATGATGGTGGTCGTCATCGTCATCATCATCATTGTCATCATCATCAGCATCATCCTCGTCATCGTCATCGTCATCATCATCGTCATCATCATGGAGAATAACCATCATCGTGCATCCTCTGCATCACCAGCAGCCATGATGATAATCATGTCTACGCATCCTCTGCATCTCCAACCGGGTCACAACGATGATGATGTGATGGTGATGAGCATGTCATCATCACCATGATGGTGGTCGTCATCGTCATCATCATTATCGTCATCATCATCAGCATCATCATCATCATCGTCATCGTCATCATCACCGTTGTCATCATGGACGACAACCATCATCGTGCATCTTCTGCATCACCAACATGCAGTCAAGATGATAATCATGACTACGCACCGTCTGCATCTCCAATCAGGTCACAACGATGATGATGTGATGGTGATGAGCATGTCATCATCACCATGATGGTGGTCATTGTCATCATCGTCATCATTTTCGTCATCATCATCATCTTCGTCATCATCGTCATCATGATCGTCATCACCATCGTCATCATCATGGATGATAACCATCATCGTGCATCCTCTGCATCACCAGCAGTCATGATGATAATCATGACTACGCACCCTCTGCATCTCCAATCGGGTCTAACGCTACCCGTGAAACGTATATGAAAAAATAAGGACGACAACGATTATGATCTAATATACTGACAAGCATGTCATCATCATCATCATCGTCATCATCATCAGCATCATCCTCGTCATCGTCATCATCATCGTCATCATCATGGATGATAATCATCGTCGTGCATCCTCTGCATCACCAACAGTCATGATGATAATCATGTCTACGCATCCTCTGCATCTCCAATCAGGTCACAACGATGATGATGCGATGGTGATGAGCATGTCATCATCACCATGATGGTGGTCGTCACCGTCATCATCATCATCGTCATC
The DNA here is from genome assembly GCA_963377175.1 of Effrenium voratum. NCBI lineage: Eukaryota > Dinophyceae > Suessiales > Symbiodiniaceae > Effrenium > Effrenium voratum. The sequence continues at coordinate 95,501 of CAUJNA010000762.1, forward strand.
ATCATCAGCATCATCATCATCATCGTCATCGTCATCATCACCGTTGTCATCATGGACGATAGCCATCATCGTGCATCTTCTGCATCACCAACAGTCAAGATGATAATCATGACTACGCACCGTCTGCATCTCCAATCAGGTCACAACGATGATGATGTGATGATGATGAGCGTGTCATCATCACCAGGATGGTGGTCATTCTCGTCATCATCATCATCGTCATCATCATCATCGTCATCATCGTCATCATCATCGTCATCATCATCGCCATCATCATGGATGATAACCATCATCGTGCATCCTCTGCATCACCAGCAGTCATGATGATGATCATGTCTACGCATCCTCTACATCTCGAATCAGGTCACAACGATGATGGTGTGATGACGATGAGCATGTCATCCTCACCATGATGGTGGTCATCATCGTCATCATCATCATCGCCATCATCATCATCGTCATCATCATCATCGTCATCATCGTCATCATCACCGTTGTCCTCATGGACGATAACCATCATCGTGCATCCTCTGCATCACCAAAAGTCATGATGACAATCATGACTACGCACCGTCTGCATCTCCAATCGGCTTTAACGCTTGAAACGTAAAAAAAAGAAGATAGGGACGAACACATCATGTCTACGCATCCTGTGCATCTCCAATCAGGTCACAACGGTGATGATGTGATGATGATGAGCATGTCATCATCACCATGATGGTGGCCATTATCGTCATCATCATCATCATCGTCATCATCATCGTCATCATCCTCGTCATCACCATGGATGATAACCATCATCGTGCATCCTCTGCATAACCATGTCTACGCATCCTCTGCGTTTCCAAGCAGGTCACAACGATGATGATATGATGACGGCGAGCATGTCATCGTCATCATCATCATCATCATCGTCACCATCATCATCTTCGTCATCCTCGTCATCATCAGCATCGTCATCATCATCGTCATGATTGTCGATGATAACCATCATCGTGCATCCTCTGCGTCGCAAGCAGTCATGATGATCATGATGACCATCATCGCGCATCACCAGCAGTCATCGTGATAATGCGCTTTGATTGGCACGCTTCCATAGAACCTGCGCCCATTCTGGAGCGATCGCTTTCTTTCCTTGGCTTGGTGCATTTTTGTAATAATCTGGTAAGAAAATGCGCCGCTGTAAGTGCCTACAATTCTGCTGCTGCTGGGAGCATGTGCCGTGACGTTGCGTTTGCAGTAGAGGCTCATCGCCGCTCACCCCGCAAGCCAACCAGCTTTCTCGCCGCAAGTCGGGGCCGCGACGGGCCTCCATTGTAGCCAGGGTGCGGTGCATTTTTGCTTTGCTTTCGCGTGAAAATGCACCGCTTTTATGATGATGATGATGATTATGATGATGATGATGATGATGCTGAACTGACATGATAATAATCATGACGCATCCCCAGCATCACCAGCAGGCATCATAATCATGTCCACGCATCTTCTGCATCTCGAATTGGCTCTAACGGAACTGATGATGATGATGATGATGAACTGACATGATAATGATATCCTCAGCATCACCAGCAGTCATCATGACAATCATGTCCACGCATCTTGTGCATCTCAAATCGGCTCTAACGGGACTGATGATGATGATGATGTTCATGATGAGCACCGTGATGATGATGATGAACTGAGATGCTGGTCATTATCGTCATCATCCATCATCATCATCGTCGTCATCATCCTCATCATCATCGTCATCATCATGGATGAAAACCATCATCGTGCATCCTCTGCATCACCAGCAGTCATGATGATATTCATGTCTACGCATCCTCTGCATCTCCAATCAGGTCACAACGATGATGATGTGATGATGATGAGCATGTCATCATCACCATCATATGGTGGTCATTGTCATCATCGTCATCATTTTCGTCATCATCATCATCTTCGTCATCATCGTCATCATCATCGTCATCACCTTCGTCACCATCATGGATGATAACCATCATCGTGCATCCTCTGCATCACCAGCAGTCATGATGATAATCATGACTACGCACCCTCTGCATCTCCCATCGGGTCTAACGCTACCCTTGAAACGTATATGAAAAATAAGGACGACAACGATTATGATCTAATATACTGACAAGCGTGTCATCACCATCATCATCGTCATCATCATCAGCATCATCCTCGTCATCGTCATCATCGTCATCATCATCGTCATCATCATGGATGATAATCATCGTCGTGCATCCTCTGCATCACCAACAGTCATGATGATAATCATGTCTACGCATCCTCTGCATCTCCAATCAGGTCAGAACGATAATGATGTGATGGTGATGAGCATGTCATCATCACCATGATGGTGGTCGTCATCGTCATCATCATCATTGTCATCATCATCAGCATCATCCTCATCATCGTCATCGTCATCATCACCGTTGTCATCATGGACGATAACCATCATCGTGCATCTTCTGCATCACCAACAGTCAAGATGATAATCATGACTACGCGACGTCTGCATCTCCAATCAGGTCACAACGATGATGATGTGATGGTGATGAGCGTGTCATCATCGCCATGATGGTGGTCATCATCGTCATCATCATCATCGTCATCATCATCAGCATCATCATCATCATCGTCATCGTCATCATCACCGTTGTCATCATGGACGATAACCAGCATCGTGCATCTTCTGCATCACCAACAGTCAAGATGATAATCATGACTACGCACCGTCTGCATCTCCAATCGGCTCTGGCGCTACCCTTGAAACGTATACAAATACAACAGTCATGATGATAATCATGTCTACGCATCCTCTGCATCTCCAATCAGGTCACAACGATGATGATGTGATGATGATGAGCATGTCATCATCACAATGATGGTGGTCATTATCGTCATCATCCATCATCATCATCGTCGTCATCATCGTCATCATCATCGTCATCATCATGGATGATAACCATCATCGTGCATCCTCTGCATCACCAGCAGTCATGATGATAATCATGTCTACGCATCCTCTACATCTCCAATCAGGTCACAACGATGATGATGCGATGACGATGAGCATGTCATGATCACCATGATGGTGGTCATCATCGTCATCATCATCATCGTCATCATCGTCATCATCATCATCATCGTCATCGTCATCATCACCGTTGTCGTCGTGGACGAGAACCATCATCGTGCATCTTCTGCATCACCAACAGTCATGATGACAATCATGACTACGCACCCTCTGCACTCCAATCGGCTCTATCGCTACCCTTGAAACGTATATGAAAAAGAGAAGGACGACAACATCATGTCTACGCATCCTCTGCATCTCCAACCAGGTCACCGCGATGATGATGTGATGATGATGAGCATGTCGTCATCACCGTGATGGTAGTCATTATCGTCATCATCATTATCATCGTCATCATCATCATCGTCATCATCGTCATCATCACCGTTGTCGTCACGGACGATAACCATCATCGTGCATCCTCTGCATCACCAACAGTCATGATGATATTCATGACTACGCACCCTCTGCATCTCCAACCGGGTCCCTTGAAACGTTTAAAAAAAGATAAGGGCGAAACGATGATGTTTGATATAATGACAAGCATGTCATCATCATCGTCATCGTCATCGTCACCGTTGTCATCATGGACGATAACCATCATCGTGCATCTTCTGCATCACCAACAGTCATGATGACAATCATGACTACGCACCCTCTGCATCTCCAATTGGCTCTAACGCTACCCTTGAAACGTATAAAAAAAGATTACACCAGCATAGACCCCAGATAGCACACCACGGATACGAACCATGACGCAGCATTATCATGATGATGTAGACCATGATGACACCACAGCCACGAAACAAACGCGCAGACAACGTCCTAATGAGATCAGCAGCATAATGATGATTTTGAGAGCAATCCGGCAGGGCAAAAGCAAAAACGAGGTCCTGATGAGTTCGACAGCATCATGATGATGCGGACAGCATCATGATGATGCGGACAGCATCATGGTGATGCGAACAGCATCATGCTGATGGTAAAGGCAGCATCATGATGATACCACAGCCACGAACCATCTTACGAACCGTTACACGCGAACAGCATCCACCAGCACCCCAAACATGCCCCCTAGCACCCGGTACAACCAAAGCAGCATCCACCCGCGCCTCAAACTGCATGCCCCTTAGCACCCGGCCGTCAAGCTCGCAAAGCAGCATCCACCAGCGCCCCAAACTGCATGCCCCCTAGAACCGGCCGTCACGCTCGCAAAACAGCATCCACCAGCACCCCAAACTGCATGCCCCCTAGCACCCGGCCAGCTCGCAAAACAGCATCCACAGCAGCCCAAACTGCATCCCCGCAGCACCCTCGCAAAACAGCATCCACCAGCGCCCCAAACTGCATGCCCCTAGCACCCGGCCAGCTCGAAAAACAAAACAGCATCCACCATGCACCCCAAACTGCATGCCCCCAGCACCCAGCCGTCAAGCTCGCAAAACAGCATCCACCAGCACCCGAAACTGCATGCCCCCGAGCACCCGGCCGTCCTCGCCGGCCAGCTCGCAAACCAGCAGCCGCCCGCCCGGCCGTCAAGCTCGCAAACCAGCGCCCACCAGCGCCCCAAACTGCATGCCCCGTAGCACCCGCAAAGCAGCACATCCACCAGCGCCCCAAACTGCATGCCCCCTAGCACCCGGCCGTCAAGCTCGCAAAGCAGCACCTACCAGCACCCCAAACTGCATGCCCCCTAGCGCCCGGCCGTCAAGCTCGCAAACCAGCACCCACCAGCACCCCAAACTGCGTCAAGCTCGCAAAGCAGCATCCACCAGCGCCCCAAACTGCATTAGCACCCGGCCGTCAAGCTCGCAAAGCAGCACCCACCAGCACCCCACAGGGGTGTCTGGGGTAGGGTGTTTCAGGTCTGGGGCTTCAGGGTTCAGGGATGAAATTAAACAAGCAAACAACTTTGTTCAAAACACCAAGGGGGATTCTGGGGAATTTTTCTAAAATTTCTCATTTTTTTACAATTTTTCATTTAATAACAGTCTAACATTTTGACATTTTCAAGGTTCAGGTTTCAGACCATTTTTACGGCTTTCTGGGGGTTAGAATGGTTTAATCATATTATAAGATAATAATATGAATCAACAGCAGTAACTTATCCCGTCTTCAATTTCACTAGCGATACAACCACTATAACAACTCATACTATACTCACAACAATAATGTTCATAACCTTCTATTAATTGGGTAGTGTAAATTTCAATTAATTCGCTAAGAATATGTCTCATATAATAATTGTTATTTCTATATGACCAGAAGCTGTTTAGGTTAGGAAAGTTAAAATCATTATTTTTCATAAATGTTAATTTTTCAATTTTAATACATTTCCTTAAAATTAGACTAACTTCATGACTGTTATTTTTACAGTATGATTTTAATGCTTGATAATACATTTTTCTATTTTTAAGCCGTTCTTTAACTTCGTGTTTATCAAATATTATGTCAATGCTTTTTCTGTATTGTTTCATATCATAATGATTTCCTGTTAGATGTGTAATATCATCATTTTGCATTTGCTCAATAATTTTTAATTGAAGTTCTGCTTTTTCCAGCCCTTCTTCAGGAATGTCTTTATCTCTCATAAAATGTTCTTCTTCATCCATCAAATACCAGCAATTAAAACATGTTACTCTAATATAACCACCTATAAGATTACAAACATTAGCAGGTAAAATATGTGCTAGTGCTACAACAGACTTACAGCTTTTATTTTTACAAGGACAGTTGCTATAATTAAACAGTGTCATGTTCTCTTATTGTTTCATCATTTTCACTTTCTGCACCAGTGGGAACAGGTATATCAGTCGGCGGTGCTATTTCATAATTAGCATTTTCTTCTGATGATGGTGAATGAACAGTATGTGTTGAAGAACTATTAACAGTGATAGGCGGAGAACCATGAACACTAACAGGGGGTTCAGTGTTTAACTCAACTTCCTCACTAACATTTGTATTTAACCAATTCATTATGGCACTTGCTATATCATAAGACGATACTAATGAATTCATTGTTAAATTAACTAATATCTCTGAAATTTGAATTGTAGTCAATGTAGTGTGATATGTTAAATGTGCTACTATTTGACCTATACTAAAACCTGACCTCAACATAAATTCTATAATCCTCATCATCATAAACAGTTTCTTTCTGTATTTATCAATGTCATCATCTTTTTTGTCATCATCATCATCGTCATCATCATATAAATCAGGGTCATATGTAAATGCTAATGCTTCTGCTTCTGCCTTGGTTATCAGTTTGCTTTTGAAACTCTTTGAAGACCCACCTAATAGTTTTGTCTCATCATCAAAATTATACGTTTGTGTCGCCTTATCTTGTGGTAGGTCTGTTTGTGTTGCCTTGTTTTCTTTGTTAAGTGTTTGCGTTGCCTTGTCTGACATCATAACTTCTGCGTTCAAATATCTTTCTTTATTTTTATAATTCATTAAATCTATTTTATCAAAATCAAAATTATTCAATAAAATTCCTTTCTTGTATTTCTTCAATATAACTGTTGTTTTTATTTTGCTTGTTATTGCTTGTTTAAGCATTTCATCATAAGTAGGGCGTTTCCTTAACTCGTGTTTGAGATTGTTAATCATTTTATATAATTGCTGATAAACTATGTAAAATGATTGATTTATTTAATGTTTTGTTGCTCTTGGTTTTGGCATAGGTTGGATGTTTCTCGGTCTTCCTCTTCTTCCCTTTGGTTCGTGTGTGCTTTCTGGGTCATCATCTCGTCTTACTTTCTGCCTTAACAATAAACCTCTTTGCGCCCCTTGTATCCGTTTAACTGCTTCGTCTTCTGTCATCAATGGTTCTAACGGTGGTAAGTCGGTAAGTCATCATCGCTTGATTTATCAGTTGCTACTGACTGCCACTCATCTTTCTCGTCTCATTGTCTTGCCCGTTGTGCTCGTTCGTGTAGGTCGGCTATTTGTTCGCTACTAACTCTTTTTGAAACTTGACTTATTTGTTGTTCGTGTTGTTCCTCGGCGTTGTCCATTGTGGCAGTTAGTGTTTGTATTGCTCCGTCTCTTAAATCATCCATTTCATCGTCCCTTGTCAGATCAAACTGTTCCACGGTTTTAGGTTGTTCTAATATTTTTTGAAAGTGTTGTTGTCTCAAATCTACGGTATTATTATCATAAACTGTTCCTAACGGACTGTCGCGAAAATAATAAGCGTTTCTGTCTATCACATCTCTTATATTCTTATTTTTATGTTCTTCCTTTGTAATTTCCTTGATGAATTCATTATAAGACGGTCTTAATCTTAATTGTGATTTTAGCGTTTTCATCTGTGTGTTGTCTAATCTCATTATATGTAATTAATTAGATTATAAAATTTTTCATCTAATTAGTTTATTCAAACTTAAAATTCTTTCTTAATTGCTTGATTATATCCTTTTTCTTCTTAATCATTTCCGAATAGGTTTTACCTGTTTCACTTGATGGATGATGTCTTATTTTTTCACCTTTCAACCTTTGGATTTCATTAACATACGCCTGTGCTTCATCTTGATATCTTCTTCTATATTGAAATATAGCGTAATCTTTTTTAGCGTTATGAAATTCTAACTGTTCCTTCATTTCTTTCAGATATGTATAATTTGGTTGATGTGCTTTGTTGTCTCCGTCGTAATAGTAATGGACATTAGATTTATATGTTTTACTTGGTTTTGTTATGGGAATATAAAATTTGTTTGATGTTGGTAATTTACCTGCTTTACCATTCTTTGTAAGTGTTGATGTTATATTTTCAAACTCATTTCTATTAGAAAGCATTATATAATTTAATTAGATTATAAATTTATTTATCATTTTTTGATACTAATTTATTAATATGTTCTTGTTTCTTTTCCATCTTCTGCTGTTTCATATTAATATATCTATCTTTTGCGGTTTCAAATACCTTGTTTGCTGTTTCTTCTATTCTTTGTTTCAGTCTCTCCTCTACACGTTTCTCTATCTCGTCCTCATCCACTTTTGGAATATCTTTCTTTACTTTTTCATATACATCATTTTTAAACTCATTTGCTTGTCCTGGATTTAAGACATGTCGTTTAACTGGTTTGTTTAAATCAACATCTTTTTTACGTTCTCCTTTGCACACGTGAGAATATTTTAATGATTTCTTACTCATCTCTACTTTACAATCAGGACATACAACTCTTTCAATATTCAGTTGTCTTGTTTTATATTCTTTCTTTGGTTTAGGTGCTTCTGCACCCCTTTGCTTGGTTCTTCTGTCTTCTCTTCTGTTTTCTCTTCTGTTGTCTCTTCTGTTTTCTCTTCAATTGGTTCAAGTTGTTTATCGCCTTCATTTACATCAACAACTGTTATGTCTTTCATCTATATCTATTTCTATATATAATTATTTATATGGAAATACATATTAAATACTTTTCTATCCTTCAAAAAATGTTAAAGAGAATGAAGATGTTGTCCCATTCATATTTAAAACTCTACCTGATGCATCAGTAAATCTAAAATGAAGTCTGTTCAACGACCGCATACTCACATCATTAGCATCATTTAAAATCAGTTCATTATCATATATGAGGTTCCCGAATGAGGTCAGAACGGGCACCTTCTTTATTATGGATGAAGTCCCGAAACTACATAACTGGTTCCCATTAGAAAGTTCATTACAATGAGTATAAATATTTTTAACAGGTAAAAATGATATAAATCCACTAACAAACGGGTCTGCAGTAGTATTTTTTTCAGTAGTATTTCCTAAAATGTCATTAACACTATTAAGATAATCTCTATCATAATCAACACCAAAACTATAACTAGTTTGTAATTCTTTATCTGTGTGGATTATAAAAAATAAGAAATATAATTACAACTTATAGTTATAGTACTAGTTTTTAATGAATAACTACAAGTAAAAAAAATACTGTTTCCATCGGTCCCATTGGTTGCAGTGTTCAATTTATTTTGTAATTCGGTTGCTAATTCACTACCTACATAACTACCTTTATCAGGTGCTACAATAAAATAATATACTGGTGCTCCTATTAATATCTCTTGTAATGTTAAATATAATCTGTTATGTAAATTATCTTCAATTGGATAAAATGAATTAGCGATAGATACTTCGTGACAAATCATTTTAGTATTTGGTCCGCATTCTTGTTGCTCTCTTAAATTAATAACAAAATCTGATGTAGATTGACTGTCATTTAAATCACGATAAGCACTGTTGATACATATTTTACGAAATCTCATTATATCAATTAATTAGACTTTAATTTATAATTCAATTATATAATGAGTTATAAATATTATTTAAAAGAAGGTAGTTTAAAATCATACAATCCACTTCATCAAGGTCATAGCGAAATGTACAGAAAATAATTAATGAAATTCAACAAGAAAAATCATTATTCAATCCTAAATATAATAATAATTTATCTGACGCAGAAGGATTAAACAAAGCATATACAAATCGTAAGGGTTATTATTTAGACAACAATAAACTATATGTTGCTGGGACATTTGGTAAGAATAATATTTTATCTACAATTAATGACATTGCTTCTGATATTACAATTCCTTTCGGTTTAAGTTCATACAGTGAAAGGTATAGAGATATTAGTGATATACTTGATGAAAACCATAATATATCCGAAGTGATTAGTCATAGTCTTGGCGCATCCGCTTCTGCTAAATATTTACAAAATAATCCTGACAGATATTCGTTTGACAACTTACGGCGCTCCGTTTGTTTCAATGTCAAATAAAAGTGATGATAGTTATACTAATTTTTTTAGAAGTATATTAGACCCAATATCAATATTAGATAGGGGTGCTATAACTGTTGCTACTGGAAGTGTAAATCCATTGGTAAATCACGATTACATCACTGGTTATTACGACCAAGGGAAGCAACCAACAGCAGGTGGCGACCCAATCAAAAATATTATGTAAGAACCTTAACATTATTGTATACATTATTATATAATGCCTGACAATATTAAAGATTTTAAAAACACTGTAAATCCTAAAAAGAAATTCAGTTATGATGACATTAACAAGATTGTAGAAGATGAACGCGAACCTAATTATAAGATTGAACATAATAATATTAAAAATAAATCTAAAAACTATTAAATAAAAAGTCTAAAAAAGAAGTTATAGATTATTCACATTTTAAAATAAATTGATTTAATAACAGAATGATATAATAGTTTTTCTATTATTAAATATATAAGTTATGGAAACATTAGATATTTCAGATGTTCTTGTTGAAAAGAACCTTCGATTCAAATTGCGCGAGGGTGCGAGTTATGTTCGTTCAAAAGAAAGTAAAAACTTTTGCCCTTCGTCGGTTTCTACTTCTACCGCTGATACAAATTCTGTAATTAGATTTAACATTACTGGACCGGCAAATCACTGGCTTTCGCTTCCTTCACTATTATTAGGATTTACTCTAAACAACACTGATAACACGGCAAATCATGAACTTCGACCAATTGATACAGCCGGTTTCTTTGATAGGGTGCGTGTGTTAATGGGTGATGTCATTGTATGTGATTTAAATTCTCTTTCTCGTGCGAGTGCAATGAAAGATGTATTAAAATCATCAGAAGAAAAATGAATTGATGAAGCATTGAGTTTTGGAAATACTCTACTCAATCACGACGGGCGGTTTTTAGTTTGTGATGCTACTGGAACTTCTACTACCCAAGCGGTAACTAGAAATGTAACCAATGGTAATTATAGAGGGAATTCAAGCAGGTAAAAGTGCCAATGTCTTTTTTGATTTAAACTTAAAATGTTTCAAGACTTGTGAAATCTGGATACCTTTATCTTATTGTCCAATAACAGATGAATTATATTTAACAACTGATGTATTAAAACCAATTGTTAATAGAACAGGACTTTCCCCTCCTACAAATACAAGTATAGCGTGGTCTGTGACCAAACCATTATTCAAAGGGACGGTCTATACGATCGATGATAGCCTTTACGCAGAGTATTCAAACATTTTAGAAACTGGTTCTCTCCCTATTACTTTTGAAACTGAAACCCTACAAGAACAAACAGCATCAACATGAACCGAAATATTCACAACTATTGTCCGTAATGTATCTAAATTAAATAAACTGTTTATTTCTTTTTCAAATGACTCAAAAGGGTTATGTAGGTGGATACGGTGAATTATTGAAACCATATAACTTTATGTATCATCCACTGGCACACGTAGCAAACGACCTAGGATATTATGACCCGGAGCACGATTTAACTGCTTCATTTGTAATTGGTAATCAAGTCATACCCAGTCAAGAAATTCAAGGTGTTCGTGAAGCATACGCCCATCTAATGCGTTGTTCTGATAAACCAATGTTAGTTAGAGCAGAAGGTTGCAGGTCTCACGTTATTCTGTTTGGTTTTAATTTGCAGAAACTCGAATCGGCAAATTATACTGGGATGAATTTAAAAAATAACTCAAATATGGTTGTGAAAATGAAGGCGATGGAAAGTTCAACATTGTATAATGCCAATTACATGGCAGAGAGACTTTACATGCTCATGGTTCATGAATGTGTCCTTGAAATCCTTTCAAATTCTGTAACCTTTTATGATTAAATAAAAAATGTGATATTATTAATTTTCTAATTAATAATATAATATCATGTCAGAAAAGACACTCATGAATATTTTCGATATCACGGCAAATAGAATTAGACAAGTAAAAGATGGAGCAGTCAATGATATAGAAGACCTTTACGCGAGTAAATCCGATATTCAAACAATTCTAGATAGTAAAGCAGACCAAGCAGACACCTATACAAAGGAGCAGATAAATGCTAATTTTTATGATATAACTGAAACATATGACAAAACAGAAACTAATGTATTATCAAATAATATTAGCTCAAATTTATTTTTAATAGGTAGGTAACCTGACAATAACTTCAAATACAAATTTTAATAATATTTCATCAAACTATTATGACACCTAATTTTTAATAATATTTATTCAAATACTAACTTAATTAATACAAATATTAATAATATTTCATCAAATACTAATTTAATAAATACAAATATAAATAATATTTCATCAAATACTAATTTAATAAATACAAAAATAAATAATATTTCATCAAATACACATTTAATAAATAATTTACATTCTACTATAACATCTAATTTTAATAATAGTAGTTCTGATTCTAATTTAATAACAGGATTAAATAGTACAATAAATTCACATATTATAGCAATATCAGATTTACAGAATGGTGGTTCATTTAATGAATCAGATTACTATAATAAAGTAACAACTAACAATTTATTATCAGAAAAGTTAAATACATCAGTATTAAATAATACCTTAATACATAATATAACAACTACTGCAACTTTCAAAATAGCAGAATTTGGAAATTATAATTATAATCATGAATTAACAATAATTATATTGATACTTATGCTTATGGAAGTTTAACAGGCGCGACAATGTTTTTAAATCAAAGAGGTTTTGGAGATGTAGAAATTAATAATTCTTCAACTTTTCAAAATGATAAAATAATATTAAATCATAATACCACAATATTAAGTAATTTGCAGGTAAGCAGGACTTTTTCTTGTTCGTCTATTTTAGATAAAACAGCTTCAGATGCTCGTTATGTTTTACAATCGGATGGATTAAGTGGATTAATAACAGGAAATACAAATACAATTAATTCAATAATTACTAGCAATAATTCACAGGATACATCATTAGGACAAAAGTTAGATAAAATAGATACTAATGTTCAATCGGTAGCAGGTGCTATTAATTTTAGTGATAATACAACTTTACACAGTAATTTAAATATGCTGACTACTGGTTCTATAAGTTGTAACAAGTTTAGCACTACACCATCGCCTAATTTAGGATTGCAAATGACTTTTCAAATGTTTATTCGTGAATTTAATATTAATAGAGATGGACGCATGTGGATGAGTAGCGCAGGAGGTCAATGGGAGACTCAAATCGGAGACGCTAATGTTGGACGTGTGTGGGTGAAGGATAGGTTTGGTTTAGGCGCTGTTGGAGTTATTGGTTATGTTTTAAACTGTGCTGGAAAATCGAGATTTACTGATGCAGTTGATTTTATAGGAGCTGACAAGGCAGTAAATCTTAACAATGGTTCATAATTGAATTTTAATAATAATGGTTCAATACGAAGATATACTCCTGATGCTATAGAAGGTTTATATATGTCTCATGATGATTTTGTTGCCATTAGTGTTGGCGATGTTACAAATGCTTCTAATCAATATATGATGTGTGATGGATTAGTGAATAAGACTACTTTTAATAAACCTATTGATGTGTTAGGTAATATTTATACAAATGCTTCTGTTAATTGTGATAATGTTAATATTGCTACTGATGGTAAATTAACAACTGATACAAATTGTGAATTATATAGATATGTTAGTGCTTTTTCATCTTTTGATATGAGAAATACTGACGCTAATTCTTCAATTAGGTTCATTTGTGGAGACCCTGCCGTTCAATCTAATATAGTTGGAGCAGTTGATATTTCTACTGGATGGACTTTTAATACAAGTACTGTTGATGTTATGGGTAACTTATTTTCTGACGATGTTTATGTCAAAACTGGTGGAGCATTAAGAAGTAATCATATAGCACCTAACGGAGGAACATTAGTAACCGTTGATACTAATTTAGCAGTACAAAACGCTTATTTAGCAACTAATACCATTCAATCATTTGATTTAACAACGGTTTCATTTTTAGATCATATTTCAATGACTACTGGAACAGATATAAAGCTTGGTACTAGCGAAATTTCCACTTATTATGATGGAACTAACTTATCTACGATTGATGTAATATTTAGAACTTCTAACACTTCATTTAGAGTAGCAGATAGCTCAAGTACTCCTTCTGTTTTATTATCTATTGATAAGACATTTGGAACAACAGTAAATACTGAAAGTTTTACAAATAATGCTCCATCAACTTTTAATGAAAATGTAACGGTTGCAGGAACGAAAAAATTGTTATGTAATGTAATTGAGCCAGCAACAGGGACAAATATAGATTTAACAGCAACAACAGTCAGTAACCATCAACGGAACGTTTGTTGATTCATCTGACTCAAGATTGAAATATGATATAGACAATATCAAATCTAATTGTATGAATATTATTAAGAAATTTAAGCCAAAGAAGTTTAAGAGACACGATAGAAATGATGACGGTAAAACTCATATAGGTTATTTAGCAGACGAAGTATTAAAAGCAATTCCTACAGAATTTGAAAATGTTGTTAGTAAAGATAGAGAGTATTTAGGATTAAATTATTTAGTTTTACCTGTGCTAGTTCATAAAGGAGTATTAGAATTAAATGATAAAGTAGATAAACTTGAAAAAGAAATTAAGGAGTTGAAAAAGGAAAAATCTAAATAATAAATATATAGTGGGTATTGGACAAAGTAAAAACGATGAAAATAACAGTATGGAAGACATTAAGAATTTAAGAGTAGATGAAAAAACAAGAGCAGATACTTTAATCATTAAATCTATTCAAGAATGTGTAACGAGAATAGAAAAGTTAGAAAATCAAAAATCGGACAAACTATTATATAAATTACCTGCGTTGAATTTATGCAACGCTTCATTAATTTATATTAATAACATTAAACAATAAATTTAATGTTATTGATTAGTTATTTTCAGATATTGATTAAAGCGTTTCATAAACATTTTATCTGGGTTCTTTTCTAAAAGGTTAATATACAAAAAGCTGTGTGGTTCGTCAGTAGCAGTTTCATATATTTTATAAATTAGTTTCTTGCTTTCTAGCAAATTATCACTTCTAACAATTGCTGATAATTCATCTTGTAATATTTCTATCTCTTTGAAGTTTCTAACTTTACAATAAAACAAATGACTTATATTTACTCTAATGATTGGTGGGACACTTGATGATTTCTGAAGACTGACAAGCGTTGATATTCCACTATGACGGCCCCTACGGAAAAGCGAATTCAGTAGCTTATTGTTTCTTGTTATTGCTGGATTATCAGATACATCATCCAAAATTACCAAAATAAATTTCTTCGTTCCTTGTTTTTTCTGGTATTCAATTAATATTTTTTTGAGTTTCTATAACTCTTTCTAAATCTTCAACATTGAACTCATCCCACCAACACGGTTCTTTATCAGTATCTACTTTCAAACCTTCTTTAATGTATTTTTTAACAGGCAACCAAATACTATCCAAATTTACTGATGGAGACCAAATAAAAATTCTTTCAAATGCTCCTCTGTAAATATCAAGTATCATTGATACAAGTAGGGTGCTCTTTCCAGAGCCTGACGGCCCTACAAGCATCGCTCTCATCGGCAATTTAGGGACGACCTCGTGCTTGCTTTGCTTAAAGTCATATTTGATTTCATCAGTTGGTTTTACATCAGGCATAATAAAACAATAATGTAAATACTTATAAAAAATAAGTATTTATTATTGAATGGAACATCATTATGTTATGTGTGGTGGTGAATAACATAATGGAACAGGCTTTCCATTGCTTCAATCAATAAGCATTGAAGCTAATTAGTTTGAATTAGTTTGAACCATACAATGATGTTGATTATTGCAAACATGGTTTTAATTACAGGAAAAGAATTATTTTATGGAACAATCTTGACAATTGGAAACCCAGACCATTATGTAAAAAAGACTGCGGTAAAGTTGTTAATAATAAACATATTGAAACAGCACAACGGATGCCATCCGGTCGTAAGGAAAGTTGGGGTGAAAATTATGTAAAGCATAAGCAAGAAGATTTATACAAAATCCCGAGTGAGTTGATTAGTGAGATACTGGTTCGTTTATATTAAAAAACTACTTAAAGAAATGACCCCTATATATAAGAGAGAACCAATGACTATCTTAAAATGCGGGTGTCATATTACAGAAAACCTTATGAATATGGAAAAGGACATAAAAATGAAAACGGTTTGATTCGAACGCACAGGATGATATATTATTATAAGCATTACATCAATATATGCGGCAATTGTAGAAGCAAGACACGAATAGTTACAGAGTTAGAAGAACAGAAGTTGGACATTGAAAAGCAACAGTTTAAATTATTATGTGTTGATAGAATATTTCAACCAGAGACCGAGCCTGATGATTGGTTAAATACTTCTTAATATTATTCATAAATATTACGAAATATTTTATTCTATCCTTTTTAAATAATGAGTAGATTATCAAAAAATGAGGTTTTACATAAACTTTATTACAATGTTGAAACTGGGTTCGGTTCAGTCAATGAATTATACAAACAAGCAAATAAAGAAGGACTGGGTATAACATTACATGAAGTGAGGACATTTATGAAAAAGCAACCTTCTAAACAAGAGAAAGGATACAGTAAATACAACAGTTATTCAGCACCTTTCGCAAGATATGAATATCAATTAGACATAATGGATATGATTTCACTGATGAAGGCAACGGGCACATCAGATTTAAGCAGTCCCAGATATGGCTTAATATGCATAGATATATTCAGTAAGAAACTACACATTGAACCGATGAAGGTTAGAGACGGTGAGACTGTTTATAAAGCAATTCTTCAATGCTTCAAAGTATTAGGTCATCCGATGAGTATTTATACAGATGATGACGGAGCATTCGCATATAAGAAATTACAAGAGTATTTAGAAGGTGAAGCAATAAGAAGCATAATAACATTGACACACGCGAATGTTGCTGAACGCTCCGTTCGCACAGTTAAAAAGATGTTAGGAGACAGAATAAAAGCGACTGATAGAACTTGGACGAGTTTATTATCAGCAGTTTTAACACAATACAATCGTCAAATGACACACGGGACGACAAAACTTACACCTACTGAAGCACACAAAGACGAAAACACAGTAGAAGCGAAGGCGAACTCATTAATGAAAGAGAAATATTTAAGAAAGTATCCTAAACTAAATGTCGGTGATAGAGTCAAAATTTATAACAAAGGAAAAGGCAATTACACATCAAGAAAGGAAACGACAAGCCGGTGGCACAATACTATATACACCATTTCAAATATAGGTCATGATATGATGATCAATAAATATTATGAAATTGAAGGGAATACAAAGAAGTATAATAGACACGAGCTACTCTTAATAAATGATTAAGAGTAACAAATTGATAATATTATCAATGTTTAATATTATCAATTTGAACTAGTTAAATATTTATAACACACTTTCTCAACGGCATTCTGATATGCTCTTTCTCTATGAATTCTTTTACATTTGTCAGTCCTTAAATGCTTTGCCATATTAGACTTACTTTTAATCATCCACCCACATCTTTCACATTCTAATGACTTATCATTTTCTAAAAAAGACTCTTTAAAGTATCCTTCTTCTTTATATTTCTTGTTTAATACATCGTTATATTTTTCTTACTTTCCTTTTCCTTTGCCTTCTTCATTTCTTCCTCTGTATCCGTGCTGAAGTCTGAAACTTCACCATCAATAGAATTCCATAACAAATCAAATTCATCATTTGTCATAGAATTTTTTCTTATTATCTACCATAAAGCACACCATTTTCAGTTAATAGATAACATCATTATTTCTTTAAGTATATTTGTATTGTTTTATTGCTTTATGCTATACTGCCCATACGGTAAGGAGTTTATACTATCCATATAATACCTTTTGTTTTCATATGCTGATAATGCTTGTTTTGTTTGTTGTATGCTGTATATTTGATGCGCTTTACTTCTTATGCTGTTGAATGTTATAGTGTCGCAATTATTGTTTTTTAATGTGTCATCATAAGAGTTATATGTCAGTTCCTTCTTCACTTTATGTTTAACTATTCCTTTGCTCTTCTTTTCTGCTTTCTCTTCGTTATGTATCTTGAAACAGTAAGATTTAGGTTTCAATGCTATAAAGTTTAATAAAATCTTTCCATCTGCTTCATCCTTGAAGTTTCCTAAAACTTTCTTGTTTGTTTTATCATAACATTTGTGTTTAGGGTCATAACCACTGAAATCCATAAAACCCTTAATGTCATTAAAGTCATCATATACATCTTCGGTTTTAATATGTAATACAAAACTGTCAGTATCAGTAGATAACATTCTTATATCATTTCCATATTTCGGTTTCATAATATCATAATAGAAAGAATACATATGTTTCTTGGATAAGTCTAAAATACTCATACCTACATATATTGGTTTATTTAATTTCACTACACTTTTTGCTTTTTCAACCCCTATAAGATTTTCATTGATGATATGTCTGTATTTGAAATTAGGATTATTCACACATTTTTGGTAGCGTTCAGGAGTATCAACCAGTTCAAAGTCAATGTGTTCTCTAACATTTTCCATATTTTTCCATACACCGCGTTATTCATTAATTTATACATGTCTTTCTCAAAGTCGCTTGTAGCGTTCTTTCGCTTCTCTGTGTTAAAGTCAATCCACGGTTTAAGCCATTCCTTATGTCTGAATTCTACCACTCTGTTAATCTTCTTTATTTTCAATCCTTGATTAAGATAGAATTTTAGAATGTCAATGTGCAAAACATAATTTTGCTTATCCATAACATTTAATATTAACTTGTTCGTTTTCTCATTTTTTGGTGAATGATTAAAATGATACGCTTTGTAAGTTTCTTTCTGATAATCACTCAACATGTCTGCTGACACACTCATAATTTCAGGTGCTAATGGATAATCATTATGTTTATCGTGACATTCTTTCGGATATTCTAAATCAACATCTAAGATATAACCTTTACTACTGTAATTACTATTGTAATATTTAATGTCTTCTTCTGTAAAATTATCTTTAACAAATTTAATATTTTTGTATGGTAGTTTTTTACACATCGCTAATCCACAAAGGTTATTAGCATCTAAATATGTAATGTATGATGATGGTTTTGTTTCATCATAAGCATCGTTCATATACTTATTGTTCGCTACTGCTTTTCTCATTGAAACTTGGCACATACCGCCTCGTAATCCTTGCTCTATCATTTTATAAACTTCTTCATCGTGTAGAAGTTCTAACTCAATTCCTGTTTTCAATAACATCGCGTCCCAAGCAAAGTTAGGCAAAGTGTAATAATGTGCTGGGTCTAATTCATAATCAGTTAGACATTGTTTTCTGAAATGTTCATATACATCGGTTAATAATAATACATCGGTTTCTAAATGTAAATCGTGATATTCACCAAGGTTTTTAATGTTAAAGTGTTTCCAAATTAATTTTGCTCTTTCGTAGTCTGCGTCGCTTATATCTTCTTCACTTAATCTACTGTAAAAATGTTTCTTTTCTGGTAGTTCAGTGTCATTAAATTTATTGAAGTCATTACAATAATCATAAGGATAAACTCCCTTTTCTGTCAGTAAAAATAAATCTTTTTCGTTTTTAATGTATTTGCCTTTGAAACTATGTTTAAAATGTTCCTGCCAGTTGTCCCTCAATTTATTCTCTTCACATTTTGTTAATTTAACCAGTTTTTCTATCGACGATGATAAGAAACTGAAACTGTCCTTAAGTTCAAGTCTGTTCAATGAAAAGGTAATAAACTTTTCACTGTTCTGTGCTATTACTGATATTTGTTCTTTCTTTGTGTTTAACTTTTCAAGATTTGATATTATGAGATGAGCATCATAGTTTTTAAGATTATGAAAGAATACTGGTATATGATACTTTTTAAAGCAATAGTCTATATTACATTTCATATGCGCCGCTCCTCTGTATAATCCTGTGAAGTGGCAATGGTCAGCAACTTTCTTTTTCGCTTCTACTTTGTTGTTGAAAGCGCCATTGCATAAGAAACACTTTTTAGCTTCTAAATGTTTAATTTCATCTAAATCTGTCATATCAATATCTTTTGAATTTTTCATTTTTCCATCACATCGTCTCTAATATTATTCAGAGTATCACAAAATTTATCCATGCAATCTTCACCTCTGTATAAATACTGTGTCATTTCTCCACTATATGCATTTACAAGGTTAAGCATATAACCACTTGGTTTATGGTTCTGAGAAGTCCCTTTTATGCCATCTGATGTTTCTGTTGTTAAACATTCAAAATCACCGTAAATATCGAATGGGGCTTTAAGTTTCTTGAAATGCTTTTCAAACTTCATTGATGTTCCTTCTTCTGGCATTTCTGTTCGTTGAATGTCATTTGCCATACAACCTTTTGATATGTGAGCATTTAAAAGCTTTTCTGATTGAAAACCGTGCTGACAGTAAATACAATGAAATATCTTTGTTTTGTGATTGTTGGTTTGACTACCCATTAATCTATTATAATCTTTTATTAAAACATAATGTTCATTATCATCTTTTTCAATTCGTAATAGATTGATATGACAAGATGGTCTTTCAATCTTCGTTATTCTGTCTGCTCTGATGGTTTGGTTCTCATCTTCAACATAAACATTAACTGATATAGAATTTTGGTTAATTGTTTGAAATGTGTCAATGTCATCGTTGGATGTTGGACAATTTACACCATCCCATTTAATTAGACTTTCAGTAGTCAATAATTTCCTGCAGTGTCTCATGTGTTGTGGATGGTCTTTCTTGAAGACTTCATAAAAATTTACATAAAACGCAGTATTTGAAACATAACTCATCTTCGTTCTGAATGTTGATACACGCCTTTTTCTTTGAAATCCGTTCTGGTAGTTCCATATATTTACCTGCTCTGTTCGGATTGTATTTGTCGTAGTGGATGGTGATTTTAACAATCTTCTTAATCTTTAATCCTGACCTTTTCAACTGTGAGTTTTCAACTTGTAATTCAATATCTTTCGGCATATTTTCCAATGCCTTTTTCAAGTCTCCTACATTCAAAATGTTGTATCTCCTGCTCCTGATTTTGTGAATGACATCCTCTTCTTCTTCGGGGTGTTCAAAAGCAATATCAACATCAATCAGTAACTTCATTGATTTTGCTTGTTGTAAAAACTCTGTTAGTTTCTTTTCTTGCCACAAGAGATATGTTAATCCTTTGTATCCTTGAAATGGGATGTTGGATATTGTATATGTGTTTGCATAGCCTTTCAATGCCGAAAATGTGTCTGATGTTTTAGCCCCTAATTTTAACCTGTATTTTTTGATTATTAATTCCTCTCAATGCCTTTGCTGACTTCTGTAAAAGGTGGTGTCTTTTGAACTCTTGTGTTTTTGATACTTGATTAAGTTTGTTTTGTAAAGATGTTGAGATGGGCTTTTCTTTGTTGTAATAATATTCCTTGTTGTTTATAACGAGTTTTTTTAAAGGTTTATTGTTCTTCCCTGTTTTTATGTTTGCTTCATTATTGGATATTAGATAATTTATAACGTAACCTGCTTCAAAATCCCCTGCCATATACTAATAATATATAAGGTATTTTCTCTTTAAGTCCTTTTTGGGGGGCGGGTTTGAGTTGTGGCTTTGGATTTTGTGGGGTTGGGTTCAATGTTGAAATGTGGGTTGCTTTGAAGCTTTGATTTTCCCTTTGTAGGCGGTCATCCCCGAAATGCGGGATACGGCATACCCCGAAAATTTGGTAAGGCATACCCCGAAATTTGGGTATTGATACCCCGAAATTTGGGTATTGATACCCCTAAAACTTGGGTATTGATGCCCCTAAAACTTGGGTATTGATACCCCTAAAACTTGGGTATTGATACCTCTAAAATTTGGGTAATCTAACATATGATTAAATACTCGAACCCCCAGAAAGCTTAAAAATTGTCTGAAACCTGAACCTTGAAAATGTTAAATTGTTAGACTGTTATTAAATGAAAAAATTGTAAAAAATGGTTCAGAAATACCCTTGAAAATGTTTAAAGAAAAAGACACCTTAATATAGTAGGAATAAATGACCGAAGAAATGAAACAATGCTCTAAATGTAAATTGGACAGGACTGTTGATAATTTTGAAGAAAACTGTAATATATGTTTAGAAGCAAGACGAAGGTATAGACAGAAACATCAGGATAAGATAAGTCAATACAACAAAGAATATTATAAAGAAAAAAGAACTGAACTATTAACCAAGGCAAAAGAAAAGCGGGATGATGAATATGTAGATTGTTTCTATTGTAATGATATAGTAAAGAAATATGATTTAGGTAGGCACGTTAAAAGTTTAAAGCATATTTCTACAATGGATAGATTACATAACAAACAATAATTTGATTGATAATATTATTTCATTATGATATTATTAATCATCAATTTTACATACTTATTGAAAAACTAAAAATTAATGAGTTGAAAAACAAATAAGGTGGTGATAATTACCTCATAGAAAACAATGATATAATGCTCACCCCAGAAAGCTTAAAAATGTTCTGAAACCTGAACCTTGAAAATGTTAAATTGTTAGACTGTTATTAAATGAAAAATTGTAAAAAATGAGAAATTTTAGAAAAATCCCCACAATCCCCCTTGGTGTTTTGAACAAAGTTGTTTGCTTGTTTAATTTCATCCCTGAACCCTGAAGCCCCAGACCTGAAATACCCTACCCCAGACACCCCCTATTACTTATTTTTCCCCTAGCACCCGGCCGTCAAGCTCGCAAAGCAGCGCCCACCGGCGCCCCAAACTGCATGCCCCCTAGCACCCGGCCGTCAAGCTCGCAAAGCAGCACCCACCAGCACCCCAAACCACATGCCCCCTAGCACTCGGCAAGCTCGCAAAGCAGCACCCACCAGCGCCCCAAACTGCATGCCCCCTAGCACCCGGCAGTCAAGCTCGCAAAGCAGCATCCACCAGCACCTCAAACTGCATGCCCCCGAGCACCCGGCCGTCAAGCTCGCAAAGCAGCATCCACCAGCACTTCAAACTGCATGCCCCCCAGCACCCGGCCGTCAAGCTAGCACCCGGCCCTCAATCTCGCAAAGCAGCATCCACCAGCACCTCAAACTGCATGCCCCCTAGCACCCGGCCCTCAATCTCGCAAAGCAGCATCCACCAGCACCTCAAACTGCATGCCCCCTAGCACCCGGCCCTCAAGCTCGCAAAGCAGCATCCACCAGCACCTCAAACTGCATGCCCCCTAGCACCCGGCCCTCAATCTCGCAAAGCAGCATCCACCAGCACCTCAAACTGCATGCCAGCATCCTAGCACCCGGGCCGTCAAGCTCGCAAAGCAGCATCCACCAGCACCTCAAACTGCATGCCCCCTAGCACCCGGCCCTCAATCTCGCAAATCATTTTCCCCTCTTTATTAGAAGTTAGAACCCCTATAGCTTTCAGCTATCTGGGGAATAAGGACGACAACATCATGTCTACGCATCCTCTGCATCTCCAACCAGGTTACAGCGATGATGATGTGATGATGATGAGCAAGTCATCATCACCATGATGGTAGTCATTATCGTCATCATCATCATCATCGTCATCGTCATCATCGTCATCATTGTCATCATCACCGTTGTCATCATGGACGATAACCATCATCGTGCATCCTCTGCATCACCAACAGTCATGATGATAATCATGACTACGCACCCTCTGCGTCTCCAATCGGGTCTAACGCTACACTTGAAACGTATAGACAAAAGATAAGGGCGACAACAATGTTGTTTGACCTACTGACAAGCGTGTCATCATCATCGTCATCATCATCAGCATCATCCTCGTCATCGTCATCGTCATCGTCACCGTTATCATCATCGATGATAACCATCATCGTGCACCCTCTGCGTCACCAACAGTCATGATGATAATCATGTCTACGCATCCTCTGCATCTCCAATCAGGTCACAACGATGATGATGTGATGATGATGAGCATGTCATCATCACCATGATGGTGGTCATCATCGTCATCATCATCATCATCGTCATCATCATCAGCATCATCCTCGACGCCAGCCAGCAGCGGCGGTAGTGGCAGCAAAGAGCGTAATGGCTAGTCCAGAACAGACTGCGAATGCAAGTCCGTCCTTACGGGCATGATGTCTGGCTCTAACAGGGCACTTGAAACGCACACGAAAAGACACGGATGACGACAATAATGATCATGATGACGAAAAAGACACGTCTTTGAGGCGCAAAGGATGCTACGATGACGGTATTGCTTACGCTGATAATGTTGAATCTTCGGCTATGCTCATTTACCAAACAACCGTGGACTTGTGCTGTAACCACCCTTCCCGTGCGCCTCCCCCTTTGAGGAGAAGGGGTCGGCGGACTAGGGCTGGTGTTTACTAAGGTTGCTTCTTTGGTTGGTTGGTTGGCCACCCCCCCAGCATCACTGGCCTCACTTGGACCTAGGGCTGCCCATTAGCTCTAAAAGGTGGCAGTTGTTTTTGTCTTCCAGCAAGGGGCTGGTCCAATTGGGTTTGTGTTAGGTTGGAAACCCAAGTCACCAAAACTAGCCCAAGACTAGCCCAAACCTCGCGTAGCCACACCCTACAGCAAGCCCAAAGCCACTGCTAAACCAGCCGCGCACCTAGCACAGATCAGCAAATCCACCCAACAGCAGCTCCGGATATCAGCCCTTTTGGAGCCCAAATAATCGCCAAACCAACCCAGACCCCGCCTTTATGAAGATGTCAGGTAGCCTAAAACTCATCCTGCCGTGCCGAGCATGCAAAACTCATTTGCTGCAAAGACTTGATAGTGCCGAAAAAGAGTTACGCCGCAAAAGCCGCGGAGAACGGTCGCGCCTCGCGCGCCGTTTCAACAAGGCGCAGGCGGGTTGCTGGCTTGCCTTGCATTTTGCCGGCGACGCATGTTGTGGGGGAGGCAACAAATCCGGCCCAGCAGTTTCTCCTGTCAGCAGCTTGGCCGCGCGGTGATCCAGACGGTTCGTGCAATACACAGTCACTAGCGTGTAAGAACAAGCTACTGCTCAGAACAAAAAGCATTTGCATAGTCGCGTTGCACATCCTGCGAACTATACGAGCAGCTTGCGAAGCATCTTGTATCAAAAAAGGACATCGGGTAGCCGGTGTTTTTTTGGTCTTCAAAGGGCCGTTATGTGCGATGCGCTTTAATTACAAATGTAGTTTACTTGGCGTCTTTGTCAATTGCCGTGAATCATGTGCCACCCGTTTGTCAGAGTAGCGCTAAGACCAAACCAGCAATAGAAATCATACACCTGTACCCCAAATGGATTCTTACAAATGGAGTGTCATGGCTAGTATGCATGCGCGCATTGGTTGCTAATGTGAGCTCCCTGAGGCCTGCTGCGGTGCAGAACGGAGAAGTGCCTGAAATGCGAGGGCAAAACATGCGCGGAGCTCTTGGGATTCTTGCAGATGCCAAGACCTCGTGTCCAATGGCCCCTTCTCTAGGGAAGCCACTGTTTGGCATAAGATGAGGAATGTTTCAGGTTGTGCATACTCTTTTTTACAACCTGCACGCTTTCGACTGCTCATATGAGCTTTCGAGAGCTCAAACCGACGGCCCCTGCGAGACGCGCACGCACTAGGCGTGCTGGGGCGCAGGGCCTGAAATTGTTGGGCACAGACGTGGCGCAGACGTGGCACAGACATGGCGCAGACGTGGCACAGACATGGCCAGGCCATGGCTGAGGAGGAGGAGCAAAGTTGGGACGCGACCCTGGACGAGTGGCTTATCAGCGAGGCGGCAACAAACTGTCTCGAAACAAGAAACATCCCGAAACTCGCAGGATTCGGTCCCTAGGATGAAAGAAGTTGTCTAGTGAAATAGAGAGAGGGAGAGAGTCATAAATAGACAAACCGAGGCAGAGGCAGACAGTTTGGTGTTATTGGCGGGGCTGTCTTCCCTGTTCATTCAGGCTAGTCCCCCCTTTGACACGTAGACTCAAAAGCGGCATGGCAGACCTGGTGGCTTTGAACAAACGAAGTTTGCTTGCATAGTCTCTCTGGGCTGGCCAGGGCTTCTGCTATTCCGCTGGAATGGCTCAGCTGGAGGATGGAGCTTTCTACGCAGCAGCGCCAGAGAAGGACGAGGCGCATGATTCGTTTGGCTCAGAGTGAGGCGGCAATCAGTGGACCGCCCTAAAACACGCGTGGCCACCCTTTTGATTCTTTGTGCGTAGTTTTGAATGCCAGGTGTTGTGGCTCACCGATGAATCTGGAAACTGCCAAGCAAGCGCTTTCCAGCGCAGGCTGGATGGGGTTTCATCTACAAGGAAGACCACGAGCAGATGATCACTCAGGAAGCAGAGCACTCAAAGGCGGCGTGTGAGTGCCGCAGCCAAATGCAACAAAGACCCAAGTAAGCCGATGCAGAGCTTTGCACCAAGGACATGACAGAAAAGAAAATGACCATCACTGAGGCATGAGTTTGTGGCAATGCGGGGTTGTGATGGGTTGTTCATCATGCCTTGAAGTGTGCGTGACTTACAAATGCTTTGCGCAGGCAACTTCCTTGAAGTATGTTGCCGACAATCTGAAGGCTCCTCCGACTGGACTGTGGCTGGGTGGTCAGACTCTTGACTGAGAACAGGCCAAACTTGAGTGAGGGCATTGCTTCAGATAACACATGATAGCACTACGACTGGGGCACAAGCGCTGAACACATGCTGCCTCTGCGTTCCAGGGGTTATCTTGTCTGCAAGCTGCATCACGAGTGCGTCAGCCATTTGCCGAGGAAGTACTCGGTCACGCGTGTTGAGAAAGAATTCCAGGTCAACGAAACGACGTACCTTGACAGCAACCGAGTTTGTGTTGGCTCAGATTGTTGCAGCAAAGTGTGCATGCTGGAAGTTGCTTGCATTGATGATGCAAGGTTCACTTACATCTTTGCGAACAGGCCTAAGAAGGCCATGATATCCCTGCCCAATTTGTGCCCAGCGCGAGCTGCCAAGCCCAAGTGAAGCTATTGCTTCGCAGTCTTCGACATCTGGATTGATTGCAATGTGTGCTGCAGGGCGTTGCGATCGGCATCACCAACTCCCAGATCATTTGTGCGTTTTACGACGATGCCTTGCAGCAATTCAGCCTGTCGCCTCACCTGTTGCATCCGGAGCGCTGCTTTCTTTTCACATCTGAGGAGGAGAAGGGTCAAACGGCCGGCAATTGCACCAAGGCGCGCAGCTTTTGCCGGGGGTGGGCAAGGGGAGGTTTTATGGCAGACAGGGAGACACTAAAGACTAGTCCAAGAGTCCAAGACTGGCAGCGAGACCCCTCGGGCCGCAGACAAGAGCTATCAGATGAAGCCGTTGGGAGTTGCAGGTGCTGGCGGCGTTCGCTGAATGGATGAAGAACACAGGCTACTGAGGCTGGACTTCCGGGAGATTCAAGCAAGACTGTCTAGGCTGCATGCTCACTGGGCCCACGCGAACGTCGTGCCGAGGTCGATTTGGTGTGAGTGGCTTTGGCCCAGAATACCGCCGGCCAGTAACCCAAGCGGCATTTCCTTGGGGTGCTTCGCTGTTGACTGCGAGCCCTCGAGAGGCAATCATGCCCATCTTTTGATTTGAACTTGGAAGTCTCGTGGACTCGGAATAGGCGACCTCAGACATTGCACCTCTAGGTCAAAGGCTGAGACCTCGCAGAGACTGGATGCATAGTTTGGAAGTTCGAAAATGGGCTCGGGTGCATGGAGTGACAACTTGTGGTGCACAGACGTGAATTGCAGCTCGGGTGAGAGGGTACAGTGCTGAAGGACAACTGCTTGGCAACCGCCCAGTGCTACACTGAGAAGCAAAACGTACATCTCAACAGTATTTGTTTCAGACTTGACATGGATTTGAAAAACTTCAACCCAACTTTCTCTTAGAGGGCCTCGCACTCGGCATGTCCTGCCTTCCACCGGACACCTTGTCTCACTTCGAGCAGCGGGAGCAGGAGAGAAGCCTGATTTTCACTGCTCTTCGCTTCATTTCTTTCTTGCAGGAGATCCTTGCGCGAAACTCAGAGATCGACAAGAAGCGCCCCGGCTGAGACGCCGCTGTCAGCCGCGATGTGGCGATGTGCCTGTTTCCACTGTCCAAGGCGTGCGGAGGCTGTGGCCCAGGCCTGCGCACCGTTTGGTCGATGCCAAAAGAGAGTTTGCGCGAGGCATCAACTGCCATCCGCGAAGCTGAGTGGGGGCCCCAAGTCCGAGGATCCGAAGTCGAGAGAATGCCCGGCTCGGGGTCCCGGGGTTGCCATGAGGTCAGCCTCACAGCGGAGGCCACAGGCGGCCTCGGGTGTGCATCCCATGCTTCCCATCTCCCATGCTTTCGCACGGCCAGACCATCGAAGCATCCGCGGAGTCCCAGCACGGACCACAGCGAGCGGTGTCGAAGCATGGGCTGCAAATGCAAATGAGGTCCAATCAGAGAGTCGAGGCAAGGGCAAGTTAGCGAAGTCAATGCCCCGACCTCGAAGCCAGGATGCTATGCCGGCCATGCCGGCCATGCCGTCACCTGGAGGTTTCGGCGGAGATGGCGAGGCATCGTCCTTGAGGGTTCAAGTGTCAAGCCCTCAATTCGGATTGGACAGGCCCTGCACACGACCATCCGCCTGCAGAATGCACGGATCCTTGCCTTGCAAGAGGAGCTGAGTTGACATTGCCGGCTGGCTGGCGGCTCCATAGAGGAAGAAGGCCATTTGATAGTTTCCACCACCTTTTCTCACTTTTGAGATGAGCGCTGCGTCAGCTGTTCCCGAGAGAGTTGTCGCACGTCGTACTTCGCCGGCACCTCCTTCGGCTTTTTGCCCAAAGCGTTGGTGAGCAAACGCGGTGCTGTTGATCAGCTACTTTCTATCGGATTATCGAGGTTTTGCACGTTGAAGAAGGCCTGCCTTTGACCTCTGCAGTGTTTAGCGTCCAATTAGCTAATTACTTTTGTGGCAGTTGGAAATCATAGTTGGGATTCCTGATCCAAGCTCCTTCCCCAAATGACGTGCAAGAGGTCACTGCCCTTTGGGGCTTGCCAGTATCTGTCTTCGAATGTGAGACAAGGAAATTTTAGCCGGAGTGCGACAGCTCCAAGAGCTTCAATGTGCAGCCATGGGTGCAAACGCCTCGCTCGCCGATGTAGCAGCCTGTGCGCAACAGCCCAGGAGCTGCTCGGCATTGCTTTGGCTTTTCTGCCTTTCCCTTGTCCAAGTCTCGGGTTCGAAAGTTGAGACGGGGACACTGAATGCCTCTCTCAGCTGCCAGGTGTTTATCACAGCGTAGCAGATTTCAATCGCCGCCTTGGCTTGAAAGACAATGTGGTAGCAACAAGCCAGTCGGCAAGTGGGGAAACTGCAGAAGCACTCCTATTTCATTTTGCTGAGCGACTATTAAGGATACTCTACCCCGAACGGGGCGTTGGTGAAAGACGAGGGTGTGCTCGTGGACGTGCCTGAGTGCAAGAAGAAGTGCGTGGTCTCTTCGAAGCGGTGGAGCATCCAGGGAGAGATTCCAACAGGCTTCGATGCCAAAAATGCCTCGCCTGTCATCTCGGGTGCACTCGTTGCCTGAACTCGTTTGCGCTCGTGCTTCAATTGTTTTCTCTCGTTTGGACATTTGCAAGACAGCTGTTTGTGTCAGGGTTCGAGACCCACGGTATCCCGGGAGACCTCGTGAGCTTCACTGCCGTTAGGCTCAAAGGCGCAAGTGGGGCAAGTGGAGAGACAAGTGGAGAGACAGGCATTTTGCGCGCTCCAAGCTCCGCGCTCGGCTTCGGCAGGCCGAACTTTCTTCGCCGAGCTGCTGGTGCTGAGGCGAGGCCTCGCTGGCAGGGCCTTGCGCGGCTTGGCCAAAGGAGGGCAATTTGAGATCGCGCAAGTGCAAGCGCAAGTGCGCCGCATATGCGCCGCATATGCGCCGCATATGCGCCGCATATGCCAGAGTGGAACTCGTGCCTACGCGGAATCCATGCCATGCAAATCCGTGAGACTCGCGATGTCCGAGGCTCGGAGCCCGAGGGCATCTCCTACCCGCGGTTCCTGCGGTGCTGCGGAGTGGCGGCACAGCGCGAGCAGCTGGCGCTCCACAGCCTCCAGAGTGCGCCCGTTTTCAAGCACTTCTTCCAGGGCCGCCAGGTCCGGAAAAGTCGAATGGAAATGTCGATGCCGCGTGGAAGGAAGGATGGAAGGATGGAAGGAGTGGTGGTGCATCGTGCAGCTTTGCCTGAGGTGAGCTGGGTGGGGCGGATCAAGTTCATTCGCACCAACAATACCAACAGTGGCGAGCAGGAGGCGCCCGGCAGCCGTGTGATCTGATTGACAGGAGTGCAAGGAGCAAGAAGCAAACGAATGCACATAATGCACAGAATGCACAGAATTCAGAAGCCACATGCCAACTGGCCAACCGGCTGAAGAAGTGGGCAACTCGCTGTACCTCGTTTGAGTCGCCTTCGTCTCACGTGAGGTGGCGTTGCGGATGCAGCGGGGGGAGGGCTGGGGCGAGCCGGTGCTGCTGCACCTGAGCCATGCCCTGGCAGGCGGGTAGTCGGTGTCTTAGATTCAGTCTGGACCGGAGAAAACAGGGAGAGAAGTTGGGGGGCGGGGTTTGGGGGAGGAGTTGGTGACGGGATGACTCCTGTCTCTCTTTCGGTCCCTCCCCCTCTCTCTCGCTCTCTCTCTCTCTCTTTCTCTTTTTTTTTTTTTCTCTCTTCTCTCTCTCTCTCTCTCTCTCTCTCTCTCTCTCTCTCCGTCTCTCTCTCGACTTCTCTCTCCCCGCATCGTGCCAAAGATTGGAGGACCGCAGCTTCAGCCTGGTCTCTGGATTGCGCTGCTTGGCACATTCAATCCATTTATCAAGGATAATTGAACTCTGAGAATATGTTCACCAATGGCCTTTGCATAGGTTTACTGCTGAACTCCTGAAGCAGGGAGGCCGCATATTTATGTGGCACGAGCTGCGAGCGGTCCAAGTGGACATCCTGGATCAGTGGGCAGCCGCTTGGCGCTTGACATATCAATGCGCATGCCAATCTCAGGTCTCAAAGGTTTCTCCGGAAGTCAGAGTTGTTATGAGTTGCCGGCATGCAGCCACGCAGTGAGGACATGGACTCGGAATCCACCAGTTCAACTGAGATTGAGGCGATGTAAACCCGCGCATTGCTATTTCAGTGGGAAATGCCAGGATTTGGAGGAGGTGTCGGATGACTTGGATGAGGTGCCCTGAGACTGTGCTGCCCTAAGACGGGTGCTGCCGTGAGGCACCTCCCGCGCCCGCGCCTTCCAGGACGGATGCTGAACTTGACCAACTTCAAAATAGCACATGGCACATTGAAGCAGAGTCTGCACATGACGCGGCACTTGACTCATTGACACGGCTTGCAGGAAGCGGGCGCGAGAGGAGGGCCAAGACAACGACCGCCTTTGCGTGGTCTGCCAGGACAGCGTTGCGCGCACGTGCCAGCATCCATTGGAGACCACTCTGATTTCACGGATTTGATTTGCGGTGGCAATGGCGTATGTTTGAGCATCATTCGATCATTTTGGCTCTTGAAGTGTGAGGCCAGGTCTGCTCGGCCCGTGCTTACCCGCCAGGATGTGGATAAGACTCATGCGTTTGTACCTTGTGGGCCATTTGGCTGCGCTGAGGTTGCACAGCAAACAGTACCGAGCCGTTTCATGTCTCAGCCCAGGCACTTCTGCGTGTGTCAGCCATGTGCCGATCGCATCACCATACAGATTCCGCGGGCTTGCCCACTTTGCCGGCGAGCCACGACACGCGCCTTGGCTGCGTGTGTCAAGCTGAAGACCTGTGAGCGAGAAGCTGAGGCGCTGTCCGCATTTGGGAATAGCCTTCAGCGGAAGTGCCATTTGCGACGCAAAACGCGGCCGGCGTACTCGCGTTGGTGAGTTTGGAGCAGATGGTCAAACTGAAGTGCTTGTTCAGAAATGGCAGTGCCAATGTGCACAGCTCAAGCTATGCCGTGACGAAGGAGCTGGACAAAGCCATCACGGAGGCGACACAGCGAGATAGCGAGGCAGGAGGTTTTGCGCTGTGCTCATTCTTCTGCCAGTCGCATGAGATGAGGTGCAACAACTACGGCAGGAGAACAAGCAGGCAGGCCTGCTTAGACAAATGCACCAGACAGACGGGCCTACCGAAGACATTTTAATATAGATGTTGCCTATGAAACCATGCTGCATTCATAACAAGTCCGTATCCTAGCAATTGGTACCAGTCAGAAATGCTAGTTTGAATGAGGTCAGCGAAGAAGTGAAGCGCTTGCAGAAGCTTGGGCTCAATCATGGAGGCTCACTGATGCCCCTCAAGCGTTTTCGTTTTGCTTTAACAATGTTTGTACAAGAGGAGATGAGATGTATTTGGTGGTGTCTCAGCCCAGGAAGACAAACGCTTCCCTGGAGCAGTCTCAGGACTGCTTTGTGTCCTCTTGACGGTGTGCGTGTGTGTGTGTGTGCCATCAACCCCGTTTGCCTAGGAGAAGCTGAAGAAGCAGGTCTCGGCTTTGGAGTCCAAAACCAAAGACCTGGAGGTGGAAAGAGCCGAGCTGACCAAGGCACCGCGCGCACGGCGCACGGCCCTACGGCTTTGAAGCTAAGCCAGATGGCAGGCGAGAGACCAGCTCGATGTGAAGATGCGAAAAGCGGAGGCGGACAGCAGCAGCAAGGTGGGGCCAAATGTGGGCATGCGTCGCATGCGTCGTGCGTCTTTGTTGCCTTCGCTTTTGCAGGAAGCTCGGCTAAATCGCCTCACGGAGGAGTGCGAGAAGCTCAAGGCCGAAGGAATGAAGAGAATATCAAGCCACTCTCCGCTCAACCCGTGGTGTCTCGTGCCCGAGTATTGCATTGCAGGCAGCGGCAAAGGATGCCAGCCTGCAGGACGTTTCGGTTTGAGGAGATTTTTCTCCGGAAAATGGAGATGCAAGCGGTGCTTCAGGAGCGTGACCGCGTGTCCTCCGATCGCAGGGAGGTGGACCGCTTGACCAACGAGGCGCGCTGCCAGGGACATCGCGCGAGCTGCGCGCCCAGCCCAGCGGTCCAGGTTCGGAAGCTGGAGCGGCAGAGGACGGAGCTCGTGCGGCCCTTACGGACGTATGCAAAGGGACCACATTTTGTGGAAGGGAGACTTGTGTGGTTCGAATCAGCCCATGGTTACGGCTTTTCTCAGCACATCAGGTGACTGCTTTCAAAAAGCAGATGAAGCTCATTGAGGCGAGCCCCTCATAGCCTTCCCCCCTCCCCCCCTTTAAGCCTTTCAAATTGCAGACGTGCTGTGCCTGGCTTGTATCAACTCGGCCATCAACCATGTCCATTCTTGATTCAAACCAAGCCAGAGTTCGGGATGTTCTAGGCAGTCACGGAAGCCACGAGAGGTGCTGAAGAGACAACGCGCCCACATGGAAGCGGCTCGCGTTTTGTCCTTCACAGAGGCAAGGCCGGGAGGTTTTTTGTTGCGTTTGAAGATCTGAAGCTTCACCGGCTTGGGATTGATTCTGGCATTCTGGCGCCCCACGAACGCGATTGACCTGCAACGGGCGAGACCGAGCACTTTGTCTCAAGTCCCGGCCTTCCGGAGCTTGCGGCTTGCTTCCCAATTCGGCATATTCGGCATATTCGGCATATTCGGCATGGGCTGCGGAGCGAGCACTTCGATCCCCTGCCGAAATCCCCTTTGCTCCCTGGCGCCCAATGCCGAGGGCTACTGCTGCAGCAACTGCCAAGGCCTGCACGAGGGCGCGGTCTTCTGGGACGTGAAGAACCCCATCAACGCAAAGAACGGTACCGATGAGATGCCAAGCCCAAACCTGAGTCGCTTCCGGCAATGCAATGCGAAAAGCTTGCGAGAGCACACAGACAACTATATCAAGCGATATTAGTTATTAAGTGTAAGTCGGGCACTTTAAGCAGAAAGTCGGTCCTGCTGGCAGACGGCATGTATGTGTGTGTGTGTGTGTGTGAACCTTCCTAGCTCATGGAAGATAGCTTCTCAACCCAATTTTGCGCAGAGGGGCTGTCTACTCCACAGAAGTGGCAGCCCAACGAAGAGACTTCTGTGGAGGCGAATCACTCGAGACGTTCTGCGACGTACCTGCAATTTCAAACGGCATGGCATGGCTCCCTTTTCTCGCGTGTAAATAGCTTCCTTCGGCTGGAGTTTCTCTTGTCTTTTGTCAGGACCCCTCAACACCGTGCGCGTCTGAAAAGAGTGTGTGAATGCGGAATCATGCAACAATAGGCGCCCATAGGCAGTGTGCTCAGGTCAAGGATTGCCATAGCATCGGTCAATCCTAGCTGCGCTCCATAGGTTGTACTCGGTAATGTGAACCTTGGGATGGACGTGTTGGTGCGTGCCTAGTTGCCCAGGCCACGAGACTTCTCCGGTGCTGCAGTGGGCATTGTCGCGGGTGCATTTCCAGGGCTCTTGGCGGAGCTTCGAGCGCTTTGAGACCGAAAAGGCAGAAAAGACTGAGAGTTTCAAGAGCGAGAGCTTTCTCTACATTGCGCTGGTGCGGAACGATAAGGAGCTGCAGTGTCGCAGGCTTTGTCGTGACCCAGTGCCGGCAGAATGGAGCCACTTCGACATTTGGCTGGACAGGGACCTGCTGTTGGTGCACGATGCGAAACCCGGGGACCGGCTGCGGCTGAAGTACCAAGCAGGGAAGGCGAGCACGTTGGAAGCGCGGGCCATCAGCATCGCCTTGCTGCCGGTGAGCTTGGCTTCCATGGAGCACCAGTGCCCAGCCGTGACAGCCAAGCAGTCCGCCAAGCCGTCACGGGTCGCGTGCAAGAACCCGGACTGTGCCTACCTGGCTGAGGCCAAGGGCTTTTGCTGCAGCTGCTGCGAGTACCTGCGCAAGACCAGCGCCTGCTGGATGCTGAACGGGCCGGGTCCCGCAGATGAGCCTCAGAGCTGCTCGCCTGAGACTTCAGACGTCTCAAGCAAACTTCTTTTCAGGGGCAGACTCTTGCCGTTGGATTTGCAAGAACGCAAAAAGAGAGGTTCGAGCGCGTTTGCTTAGGCTTAGAGGCATTGCCGCTGAGAGAAGCTCTGGGCACAGTCCACCTGCAGTGCTGGTGGCAGTCACCGTGCCCGAAGGCCGCCGGGATCGACATCCGCCTGCTGCGGGCGGGCGCAGAGGTCCAGTGTGTGCGG
Source organism: Effrenium voratum (assembly GCA_963377175.1). Lineage (NCBI taxonomy): Eukaryota > Dinophyceae > Suessiales > Symbiodiniaceae > Effrenium > Effrenium voratum. The sequence goes on from CAUJNA010000762.1 coordinate 130,627, forward strand.
CTCGCAACGAGTCCACCACCGAGCTGGGAGCACCTGCAAATATGTCTTGATAGGACCATCCAATGTTGGACCTGTAGTAATCTGAAACCAATGTCCCCAGCTCTCCGTTTTTGCAAGAAATGAACATGCACGAATGGGGAGAGAGCCGAAAAAAACCTGATAGAAGCCACGAACCCGAATGCACAAGATGGCCTTGGGAATGTGCATTTCGTCAACTCGAGCAAGGTTGTCCAGCCATGCTTTGAGCGACGCTTCTGAGCTTCTGACCAACCGTTCAACCGACACCTCCAAATATTCTTCAACGCAACCCTCGTAAGCGACTTTTGTCACTGACGCTTCCGAGCAAGAGCTTGAGCGACATTTCTCAGCGACAACTTGAGCGACGCTTCTGAACACACTTTCCAGCAGTATTTCAAATTACGCTCCTAAGCGACACCTCTGATTGACACATCGAAGCGTCAAGCGCCAATCCTGAAGCCACACTTCTGAAGCGAGAAAGTACGGCAAACTGAGCGACGCCTCCTACACACACACACACATAAGCAACACTTCTGAGCAACACTTCAAGCGACAGTTCTACACACGCGCACATGTAAGCGACGCCTCTGATCAACAATTCTTTCTGAGCAGTACTTCAGATCGACACCTCTGAGCAACACTTCTGATCGACGCTTCTGAGCGACGCGACACTTCTGGTCGACAGTTCTGATCGACACTTCTAGCAGAGTGAGCGACACTTCTGAGCAACGCTTCTGAGCGACACTTTTCGCCGACGCTGCTGATCGACGCTCTGAGCAACACTTCTGAGCAACGCTTCTGAGCAACACTTCTGGGCAGCACTTCTGATCAGCACTTCTGACCGACAGTTCTGAGCAAGACTTCTGAATAACGCTTCTGATCGACGCTTCCGAGCGACTCTGAGCAACACCTTTGGTCGACACTTCTGAGCGACACTCCTGAGCAACACTTCTCAGCAACGGTTTTCTGCCACGCTTCTGATCGAAGCTTCTGATGAGCACTAGGCTTGTAAGCAACACTTGTGAGAAATACTTCTGATCGACTCTGCTCCGACGCTTTGGAGCAACACTTCTGAGCAAGGCTTCTGAGCAACACTTCTGATCGATGAGGAATATTTTTGCAACACTTCTGATCGACACTTCTGAGCAACGCTTCTGATCGACGCAGCTGATCAAAACCTAAGTCACCGACAGTTCTGGTCGACACTTCTGACCCGCAACACTTCTGAGCAACAACTCTGATGAACACTTCTGAGCATCTGAGCAAAACTTCTGAGCAACGCCTCTGATCGACGCTTCTGAGCGACACTTTTGAGCAACGCTTCTGAGCAACGCTTGTGATCGACACTTCTGATCGACACTTCTAAGCAACACTTCTGAGCAACGCTTTTGATCGACGCTTCAGCTTGATTCATGTCAAGCTCGCCAAAATGAGCCGAGTGTGCGGCAGGGCGAAAAAATGCCACTCGCGCAAAGGCTTGCGCGCCTGCCAAGCAAGACACCTCAACACGACCGCCCCTGAACGCAAATCACACTGGCCCGGCAACACAGACACACACAGCCTTTCAAAACACAGCGCCTGCGCAGCAAGACCACATGTTGAGCTTGCGAAGCTGCAATTCCCGCACCGGGCCAATGAAAACAGCGCGTGCCGATCCATTCGCTTCAACAACGAATCCCAATGGCACACGCGTATCGCCTCGCTGCGAACAGTTGCGTACGGTTGCGGACGGTTGCGAACGGGCGCGAACTCTGAAATAACGTCGTCGGGTCGGCCTATGATCTGCGGTGGTGGCTGCGGCTGCGGCCCTGGGCGGGGCAACACGTTCTGGCGGACGTACTCGGCAGCGTTCTGGGGGAGCTGGGAGCGGAAGGGCCTGCACCGCCGCGAGCCCTGCTGCTCCTGCGCCACAAGGTCCGCTGCTGCCTGCGCTCCATCGGCCTTGCGAAGACGGCCTCCACCCCCAGACCCCCACTTATAAGAAACAGAAACCCTTCGCCACGCATTCCGTAAAAAACACCCTCAGGCAAATGTCTGGAGTGTTGCCGTTCAAGAGCAAACAACCTCGAGAAAGCCAGAAACCAACAGCAACACAAAAGAGGCAAACGTCTGACTTGGGGCCAGGACCTTTTGTCTGGGGTTTGTTTTCTCGAGGTTTTTGCACGGAAGCTCAAAAACTGAAAATCTTGAGAACCTCCAGAAAGCAAAAACACACAAGTCCTGTTGCGAGGTAGGTGTAGGTGATGTACAGTCACAAGCACTCATAACAACTGCTTACATTGGTCCAAAAGTGTATTTCAGGGAGCTCTGTCCTAACAATAGAAAGTGGGTATTGGGGGTTGGAGCCAGCCGGGCGCTCCAGGTGAGCTGCCTTGGAACACGGATTTCATGAACGGATCCCAAATTGAGTTCTGAAGTAAAAGTAATGAGGGCCTTTTGAGGTTGGTGTTGAGGGCCTGTCTGGATGTTGTCCTATTCGGAACAATGAGTCCGCTCACGCAGGGTTGGGCTACTTTGGGGTTCCCGATACAGTTGTCGCATTCTTGCGGAATACAGTTGTTGGGAAACTCGCGGGATACAGTCCCAGTATGGCATAGAGTTTCCCTAGCTAGGAAGCCCGGAAAAATAATAAAAAATCATCAGACAGATTGAGTTTGAGAGTATGCCCCTAGTGTTTCCCCAGTATTCCTAATTCATTCAACCCCTGTAATAATTGGTTGTCGTTTTGAGTGTGATAATTTCAGCAAAGTGATGAGAGACGGTGAAGAAAATAGTGATCAGAGGGGGAATTAGTTGTATTTGTGTGGTTCAGGCTGTACGTTAACTCAGCATTCTCACGTTTCATCGTTCACTTGAAGAAGCAAGCTCCCTTGGTGCTGCGCTGAAAGTCGCAAGGACGTAATATGACCCGGCGCCAATACTGGACAGCGAAAAGACAACCCGGGCACAGGATGCACCTCTCCCTGAATTAACCATTGCACTGGACAACAATCCTGGTCCTGGTCCTAGTGGTTTGTCTTGTATTACTATCCAAAGTAAACCCTGGAGGGAAGAGATAGAGCCTGTGTGGGCGACACGCTTGTCTCGTAACTGCTCTGACGCCTTGACCAGGTGGTCTAGTGAGCCAAGAAGTCGGGCAAACAAATCCGGGCAAACCTTAAAAAGTCCCTTTTCGATTTTGTCCCCAAACCATCACATTTTAGATAACTTTACAGCCTCCGGCTCAGTCCGCCGACATTGTCCTCTCCCTTTTCTCCTTCTTCCTGTCTCCCTTGTCTCCCTTGTGTGTTCTGTCGTCCTCTCTCCCTCCCTCTGCTCCCCAGCCTCCCCATCCCCCCAAGCCTCTCTCTCCCCAATCTCCCTCTCTCGTATGTATGTATGCACGTTTATATGTATGTATGTATGTATGTATGTATGTATGTATGTATGTATGTATGTGTGTGTGTGTGTATGTATGTAATGTAATGTAATGTAATGTAATGTAACGTAATGTAATGTAATGTAATGTAATGTAATGTAATGTAATGTATGTATGTATGTATGTATGTATGTTTTGTATGTATGTATGTATGTATGTATGTATGTATGCATGTATGTATGTATGTATGTATGTATGTATGCAATGCAATGCAATGCAATGCAATGCACGTATGTATGCATGGATGCATGTATGTATGTATGCATGCCTGTATGTATGCATGTATGTATGTATGTATGTATGTATGTATGTATGTATGTATGTATGTAATGTCGGTATGTAATGTAATGTATGTAATGTAATGTAATGTAATGTAATGCAATGTAATGTAATGTAACGTAATGTAATGTAATGTATGTATGCATGTAATGTAATGTAATGTTGTGTTATGTTGTGTTATGTAACGAATGTATGTAATGTATGTATGTAATGTATGTATGTAATGTAATGTAATGTAATGTAATGTAATGTAATGTAATGTAATGTAATGTAATGTAATGTATGTATGTATGTATGTTTGCTCCCCAGTATTTCCCTCAAAAAAACACGTTTTTCCTGCGTTTTCGCACTGAGGACGTCCAAAACACAGAGTTTTCCCGATTTTCGGCTACAGGAGGCAGGAAGCCCAAGCCAGCAAAAAAGCCGGCCATCACATTTAAGATCACACAAAGGGGTTGGTTGCCCACAGTCCTCTTTAGGGTCCAACTGTTGTTGGGGTTGCTGAAATTCCCAAGTTAAAGCCTGAGCCTTTTACTTTTAAAGGGTGGTTCAACCAAGCTCAGAAACTAGTCAGAATCAAAAGGGCAAAGATCTGCCAATCTCATTTCTGCTGTCTCTCCGAAACCTAGCCTCAGCTGGAGGTAGTTTCTGCTTGCAGAAGCAAGATGCATGGGCTGAATTCCGTCTTATACCGTTCTCCGTCCCTTGATATTTGCCCGCAGGACCTGCTCATTGGTTCGGGATGCGATGCAAGGAGACGAGCTCCAACTGGTGGTGGACAAGGTGGAGGTTCGAGGCATCAGCCTCACCGCGGCGCCAGACGCTTGTGCGCACGATCCTTCTTGTGCAAGGAGGCCTGCCCCAGCACCCTAAGCTTGTCATTAGCTGCCCTGGCCCATGTTGTATTTTTTCTCCAATCATTTGAATTTTGCCGGTCCCGAATTCGGAAGCTTCTCTCTTTCTTTCTTCATTTTGCCAGCCACGGACTTGCATTTGAGCGAACCTTCTCAGCAAGGCAATAGCTTGCAACCGGCAACACTGTCAAAGTGGTGACATGGGCAAGATGCCTTGCTTTGGTCCGTGGAGTGGCCTGTTTGGACGCTTGCACCTTGCATGTATTTGCATGTTTTGCAAGCTTGAATTCGCCAAGCAGAGTATGCGGAGTATGTATCTTACAGCCTTGCAAGCTAAGCTTGCACGCGAACTTCAAGCGCAGATTGCAGCTCCAGGAAGTCGTGCCGACAGCCGGCGTTGCTCAGACACGTGGTTGAAAAGACGAGATCCGCACCAATTGATTGGTGTTGCATCTGTTAGCCTGCTCTCTTAATTCCCCCTATACACTGCCTTAAACGATCTTCAGTTAAAGTGCCGAAAGTCTCAAATGAAGTGCGCAGCAACCTCCTTTCGAACGCGACAAAAGCTCTAGCAGAAGTACCAGACGCTTCTGCATCAAACAATATGGGAGCAATCCGTCAAAAGCCTAGAGACGATGTTCAAGGTAAAAACCATTGATTTCTTGAGCTAGGCCCACTCAACCACGAGCCAGTTTCAACCCTAAACGTCAACTAGCCCAACCCAAAGCCCTACCGCCCTGGTACCCACCTTATTTACACCCGCCATAGGCCAATCCGCCAAGCCAACCCAAAACACCCTAAACCGAGCCTTACCCATTTCCAAACCCACCAAACAAGGGGCGCTGAAAATCGCAAAAATAAAATGAAGCTGGGTCGGAAAACACATCATTCCAAGCATTCCCGAAGCAGGAGGGAATTCGATGTGAGATCATGGGCCCGGTTGTGGGCTTTTCGTTTGTCAGATGTTCTAATCTCAACCTGCCAGGATGAATTTATTCGCATCCTGGAGCTGGGCGATAAGCTTGGCGAGTGAGGAATGCCTCGATATTTCACTGCGTCACACTGTGCATTGCAACTGCTTGCTGATGTGTCATGCATCCATGTTGACCAGATTCTAGGAGATGGGGATCTGGGATGCTGTACAGTTCCCAGGGGTGCTGCGATGGCGCATGTCTATCAAGCTTGGAGTCCCAGCGTTTCGTTTTGTGGTCCTTCAGACTGTCGGTGGAGAGCCTCCGCAGCGAATTCAGATGCATGTACGTGTCACCACCTCGCGGTTGGGAATGCGCTCAGTGGACCTGGAAATCTTGATGGCTCATGGCCAGTCTTTTCCCGCGATGGCCATGGAGTTGCCTGAGTAGGTTCGTGTGCATTGATCCAGGCTCACTATGCTATGGGTGCAAAGTGCCAAGTAGAGCACATGAGGAAAGCTTTGAATGATTGCTTTGCAAGCTTACTTGGAGCCTTCTCGTCTTCTCACCAGTTTTCTTGGGGCAATGCATGTTTTTGTAGCGTGATTGGTTAGCATTGCACGGCGCTGCGGGCACGTGGAGCCAACTTTTTGTTTAAAGTTTGGAGAATTTTGTTGACTCCCACAGCACCACATCTTTGATTAATGCTGCACGTGCCTTGATTCGCAGCTTCGAAGCAATGCTTGGAGGCAGGCACCAGGGTGAAGTCATCGCACCTTGCCACAAATGTTGAAGGCAAGTACGACGACTCTGACTCAGAGGCTGGGCTTAGAACAGGATGATTCGGTTAGATCTCAAGGAGTCTCAGCTGTTGGGTTCACTTGTAGGTTTGATATGGAAATTCAGAGAAGGGTGCAGCGTGGCGCGCTTGCAAGGATCATGGAGGGAAGATTGCAAATTCTAGCGAAGAAGAAGAAGGCCGTCAGTCGTGGCTGTGTGTCATTTGCAACAGCATCCGTCAGGGCCCACCAAGGCTGCTGAACAGACGACAACCGCAGAGGCAGGCATACAACATTGCATAAGTCCTGTGATTGTGGCAACTTTCAGGGCGTCAAGCGCCTCAGACTCGCCTGAGGCAAGATGTTTGCTCTTTGTAGCCTGTGCAGGGGGAGGAGAGCGAGGACAGTGAGGATGAGGAAGGTGGAGACAAGTTGCCCTGATCTCAATCTACACATGCAGACTTCTGTGATCAGCATGCTTTGCGACAATTCTTCAGCGGTCAAAGGCCTTCCGCCTCAAAAGCTTTTAAGACTCTGAACGCCATGGGAGAGGCCTCCTCTTGTTTGCCGAGCAGCCTATGCAATCTTAAGATTGCCAGGAAGGCCTCTCCTTCAAGAAGCACGAAAAAGAGCGGGGCAAGAAAGACCGAGCTCGCTACCCAATGATGCCAAGTCCGCAATGTCCGCAATGTCCGCAATGTCCGCAATGTCCGCAATGTCCGCAATGTCCGTGTTAAGGTGCGGATGCACCAGATGAGCCTGGCCAGGACCCGAGCGCAAGCTTGAGGCCACCGTGCGCTGTTTGCGCTGTGCGCATCTGAGGATCGTGTGACCACCGCCTCAGCGGCCACCTTGCGGGGGCAGGGCTGGTTGCCAGGTAATGACGCCAAGCAGGCAGTGTCGGGCGCCCAGAGAGAGAGAGAGAGAGAGAAAATGCGAGTGCGTCTAGTGTGGGGTAGAGTGCGTGTAGTGTTGGAGAGAGGCAGAAACAGAAAGAGACGGAGTGACGGAGTGACGGAGAGATGGAGAGATGGAGAGATGGAGAGATGGAGAGATGGAGAGATGGAGAGATGGAGAGATGGAGAGATGGAGAGATGGAGAGATGGAGAGATGGAGAGATGGAGAGAGAGACGGAGGCTGCCAGAGGAGGTGGCGGGGAAGAGGCCGGAGATGCCAACGCGTCTGCGCCAACTGGCCCGCTGCTTGCCCGCTGAGCTGCAGGCCACGGGGAGATGAAGAGGAGAAGGCCAACGAATCCAAAGGCCCAGCCCCCAGCGTGAGTGAGAGTTGGGTACGCGGAATGGCTTTGTTCAGAAAGGCCAAGGCAAGGGCAAGGGGAAAATGAGCGTGAAGGCCTGGAGCTATCGTCACGTGTCGCTTTGATTTGCTTCAGATTGATCTTAGAGTTTCATTTCACTTTGCTTTTTACACAATCCCTTCAGTGGACTCACTGGACTCGTGGCAGGACCTCACGAAACTGAAGCGTTGCTCGGCACAACTTGCCAATTCCATGGACTCCAGCTCAAGTTAATTTAGCAAAAATGCGCTTCTGCACCGCCCTTTCTACTTGAGGTTTCAAGGGCCAGTCCGGTTTGGACCACAACGGAAAGACATGGAAGCCAGAGGCAAGGTGCACAGACCCCTCTTTTGCCTGTCGCCAAAATGCCGCGCTCAGATCTGGATGACGATGCGGCAGGAGTATGACTGAGGCTGAACCAAACGGTTCCAGTGGCACCAGAAACACCCAGAGTCCAAGGTCCACATGATGCGCCGCACATGCGCCAGGCGTACCTCGGGCGCTGTGCAGCTTCTGATGCTCATGTCGCTTTCTTCATTTCTCAAGACTATGCACCCCTGTGATAGCACGTGCCGCGGCCAAATACGGCTACCCGTGTAAATATGCGCCGGAGCATAGAATCCATGTTCCCAAAGTTGAGCCAAAGTCGCATCGTCAGCGTTCGGTGCGTGCAGAAGAGCTTGCCAGTCACAAGGAGGGCCAGCACTAGGGTGAAAATATCCGGGGCTTGCACCTGGTGCCATCCACTCTTGGCTCATGTCCAGTAGTTAGGTCTTGTTGTTTCTTTAGGCGAGCTTGGGAAAGTGTGGAGTTCCAAGAGTTGTGTTGTGAGTGCGGGGAGTTGAGCTGCTTCGGGTTGCCCCAGAGGTCAATGGCGATTGAGGAGCGGGAGCGATCCTTTGGGAGATTCATTGAGACATGGGGATGGCAGGAGGTGGAGGGCCTCACAGAGGGCGGCCCCACAGAGTACACGGTCGCCCAGGGGGTTTGCTTTATCAAGCCTTCGGAGGAAAGCTGAGGATGGAGTGCATGCACTTGATGCGTTTCAAGCTTTTTAGGACCCCAAGTCCACAAAGATCCTGAAAGCCAAGCGACCTGTTGGGCTGCCCGGCTGCAATTCAGGTAGCCCTTGGGCACGCTCGCCCGCGCTTGCGTTTGCGAACTGTGCAAGGTCGAAGATCCACACCACCGGTTCGCGCCTGAAGCCTTTGGTGAAAGTCACTTGTGAAAGTCGATCATGAAAGTCGATCACTTGTCCAAAGGGGACTTGTTGATTTCTGACGAACACATTTGGATGGGGTGAGTCGGTGAGTCTTGACATTTTCAAGTGGAATCTTGGCGGCTGACAGCCGACTGCGCAGGGACAACATGGAGAGGCCCTCAGGGCGGTCTTTGGGCAGAGGCGTGGCCGGTTGCAATCGAGCCAGTTGCCTCCTGGCGAAAGAGATGAAATGCGCAGGTTGACTGCGCACGGTCTCCTGGAGAGATGGGTGCTTTGGTGGCAAGGCTTCGTTTGACTGGCTGAAACACCGGGTGCGAGGATACGTTCTGTTTCTTTTTGAAACTTTTGCGGCCATGCGCAATGCTAGCAGTTTGATTGCACTTTGGAACGCTGAGGCTGGGTACTGGTCGAGGGCCCAGGCTTCGGCCTCCGCGGCCCCTGCTTGCAGCCCTGGCATGCGGCTTTCCACGGCAGCTTCGGCGGGGTGCGCGGTGCGCGTGCTGAGACTTGTGGCAGGATCGACCCAGAAGCGAACGATGGCGCATCGCAGATGATCCACATCAGGCCATCGCAAGATGTACGCGCATACTGCGGCTGCGGCATGACCCGTGGCAGGTGGCTCAAGGACCCGCCAATCTTCAACTGCATGATGCCAAAGAGCGCGTCTCCCGGACCTGTTTCAGAGCGCCCAGTGCATTGCGATTGCTGCAATGTGTTCATTTGCATCGCGAGACTGAACTGCTCAGTCGTTCCCATTTTGCACGTAGAACCATCGGCGATTTGGTGGACACGTTCTGTGCAAGAACAGGGCTGAACCGCAAGGACTCTCGCACTCCCAAGCTCCGAAAAGCTGTCCGAGCACTATCCGAGATCCGAGCAGTGCCCGCAGGAGACCATCCTCACTAAAGGCTTGCCAAGCAAAGCACCAAACGGGTCTGGCGCGCTGCTTCCTGTGGACTACACAGATCCCAAGGAGAGGCCGTGCCAATGATGCAAATTGGTTTGGCTTTGCGACGAACGTCCATTCTTGATATTGTTAAGCAGGAGCAACTGTGGGTGTCCTAAATGCCTGATGTGATAACCAGAGTGTGAAGTGATGTACACTCCTAGCTGTACTGAAGGAAGGCTCAAGGCCTGGAATGTACTTGGCAGCATCAATGATGTACTGAAGGAAGGCCTTGAATGTACTTGGCCTTGGCAGTGGCAACATCCATTTTCAACATTTCAGGAGAATGTATACAACATTATCCTGAGGAGGCGTGTTAAATACTACATGCTTTTTCTAGCAGTACAGTTGGCCTACATCCGCTGCCCATACATCCCAAGGCCTTGAGCCTATGTACAGACCTGCCTTAGTACAGCTACAGTAGACAGTACATCATTGCCCAGAGGAAAACAACTGCGCTTCACTTCGCACAGGTCATCGCATCAGGTAAATAGGTATACAGCTGCTCCAGGTTTAACATGGTAGCAGAGCAGTGATCCCTGGCACACGATCCACACACATGACTCAGGGTGAGCTCCAACACACACCCACCGGTTCAGGCATACAGCATTGAACACAGTTACGCGCCTGGAAAGATCTGGCGGCCTTTCCATACAACACACAAGGAACGGCGGCCCAACAACGACAGTAAGAGCAACAGCATCAGCTGGAAGGAATTCACAAGCACAAGATAGCACCACCACGATTCACAGGAGAGAATGGAAGTGCAAGATGACAGCATACCATGGGATACAAGACCCTTCATACAACAGACTGCAGAGACAGTCAGAGCAATCACAACTGCCAGCTACAAACGGCCAACTTGAGACAGCAGCACCTTCACAAGTAGTAGCAGAGCAATGGATACAACTGAGCAACAACTTACACTACATCTTGGCGAGCGCATGCGGTGGACCAGCATCTACAATTTGCAGACAAAACGCGCAAGGCAACAGCTTCGAGACATGGCGGCCACTACACCTGAGATGCTCCATACCACTTGGCGCACGAGGCATTGGGCACCTAACAAGGTTTCTCAAGCCACAGCTCGATGAACAGAAGTTCGAAGAGAGCTTTACAACATGGGAGTTTCAGCTTGCCAAGTATGAAGAAGACAACCACAGACTACTACCAGATGCAGTCAAAATCGCAATACTGCTCAATGAGACAAAGGGACCGCTACAGCAACACCTACAGTTTCAAGCAGGATGCTACAGAGCAGCACCATCATCCAACAGGCTACAAGCAATCACATCAGGCAACAGCAACAACCGAGGACCAGCGCGAATGGACATAGGAGCAACGTGGCACAACAACGGCAAAGGAAACAAAGGCAAGCGCAAGGGCAAAGGAAGGCACAACAAAGGCAAAGGCTATGGCGGCTACGGGAACAACTACAGCTACAACAACTACAAAGGAGGAAAAGGCAAAGGAAAAGGATACAGCAACAAAGGAATAGGCAAGGACAACAAGGATATGGCAAAGGAAAAGGATACAGCAACAAAGGAAAAGGCAAGGGATACTACAACAACCGACCAGGAGGAAATGGAGCAAAGGGAAAGCAAGCAACAAATTATTGCTACAGGTGCGGACAACCAGGACACATGGCGGAAGAATGTAGAGTGGCGATCTACAACTGCAACACTGGCAACTTCGACACCAATGACCAGACAGATGACTGGTACAGTCAGGCGCACTTTGGCAGCAACTGGTACCACCAGGATCAGACACAGATGCAACAACTAGCACTGCTGGCAACCAGCAGGTTCATCAGCAGCACCCGTCTCAGGATTACAAGAAGTAACAATTGCCATGATTGGCGCAGCGCAGCAACTCACAGAAGATAACAAGTGGGTCAGTCTCATGATTGACAGCGGTGCGGCTACACTTGTTTGCCCACCATGGTTTACAACACAATTTCCACTACAGCGCCTCGAGCGTGGAACAGGACCACAACTGAGAACAGTAACCAACCAACACATCAAGCTTAACGGGTACAGATGGGTTTGCGTGACAAACCACAGTGGACAACAGATCGTCATACCATTTTACGTTTGCGAGGTTAAACAGCCAATTCTTTCGGTTCCAAGGCTGGTGGAACAAGGTTTCCAACTTACACTGGATGACAATCCAAGACTACAGCGCACCAAAGGATTCAACAGAAAAATTGGAGAGCAGAGATGGCCTGTTCTTCCCACAAGCAGAAATCAAAACAGTGGCAAGACGAAGCTGATTGCAGCAGCAATCAACATGGACGAGGTCGCAGTAGTGTCTGGAAAGAGGCCAAGAAATTCCTGAACATCATGGTTCGCGCAACTGCAATTTTTGGCGGCGCGCATGAGTGGCACAGTCGGACAGCTGGATACAACATTTGCTTGAAACAGCGGCCATTTTAAACCTGCTTTCGACACCACGACCCACAAGGAAGTTGCGCAGCTTGGCACACATCTTTCGCGCAGTGGCAACATCCATTTTCAACATTTCAGGAGAATGTATACAACATTATTGCTTTCTCTAGCAGTACAGTCGGGCTACATCCGCTGCCCATACATCCCAAGGCCTTGAGCCTATGTGCAGACCTGCCTTAGTACAGCTACAGTAGACAGTGCGTCACTGCCCAACGGAAAACAACTGCGCTTCACTTCACACAATTTCATTACATCAGGTAAATAGGTACACAGTTGCCCAAGTTTAACACTGCCACAGTGTATATATATATATACATATGATATTGTTAAAACAGGAGATACTGCGGGTGTCCTAAATGTCTGATGTGTGTGTGAAGTAATGTACACTCCTAGCTGTACTGAAGGAAGGCTCAAGGCCTGGAATGTACTTGGCAGCATCAATGATGTACTGAAGGAAGGCCTTGAATGTACTTGGCCTTGGCAGTGACAACATCCATTTTCAACATTTCAGGAGAATGTATACAACATTATCCTGAGGAGGCGTGTTAAATACTACATGCTTTTTCTAGCAGTACAGTTGGCCTACATCCGCTGCCCATACATCCCAAGGCCTTGAGCCTATGTGCAGACCTGCCTTAGTACAGCTACAGTAGACAGTGCGTCATTGCCCAGCGGAAAACAACTGCGCTTCACTTCACACAATTTCATTACATCAGGTAAATAGGTACACAGTTGCCCAAGTTTAACACTGCCACAATGTATATATATACATATGATATTGTTAAAACAGGAGATACTGCGGGTGTCCTAAATGTCTGATGTGTGTGTGAAGTAATGTACACTCCTAGCTGTACTGAAGGAAGGCTCAAGGCCTTGAATGTACTTGGCAGCATCAATGATGTATTGAGAGGCATGTAGCTCACCACGCCTCCTCAGGAAAAGGTGTAAGTGTAACACACATTCTCCCTGAAGGTTGAAATAGATGTAACCGCCGTATGTACCCCTGTGCAGCTTCTTTGCGGGTTGCGGTGTCAAAAGCCAGTGTAAAAAACACTGCTGCTTCAAGCAGATGTTGTATCCAGCTGTTCGACTGCGCCACTCATGTGCAAAAGATGTACTGCCAAAAGTCTGCTTTGCAGTCCACGTTGTTTATGCATTCCTTGCCCTTTTTCCCGATGCTGTTGTAATCTTATCCTCGTCTGCTGGTGTGAGGAGCTGGATGCGGTACTTGTTCACACGGCTGATGCCTTCAGGGTAAAATTCCTGATTCTGCATGTAGCACCAGATGTGATGGCCCTGGCATCCTCGGATGCGCTGGATGTCTTTGACAGCTTGTGTTTGTACCGACACCTTGCCTGATGTCTGCGGCGTTGTTGAGGTACTTGAGGATCTGTAGGCCCGAGGGCATGGCTGCATGGATTGTATCCTCTTCTGATACTGTTTGTAGGTCGCTCAGGTTGATGATGGCGTTGCAATCCCAAGCAACACCGTTGACGTTGAAATGGCAAAGTTCCCAGATGTGGCCAACTGTGCTGTGGCAAATTTGTTTTCGCTGAAGAGGTAGAGCAGAGGCGTAAGAGCATCAATTGGGCTGGTGTTGTAAACCAAGTAGTCCCGGCATGTCTGCCTGAAGTCCGGTGTAGTCACCTCTCAGGCGCATGTGTTCCTCTGCAGTCAAAGCGATGCACAAGATGCACAAAACACTGTTTGTACTTGTGGTCTTGTCAGTCTGCCGCTCCATGGTGCTGTGCGCCTCACTTCATGTTGTAAAACCCCACCGATGTGAGCGATGTAAACAACGCCCTTCCTGTGCGATCATGTGATGTAACCAGAGTGGCCAAGGTCTGTGTCTGTGGTCTGACGTATCAAGAGAAGCGTGTCTCCCTGTTGGAGAACGGCAAAAGCTGCGGAATCAATGTTCAAACTAAGCTGTAGCGCTTTTCAGTTCAGTGGTGCGCAGGGTAACCTGTGCAACTGTTGTTTAACATACTGTGCACACTGTGTGGGACTGGTTGTTTGTCGAGACAAACTGGGTTAGTGTGTCTGCCGGGTTGCAATCCGATTTTACCCTGCGCATTGTGATGATTTTGCTCGTGGCAAGTTGTTGAATGAAGAGGCGCCGCAGATCAATGTGCTTTGCTTTCTTGGAGGTGCCGTTTTAGCTGCGCTGCTGTCTGCGTGTATCCTGATGTTGGTGCGTGCTTCAAACGCTTCCTTGGTGATCTTGCTGATGTAGAAGCTCTCTTGTGCTGCTGTACCAATCGCGTACAGTCCTGCTTCTGCTGATGAAAGTGCTATTGTTGCTGGTGTTCTGCTTCCACGGAGCATTGCTGCTCCAAAGAAGTGTGTCGCGAATGGGATTCGTTTGTCCTGTATCTGTATCTTTGGTCGCAGATTGTGTCGAATGTACCTTGTGCCTGTGAGGTACCTTATCATGTGCTTGAGTTTCTGGCTGTCAGAGAGCGTTGGTGCTTGTAGTGATCTTGCTAGTTCTTTTACTCCGTTGCTGATGTCTGGCCTGGCGTGTGCCAATCGTTGTATCTTGCGTTGCTTGTGTTCTTTGTTCTTCATCTTCTGCTGCGCCTGTCATGCTGGGTTGCATGTAGTCATTCCTGATTCTTCCAGGATGATGTCAGAAATGTTCTTGCCAGGAAAATGTATTGTTGTTCCGCATTGAGGTTGCCTGTGTGTCTCAGCAGTACTTCAGTCTATGATGCTTTGTACTCCTATGAATAGGAGATGGTCGACATAGGTCATGATGCAGGCTGGGCAGTGTTTGTTCTGTAGACATTGCTTTCTGTTGCGAATCTTGCGAGCCCAAGTGTGATCTTGCCACCGCCGCACGATGTGTCTGTTTGCTTCATTATAGAACTCTTGTGGTGGTCTCATTGTGAGAAGTACTGAATGCAATTGCAAAGGGTAGGCTGTGGTCTGTGCCGGGTTCTGTGTACCCTTTTGCTACTGTGGCCATCTCTTGCTGTTAATTTGGGTCTCATCTCTCATCTTGCCTTTGTGCTGCGGCGCGTTTTTGCTTGCCTGTGCTGCCTTCTGCTATCGTGGCATCTCCTTGTTGTAGGTGATGTAGGCAGTGGTTCTGGCAATGCTGGTCTCTTCTGATGTGGTGATGTAGCCATTGGTGATGTTGGCTCAGCTGTCTCCTTGCGTGCTGACGCTGGTGTCTTCCATGGACCTATGTTCACACAGCCCAGTAGTTGTTGTTGTACTTGTGAGGCCTGTTGTAAATCCCAATGATGGATTCGCCTGTGGTTGTATCCTTGCCAAGCCAGATCCCTTCGAAGAGGCTTTGCTCGAACTTGTTGGATTGTTGGCAACATGTGCTGCAATGTCTCGACAAGCTCGCAAAATCGCGTGTGTTGTTGTTTGTTCCATCCGTTGACATATATAGCTTGTGCGTCCATTGCTTTGGATTGCATACCTGTTCATGATGTATGCGCTGTGTCGAGCTACCCAAGGTAAGAGTGGGCGTTCCATTGGCTGATTTGCGCAAACAATGTTCTGTGTGCTCGTTCAACTGCTTCTGCTTGTGATTTGGTGCTTGTACTACCATTGCTTGTGTGCCTTGTGTCTTTCTCCTATTGTGCACCTAGGTTTGTCTCCAAGGTGTACGCCGCTTGATGTCTGGCCTCTTGGCGTGTTAAATTCTGCGCATGGCTCAACGTGTGCTTTCTTCAAGTATGGGCCTTCTCTTTACCAGTAGTCTCCTCCAGGATGTACTTGTGAAGGATGTTGAAGCCCCTGTCCAGGAAGAGCAAGTTCACCTTTTGTATTGATCTCCTGTGTCTGCTGTGCCTTGTGGTGTTTTGGTCATGCTGTGACTTCTGCTTGTAGGAAGAACAGGCTGTCTCTGTTCTTCAGTGTGTTGTTGAATCCTTTGCTGTGGTGTAGTCTTGGGTTGTCATCCAATGGAAGTTGTTCCACCAGCCTTGTAACTGAAAGAACCGGCTGCTTAACCTCACAAACGTAGAAAGGTATGACAGTCTGTTGTCCGCTGTGGTTTGTCATGCAAACTCAGCTGTGCTCACTGTTCTAAGCTGTGGTCCTGTTCCAGAAATTGTTTGGCTATGTGTCCTGGCTGCCCACATCTGTAGCAAACATTTGTTGCGCGTTTTAATTCTGCTCCTATTGCTCCTTGTTGGTTGTTGCGGTATCCTTTGCCTTTTGCTCTGTTGCTGTATCTTTCTCCTTTGCCGAATCCTTGTTGTCATGTGAAGGGATTTCCTTCCCTGGACCACCCTTCGGTACACAAAAATGTGGCCCACTTTTTTCCGCTCGTTTTTTTGGAATCCGCTCGTTTGCATTGTCGAAAAAATTGTGCTCGTTTGCATTTTTGTCTTTTGCGTTACATGACGAATACATGATCTAATGATTACTTTTTAATATGCGTGAACCCATAGCCCGCCAATCTCGCCCTTTTTCACCTGCACGCACGCCAGCGCCGGCGGTAGTGAGCGAGCGCCCGCTTCATCGTGGTGATGCAGCAGGTGAAACTATGAGTCTTCCGATGGATCCTGGCCACCTTAGCACGCATAAGCGCAACACACACAAAGGGTTCAACACCTACCCAAAGCAAAACTTGCACATGCAGCCAAAGAGCTCGACCAATATAGTCCTCATCCAGCCAAGTCATAAATCCTGCCAAAACAAATTAATCAAGTTGTCACGCTTCACTTGAGCATCTCGCGGGCTGGCAAGAGTACCCATGATGCATTCCGGGCCAGTTGGTCCACCATCCACATCCTTCGCGCACCATGTGTTGTCACAAATTCAAACTGGCAAAATTCTTGCAAAGAGGGCGCATGATCTCCTGCTGTAGGTGAAGCTTGGGCCTGATTCGATACAGTTTCCAGCGCCTGCTGGCTGACCACTTGGCCAACGCGCTGTAGCCTTCCTCAGATACACAAAAGCAACTCCAGCCGAAAAACAAAAACTAATGCAAACAAGCAGCGCACATGTTTTGGCTTCAATTTCAGCTTCACAGGTTTCAGCTTCGCTCCTCAAGCCCGCTGTTCAATCAGATTGCATCGCACACGCGCAACGCAAGCTTGGCAGCACTCCTGCAAATCCAAGCTTTTTTGTTGATGCCTTTGAAATACGACTCCACGCTCAGGAAAGTAAAGCGCACAAGACTCAGAATATCAGCTGGCAGCTCCTGCGTGCTGAGCACACACGTCTCAGTCATCTCAACAAAAAACACTTTATTTCTGACAAATGCTTGGGCAGCACGGCACTCACACCCATTGTCAATCTGGCATTGGGAAAACATGGCATGTGTTAGGGCACGCATGCATGGCACTATTTTTGCTGGTGCACGGATCATGGGTTGGCGTATCATTGCACACACTCATGGGTACACGGTGCCTGACACGAGCCACGCACGCAGGACGAGCGGGCATGGCTCACGGTAAAAACTTGCGGTAAACAAGGCATGTGGCAACACGCCGGCCCACAAGCCTCATGCCCTTTCGCATGTGCCCCACGCTGGTGCCACATGCTGGGGCACAGGGTAGTGGGTCTGACACACACACACGCACACATGGCATGAATGTATTCATGAAGGCAAGGTGCATGATCAGCATGAGGAGGCTCTTCGCTGCTCACATGGAGGAGCCATCGGCAGAGCTGAGTCACATCATGGTCCTTGCCACATCCAGCTGGAAAGCCTTGCTGAAGCCTTAGAAGCCAAATCTTGGCAGGAGCGGGCCAAGATTTCATCAACATGTGTGCGCACATACCTCCCCAGAAC
Organism: Effrenium voratum; assembly: GCA_963377175.1. Classification (NCBI taxonomy): domain Eukaryota; class Dinophyceae; order Suessiales; family Symbiodiniaceae; genus Effrenium; species Effrenium voratum. Next base: position 148,562 of record CAUJNA010000762.1, read on the forward strand.
GATGCAGCAGCTCCAACGCCAAGGCGCGACTTGATTTTAAATTTCTTCAATGAAAATTCTGTGAGGGAACAATAGGCACCAGCGGCCACCCTCCATGCAGTGAAAGCGGTAAAGGCAGCAGCAAGTCGGCGCCCTAAGCTTGTTCCAGACCACCAGGCAAGTCGAGCCAGCAGGATAATTGTTGACGCGCAAAGGTCTTTCCCATGTGAAACACATGGGCCTGGTCCGGCGGCGCTGCCAGTGGGTGAGCTCCAGGAACTAAAGAGAGAGAAGGTTGGGGTTGGCACTCCTCGTAAGGGCTAGGCCCAGGCCTATCAGACGGACATCTCCACGGTGCAGAGACTACCACTCCTGACAAGCAGTGACAGCAGATGCAAAAACAGCAGAGTGACGTGGAGTCATGCATTGAATTGGAGCGAAATGGAGTGTGACTTGAGCATGGCTGGAGCATGTGAGAGGGGAACAGGAGGGGAAGCAAGGACACATGCAATAAGAACAGGAACTACAATTAAGGGGAGAGGGAGAAAGAAAGAAAGAAAGAAAGAAAGAAAGAAAGAAAGAAAGAAAGAAAGAAAGAAAGGGAGAGAGACAGACAGAGAGAAAGAAAGAAAGAAAGAAAGAGAGAGAGAGAGAGAGAGAGAGAGAGAGAGAGTGGGAGAGAGAGACAGAGAAAGCGCAAGAGAGAGGAAGAGAGAGAGAGAGAGAGAGAGAGAGAGAGAGATAGAGAGAGATAGAGAGAGAGAGAGAGACAAACGCACACAAGTGATTCAAGCTGGCTGGCAGCGCTTGCTTTACGGAGTGAAACTCTTTGAAGCAACATAACTGAAAACTGGGGCTGGACTGAGTGAAGCTGAAATAGCAGTGGAGCAGGACACGTCCATCATCCTCTCCTTCGAGGAGCAATAGTGGCATTTCCTTTTGCTGCCAAATCCAACAGATTTCGGAAATTCATAGCATTTTCCTCGCGAGTTGCAAGTTGCACGTACTATAGCTAGGCAAAAATTACCTACGTGCAGGCAAGATGCGAATCCATGGCCAATCTCCTTTCAGTCCCGTCATTACACAGCGAATTTTCAGGCGGCGGCCATCTCGTGCCAGAAACTCAGCTGAAAGAGGCGCCGCAATTTGCACGAAACATCAAACTTGCAACTGGGCGCGCCGCCTCAAACCCCTGATGGAAAAGATTGGCGAGGTCCGCTGATAAGCTGTCATGAAGCGCTCGCAGTGACCGTTCTCCAGAATACCTTTCTGAAGGCACCAGAGTGAGCAAAAATCTGCTCATGAAACTGTGGCCTTTTCTCGCAAGGAGCGGCTGCATCGACGTAACCAGAACTGGTCGTTTCTGCCGCCCCCGGCCCTCGTCGCCGTGGTATGCCAGGGGAACGCGATAAGCTAGCTCTTGCTCAGGTAGACGCATGACCGGGTGCCCCGGATCTACTGCTTTGTATCGGCTCCAGAACAAGGCAAGCTCCTGCGTCCACTCGTCGACATTGATGGCCGGGTGTTGTAGCAAGACAGACCCAGCAGTGCGCTCAAAAATTGTTGTCAGCCAATCACTCAAAAGAATTGCCGGCCATGGAACTTCACGTTCTACACTGCCAACAATGACAGGTGTCGGCGCCATTGAGATATTCACAGGCAGCGTGATATTCCACTTGTGGATAAGCCTGTACAAATTTCGCGACCAGTGCGATGGGTTCCGTCAGCTGCCCAGTTGCCGAAGAAGGTGGCTTTTGCCTCACGTGTGAAGCAAAAGCAATCATGTTGAGACATGGCGCAAACAAGTACCATGTGTAGCTCCACCAATCCAACTGTGACTGGTACAGACAGTATGCCCGGCGTACGACCGTTGACCTCGCACTTGGCTTCGCGATCCGTGAGAAGCGGACGTGACAGATGACTTGCACGCGCGCACCGCCGCGATGACCTCCTCGCGCCCGCGTCCGCGCTAAGCAGACCGCGCTGCGTGATACGAGCCAGGGGCCTGAAACGCGCACGCGTGCACTTTCGCGTCATATGTTTGTGTTGCGTGGGGCGCGGGGGGTGGCGCGCAGGGGACCTAGAAGTCGCAAGGCCCTCAAGCAGGCGATATGCGACCTTCCAAGCACGATGTCAGCACATGTTGCGAAAAGATGTCAACCCTCCCTCACACACATGATGCCAACATGCACAAGGAAAACATGGAAGGTAATGTATACATGAGGGGCGCATGACGCATTTGAAGGCACACAGCACAGACACACACACACACACACACACACACACACACACGCACACACACACACACACACACACACACACTCCAAGCACCCTTCAACATGCAATGTCTAAGTGGCTGCCGTCTGCGAGGCGCAGCTTAGAGGCAAGCTTGGCCATGCTCACAACATGGCGGGCACCATCTGCCTCAGTAAGGCTGCAAGAGCAGCAAAAGTTGAACACACATCTCACAAAGTAAGCTGCCCAGGCGTGGCATGCATTGAATCGCGGATGGCCCGCTCCAATTTCAAATCCTTCAAGGATGGCTTCCAAGATCAGGAAATCGTCATTCTTGCCCGCATTCTCCTCATCATCAAGGCCTCAGACAAGTACAATACTAGGGCCCCTTCGTTTCCTTTTCTTGGACTTGTCTGAGCCTGGTATAGCAGCAAACAAGGCAAAGTAAGCTCTCAACATGGCAACGTGGTCCTTCAGGGCCGGCCGTTTCGGAAAACTCAACACCTGCGCGAATGCATGGGAGCGCAAACAGGTCCAGCTAAAGGCAAACTGCGCTGCGTGCCAACTTGTCCAAACAGTTGCGTGTGTCACAGCAAAACGCATTTTTCCGCTTCGCATCCGTTCTTTTGTCGATCTTCCTGCACAGGGGGGGGGGAAGGAAATTGACAGGTAAACGCCCCGGTGCTGCCATGAAACAAACAAAGTTTGGGAAGGGTTGTTTTTGAGCTCAAGGCGCTGACAAGCCAGTCATCATTTCTTCGCCTTTTTCCTTGACAGCACTCCCCAATCAGAACAGCAAACACTGGAGGCAGGCTAAGGTCGGAACGGTTGCTTTTCCTCCTCTTCACTGTGTTCCTCTTCTTTGGTATCTTTGCTCTCCTTTGCCTTTTTTCCTTTCTTTTTGCGCTTGCGATCATCAAGCTCTTCTTGTGACAGCGGAGGCTTCCACGACCTTTGCAATTTCAGGCGTAATGAACAAGGAAGAAAACTAGTTATTAACACACAAGGTACAGCATTGAAGGCACACCATATGAAGAATCCAAGGCGGGTGCTTCGCGCGGCTCAAGTAGAAGTTGAGCTCTGTGTCACTTTTGGACACTTCAACAAACGCTGCGACAAGCTTGTCTCGCTGAGCCTGGGTTTGCTCCTTGCCAGTGACATTTTCACTTTGCATTTCAATAAGCTCACCATTCTTGGTTTCTAGGATCTTGAGCGGCCTCTCCATGCCTTTCAGAAGCCTGCGCGCAACAACGCATTCTCAAAACACACATTTGCTGTGAGGACCCAGCTCCCCAGCTCTTTTGTTCTCTGCGTGGGGGTCCATTTTTTCCTTCACCGCGTAGGCCGCGTCAAGCTTCCGCCCAAGAACCAGGATGAACTGGCTCAGCACCATGAAAGGGGAGCTGGTTGGTGCCACAGTCGGAAAGGCCAGGCGATCTGCCGGGCCTTTCCTTGCAATGCGTTAAGCAAAATGTGTCACAAGCAACCTTGCCAACACAAGCTTGGTGAAAGCATCCCGTGGCAACAGATGGCGCCACGACACAGCAAACATGACAAGCCGATTCATGCATGGCGTGGACTATTCCAAGAATGACATGTCATGGCAACTCTCATCATGCATGGAGTTTCACAACATGACGTCTCAACAGACAGCATGACATGTCATGACCATCCAGCATGACATGGACCATGAACATTCACATGTCATGGCATGACGTTTCATTCATGGCACATGCAATTCATGAAGAATCGACTTCACGCATGGCGCAGCCATGCCACGACATGTCATTTGCCATCCGCCTGTTGGCCATGCTAAAGGCCCAGTTGCCCAATGGGTGTGGCGTTACCGGCGCGTGTGCAAGATACGAGCATACTGCAAAGGTAAAGGTTGGTGGTTCGACTCCACCCTGGGCCGTTTCAGCATGTCGCACATGCGGCCAGGCTTCAGCTTAGGCGGGGGAAGAGCCTCCTGAGGCGACTCCCCTTCCATTTTGAGAGCCCCACGCTGCACGGAGGTGCTTCGACCAAACTTGCGTCCACATCCTGCAAGGTCCCACGCAAGAGGCATCGATGTAGCCCAGCGTCAGTCGTATGTCCTGGAAGGTGCCGTTGCTCTCCATGGTCATGCGAGAGCCCTCCTCCACAACAGTACGCTTGAAACGATCAACACTGATCTCAGCGTACTCCGCTTTCGTCATTGCGCACATGTAGGTCTTGCCACGTTGACGTGCCCACTCGAAGGCATTGTCCGCCATTTCCCTTGCTTCAAGGCAATACGCAAAATTGATCAGTGCAGTTCTGAGTCAAAAGCTGGCTGAAGTACCACTTCTCCATGAGCTCTCTCTTGGTGACGGGTTTCTCGACGCCTGCGCATATGGGCTGGGTGCATGTTTTCATCAAGCCACGACACGCCTTCGTTCTGAGTTTTGTCCTCTCGCCACCTTTTGAGCCTGAGCTCCACCTGAAAGAGGAACTTTTTCAGCTTGGAGCCTGGGCGGCAATGGTGGGCTACTCACAAGCAAGTTTGGTCTTGAGTCAAGGAACGATCCGCCTGGTACATGTCCAAGACTTCGCTCGAGGCCCTGCTGGGGCCACCTCCACTTGGCTTAACATAGCGCCGCATCCTGGACAGCTAGGTGTTGGATGAACACAAACTTGAAAAGATTCGAGTCCCACAAGTCTCACTTAATTGCAGCTTCAATGGCCTGCTCCCCCAGCGTCAGGACACCTTTCCTTTTCAGAAGACCCTGCCGACTAGGTGCAGTGCACTTTGGTTGCTGATTTTCCTGCCTAGCTCCAAGGAGATCTTGGTAGGCTGCGGGGTCACCACGCTGCAGCCTGCATCTGCCAATCATGTTGGTTGCAGAAATCCCCAGTGAACAGTGAAGAGCAGTCAGCCTTCGGTAGCATCGCTGGCAGGCGTGCCCTCCTTCAGATGCTGTTCGCATCAAGCCACGTTCATGAATGCAACATGCATCATGCCAACTCATGGAACCCATGGTTCATGGCATGGTGCGCGTGTGATTTCACCCTGCATGCGTGCAATGTCATGCGTGGCCAAACATGCATGACAATGCTCATGCGTGTGATTTCACTTGAATCATGCAAGACCATGATGGCACGCGTGACCGACCCTGCATGATACAGCACCCAGCGTGATGCATGATGGTATCGACCATGCGTGATGCAGCATGCGTGACGCGTGCTTCATGAACATGCGTGCGATTGCAATCATGCACAGCGTGTCGCGAATGGGCTCAGTAAATACATGAACCTCGTGTCATGCCTACGTGCAAGAGTGAAATGGCCGAACAAACACGCAGTCAGTTAGTTGATCAGGCTTGCAACCAAAGATCTCGCCTCAGTGCCGCTGCTCTCATCTGATGAGTTCTCGCCTAAGCCAACTTGTTAGACGGCAACATACTGATACTCTACCCAAACCCCCTCCCGCAATGCAAGACAGGCGCTTTCGCTGTCCCCATCTCCTCCAGAAACTAGCATTCCCGCCTTGGTAAAGATTTGCCGGATCTCCCAGCTTCTGGGTCAATGTGGCCTCCTTTAAAGCAACCATAGAGCACACCCACAAGGACGCACAGTGGAAGTTGCAATGCGTCTACGCGAGCAAGGTTCTTTGCGAGGCGGCTGAAGCAATACATCAGTTTCCGCAACACGCGGCTGTGCATCTTAACCCTGTCACCTCAGATGCGCAAGGGATCACATGTCACGCTAGGTCTTCCCTGCACTCAACACATATGCTTGGTTGCATGCAAGGCGCTGCAAACTCCCTGTGAACGAGGGATGGTGAGCGAAAAGAGCTGATGCACAGCCTGCTCCAGGGACCCCAAGCTTGGCCGCAGGCCAAAAAACTTCAGCGCCAACCCCGTCTGCATGAAGTTGTCCTTGAGCGCACCTCACGCACAAGAACTTGAGCACAAATAAGTTTTGCCAGTTGTTTGCATGACAAATTGAGTCAAGACGCTTCTGCCAAGCTTGCAGCATGACAAATTGAGTCAAGACGCTTCTGCCAAGCTTGCGGCTCTTGATCACACATAGGATGTGCTTCGCGCCCAAGCTCTGAATCTCAGGTTGCGAAGCCCACTCAGCCGCAAGCATGGCAGCCTGCTGCACCAGCGCCATGCTTACCACTCTAAAAAAATAAGCCAAACCAGCGTTCAAATTTGACACAATGCAAGCGCACATGCATGCATGACAGCACAGCAAGGCTCTTACATGCGTGCAGCCATGAAGAGTCCTTTCCGAAGATCTTCTGGTACGCCTGGTTCACACAGACCGGGCCCCATCGAAGTCCTTCAAGCCAAGACCAGAGATCAAACAGACACATGAAAGCACTCTCCTTGTTGGGCCATCAGAGCTGCAGCAAAGCTTGAGCCCACGAACAAGCTGTGAAAAACGCAGCTGCTGAATCGCGATCTGCAGGCAACTCCAAATTAGCCTTCTTCAAAGACATGTGTGTGTGTGTGAAACATGCTGTGCAGCAACACTGCCCTGGCAATATGGCTTGTATAGACATCAAAACCAGGCAAACATACCATGTTTTTTTACGTTTTTGGTCAGATTTTTTTTTAAAAAAAAAAGCGCTCGAAAAAAGCGCTCGATCAAAAAAGTGCTCGGTTTTTTTTGTGTATCAAAAACTGGTTCGAGCACGTTTTTCTGGCCCACTGGTCCAGGTCTAACCGGTTGTTGAGTGTACTGCTTGCCTTTTCCTCCTTTGTAGTTGTTGTAGTGATAGTTGTTCCCGTAGCCGCCGTAGCCTTTGCCTTTGCTGTGGCTTCCTTTCCCTCTGTGCTAACCTTCTTTTCCTTTACCTTTGTTGTACCATGCTGCTCCAGTGTCCATCGGTGATGGTCCTTGGCTGTTGCTGCTTGATGTGCTTGTTTGTGGCCTGTTGAACGATGATGCTGCGGGTCGTGATGTTTCCTGCTTGCAGCTGTAGGTGCTGCTGCAGTGCTCCTTTTGTCTCAGAGCAGTTTTGCGATCTTGAGTGCAGTAGTGTGGTGTTGTCTTGTTCGTACTTGGCGAGTTGAAACTCCCATGTTGTAAAGCTCTCTTCGAACTTCTGTTCACCGAGCTGTGGTTTGAGTAACCTTGTTTGGTGCCCAATGCTTCGTGTACCAAGTGGCATTGAGTATCTCAGGTGTAGTAGTCGCCATGTCTCAAAGACGTTGCCTTGCATGTTCTGTCTGCAAAGTGTAGACGCTGGTCCATCGTATGTGCTCACCAAGATGTAGTGTAGGTTGTTGCTCAATTGTACCCATTGCTCCGCCACTGCTTGTGAAAGTGCTGCGGTCCCAAGTTGGCTGGTTGGAACTGACAGTTGTGATTGCTCTGACAGTTGTGATTGCTCTGGCTGTCTCAGCAGTCTGTGAAGGTATGCTGTCATCTTGTACTTCCATTCTTCAAATGTGTTGCGCTCTCCTCAAAATCGTGGCCTATCTTGTACTGGTGTGTTCCTTCCAGCTGATGCTCTTGTTGTTGTTGTTGTTGTTGTTGCTGTTGGGCCGCCATTTCTTGTGTATTGTACGGGAAGTCCGAAGGATCTTTCCCAGGTGTTCTACTTACTGCTCCTACAATGGTAAAGCAGGAGCATTTGCGGGTGTCCTAAATGCCTGATATGAAAACCTTTTTAACGATAGTCGCGATTCTCATGTCATGTGCATTGTTCCCAGACTGAGCTTCAGCCCCTGAGGACGTGCTGCAGCGAGAGACACTGCCCTAGCTTGCCAATGCGCAGGATTTCTTTGTGCCGGCTCAAAGTCAAAACTAAGGATGACTATTGAGGAGGCGCAGATTCGGGACACACTGAATTTGGTATGAGCCTGAGAGCAAGTCTTGTTTTAAGCAAGCCAAGTGACGTCGCTGCGCGACACTTGTCAAGACGCCGCCCAGGTCTACGTGGGCCATTTTGATGAGGATTATAATCCAAGCTGAAAGATATTATCGTACAACCCGTTCCAAAATATAGATGTATATTATAGATTGAAAATTGAAATTTAGCGATATCGAAACAAATAAATTGATACTCATAATTTAAAATCGAATAAATTGTGCTAAAATAATATATAAAAAATATATATTTTAAAAAATGAAATCGTGAAATTCGATTGTTACATTTGTGTGCGTTTTCTCGGACCGTTTTGCCGAAAAATCCCGGATATTTTGGAAAATTGGTTCGGGCTGCCCCTGGAAGATATAGTCGCTTCATATTTCTTACAGACCACTTACCTAAATTTGACCGGGTTATCTCGACATATATAGGGAGTAATTTCTCGAAATATTTTAGATATTGCGGGAAAACAGTCCGGGAGTCGTAGGCACCTAAACTTATCCGGGCTATGCCAGCATATGTGCGGAAGACATAATGGTTGAGACATTTCGGGAAAGCGGTCCGGGAATCGCAATTGAAATATTCCGGATATTTCGCGAACCGAAATATTCTAAATACTTACTATTGTCGAAATATCCGGAATATTTCGGATAAATGGTTCGGAATGCAATCGTCGAAATATCCGGGATATTTCGGAAAAATGATCCGGACT